>JABAKD010000022.1:1037500-1498443 GCA_012845835.1 Undaria pinnatifida
TTAATTAGCCTCGTGTTATTGTATTGGGTGCGGGGGTGATGATCACGGCATGGGCACCACTGCTGGCGCCAGAAACAGCAGTGTGTAGCGTGCAGGTGATAGCCCATGCGGCAATGCTTCTACTCCTACAGCAGGATCATTCGAAACCCACAATGGTTGCTGCCCCCGACGTTGGTCGGATGGCTTCATCAGCTTTTGTTGCTAGTTGCCGGCTGGCTGTTGAGCTGCGTTGGTTGGATAGCTACATCTGATTTGCTGCTAGTTGCTGGCTGGCGGTCGTGTTTTGTTTCAATTTTTTTTCCGGTGCCGTCCTGTTTCTCTCTTCGTTTTCAACTGTTTTTCGCTTAGGTTTTTTTTTTCTTTCTTTTTTTATCGTTTTCCTGTTTCTCCCCCATTTTTTCTTTGTTTTCTTCCTTTTTGGTTGCGAAATAGCCTGGTGTGCTGACTAGCGTATCCCTTGCCCCGTGTGTTCATTGCGATTGGCATTGCATGGCCAAACAACCTTTTGCTTTATGACATATGCAATGTCCATCGCTGCCTCGTAACCCGTGACCACAAAGCTCGCCTCTCTGGGAGACATCGGCGCGGGCACTGGTTGTTCTGGATGTAGATGGGTGCAAATAAATATCAGTACGATGTGAAGAACACGCACACCTGAAATCTAGCCGCCCCCCAAGAAAGGCTAAGAAAGCGTACCGATGGAACAAAAAAGTACTACTTCGCATGTAGGCTGAGCTATAAACTTGTTCAGGCTGGTCGGTGCCACTTGCTGGGTTTGCTTCCGGTGTGGCTATCAATATTTTTCTCTCTTTACTACTTAGTAGCATGTTTTCAAGAGTCCCCCCCCCCCCCCCCTTTTTCAAGTTGCGACCTCCTCGGGATTTCCAGCCAATCACATCCGAACGGGAATCTGGCACGCAGGCAGGTACCTCGGTACACATTACGTGCACTGCAGTACCGCAGTGCCCATAGTGCCGGGTTAGGGCAGGAGGGGGGTACTACCCCCCAAAAATCACTACGTACCGAGGTTAGTCCACAAACGCGAGCAGCCTTGTACCTGCTGCTGCCGCGCATCAAAAATAGTGCCATCATGACGATGCACAGGGCGAAGAATTAAAGCCTTTGAACGTTTTTAGGCTAGCTTGCCTTGCGCGAGTGGCACTGAGCGGCAGGCGTACAACGCGTTAAAAAAGTTGAACGCGCCCCACCTGCCGTAGCTTGGAAAAAAAAAAACGCCGTACACGTTGAAACATACCTGGCGAAACCTTCAGGGACGCTGCACTCCTCGGTAATGCCACTTTTCATCGAAAAACCCTGCCGCGGCCGTAAACAGGGAACAACAAACTTCCTTTTTTAGTGCTACGACGCTGTCGACAACAACAAAAAACTCCCGTTGGCTCAAGGGATACTACCTCCCAATGACTAGAGGGTTGCCGGATTTTGATAACACACAAAAACTAGAGCTATCGCACGCAGCATGCAAAGCTGATTGTCGACGAAACCCTTGATATCACAGCTGAGAGCTGAGGTGTTTTTCAATCTGTGAACGAAAATACACATACAGTTGACCGGTAGAAATGGAACAATATTTTCTGTAAGAAGTGCTACTGGCTGGTTACGAAGGCAAACATATTCCAGGCACACGCACACCAACACCCTGCGAGAACCTTAAGGAAGAGGAAGAAGGGGGCGTGTTGGGGTACGGAGCAAATTAAGCCTGGGTAGCACCGAATCGCCAGTTGGAATGTTTTCGTGGGTGCACCGGTTTGACGCGAGGAGTGTTACGATACTTTCTTTGGGGCCCATGGGGGTATGGGAGTCATGGGAGGGCGCGGGAGCGCGCGACATAGCACATAAAGACGACCTAGGAGTTGTCTGCGGCAGCAGCAACAAAATACGGCCATGGCCTGACCAAGAGGCTCCATCGGGGGGGGGACTGGGTGGCACACGAAACTCCGGTGAAAACAATCTGACAAACGTGCGGAACTGATGTTTATGTAAAAGAAACTAAGGAATTCGTGGTCGAGCCGCAACGGCGATACCATAACTTCCAGGGAGAATTTCAGACGCTTCCCGAGGGTGCCGCTTGCATGGCTAACCTCGCCTGCTCTGAGGCATGCCTTGCGCCATGCAGCACAGGGCACCTAATAATAAACAGGGTGCGATTAGAAAGGCGGAATTATATCTGCAGGGAAACAAGACATCCGGGAGCCGTTGTACTGAAAATAGTGTAGAAAACATCCTCTCCCAACTACGAAACCCAACCCGGGTCAATATTTCGTAATTAGGTGTTCGGTGTTGTAATTGCGTGCGAATTTGCGTTCCGTGTCAAGAGCCAAGAGCACTCGCTGCCCCCGGGACGGTACCCCTGCCTTATAAGAGCCGAGTTGAACTGCAAGGTCCCGTCCCACACGTCAGCGAGGGTTATTTTCAGCCTACGATCTGTCACGCAGAATAGTCCCATACCTCGGACAGATGGGTCACCGATCACTCTACTTGATTATCTAGATATTTCAGGAAAGATCTGTATGTTCTAGCTCATGTTACCCGGTGAGAGCCGCACGGTCTTTGTGATCTGCCAGTTTTTCTGGGTTAGATATGTACTCCATAGATGCATGTCCAGCATAACATCTCGTGACTGAGATACGGGATGTAATGAGGATGAATTATATTACCTGTATGATCTATATGATCTAGATCATGATCTTTCCGACGGTAGATGATCAAGATCGTAGATGATCTAGATCATGATCCGCCGAGGTGTGAAGTTCCAAACGAATCCAAACATCTAAAATCCTGTACGTAGGTCTGCGAGGTGGTTGACTATACTATTAGTAGGTCTAAGTCACTGACTAGGTGTTAATTAATCACAACAGATACCACAACAGCGATTAACAGTTGCGCGCGGGAAGTTTACGTAGTGTTGCGTCTTGGTATTTGATCGGCGTGTTTCGCGGTGGGAATTGAGTTATTATATGCATCAAGACCAAGAAAAGTCAGTTGTTTGGCTTTCGCCGCCGACATAGTAATCAGTCGTGAGTCCTGCTTATCTCGCAGCCCTACTAAAACACCGTGCGGAGTGGAACGGACGACACGGGGAACCCTCGATCCGAGCCAATCAGTCAAATCGGTCGAACTGGGTTTTATCAAACTCTTCGAAACACTCTAGCTGTGAGTTTGACCAGATGAGTGGTCGGCATTCATCTCGCAACCTGCGTGATACTTCTGCCGCGCGTTTGTATACATGTGTTCCTCTCTAAGGGGCCGCGCCGGGCCATACTGTAACTCACTTTTTTTCGTTTTCTCATTTATTTCATTGTTCTTGTACAGTTTGCTTTTTTCGCAGCCGCTATATTATTTCCAGCATAAAAGTGGCCCATGAAACACGCCTAACGGAAAGGCGTCACACCTCCTGAACCACGCTCTCGTTCCCGGATTTTACGACATGTGAAGAAAGCTTGTGTTCAGCCCAATCGTTTTTATCTACTAGCATATCACTAAACGCACGTTTTGTTGTGTTGGCATCCCGCAAAGATATACCTGAATTGCGGTCATTCTGCGAATTTTGGCCCGTGTAACTGTATTGCGGCGCTCGTGCTGTAAGGAACGCTGGACCCCGTTAGCAGCTGACATCGGTCGGTATGCCAGTGGTTGGTATTGTTGCCGAAGCTCAACGTTAACCCTTTTACCACTGGAAATCTTTTTTTTACAAATTTACTTGAAGTGAGTATAGGGAGGGATTTGGGGGCTCTAAAGGGGTTAAAACACCATCGGTGGATGGAGAACTAGTACGTTTTTGGGGGTGAATAATAGATGGTAAAGTGATTTTTACTGCGTTTGGCCTCTGAGACGGTTTCCGCATTGATGAATGCGTCCGAGTGCTCTGGCAGTAGGACAAAAAACAATCATCGTGATGTAAGCTTTCTCGCCACATAGCGAAATCCCGACCACGAAGCTGTTATTCAGGAGTTGTCACGTTTTCCGAAGCAAAGTCTACCTCTGGGATATTATACACTAGAAATAGTATAGCTTCTGCTGAAAATAATTTGAGCAGATTTTCGCTACTCGAGCAATCAACAAACACGCACCAAAAAACGTCCGGAGTGGCTACTTAAGGATACAGGTCAGCGATTCCCTTGGGTGATGCCAGGGTCAAGTTGAATACTAGGTAACCTATTCCAAATACGTCAGGTGTGAGTTCGACTGGTTGAGTGGTCGATACTCAACTTTGCAAGCTACGTGATATGTCGGCCGCGCTTTTTATTTTACAAGGGTACTCTCGTTCAAAACTCGGTTTGTGGAACCCTCGGACACAAAGAAAGCGACCTAAAATATTTTCAAGTTGGTCATACCAACCGTTTACGAGTAGCTTGAGCGCCAGCGCTACGAGTGGAATCGTGTTGCGCCCGTGTCGAACGAGACCTTGCGTCGGAGTGTATCATCCTCGAACCAAGCAGTGGCGGGTGCTGCAATCTTCAGTTCTTTGTCGTCACTTTTACCTTTCCTCTCTCAAAAGTCAAAAGGGTTACGTACTAAGTCTGACCGTTTCGGGACCGGTTCTAGTGACAAAAAAAAACGAAACATGCTGTTTGGGACCCAAAGGAAAGCGACTAAGAACATTTTGTGATTGGTCGTAACAACCGTTTACGAGTAGTTTGAGCGCCAGCAGTACGACTAGGATCGTGCTGCGCCCGTGTCGAACGAGTCCTAGCCTCGTGATGCATCGCCCGCGAATCAAACAGGCAATCGCACCGTCAATTCTTGCCACTTTTATCTGTTCCGTCTCAGGTTCCCTCAGGGGTCCGTCCGAGTACGACCTGGCCTGAACGAGAATTGAACGACATTCGTAGTTAAACGCGTTTTCGCAGCTCAGTTTTACGAATTTCGAGCTGATTTTTTTGCATGAAGCAACGTCTTGGTATTGCCCAACGAAACAAGCCAAGACCTGAAAACCAAATTGTGACGGGGGCAAAGTTTTTCCGTTTCAGAAAAACTTCCCGTCGTTTTTCCGTTTCAGAAAAACTTCCCGTCGGGGAAATCGGCTGGAATTCACGTGAAATGTATGACCTTTTTAGGTCTTCACATGAACCCCTGGACGAAAACGCTTCAAATGACGTGTTAAAATATCAACTCAAAATTCGACAAATTGAGCCGCGAATGCCGGATTTTGTGCCGCTCATTCAAGTATGCTTACTCTGTATTGCTGGTCGTAAATACGCCATATCTCTTGGCGGACGACGAAATAGGCGATCGCGAGGATATCGATCGTTCCGTAATGCCTCAAGGAATGTTCACACCAAGTATCAGCGTCATCCACAACTGTAGCGCAGATTCTCGCATTTGCGTACTTTAGTATCTCCATACGTGACTTGATTTGCTGGGCATGGGCTTCTTTAACGAAGTCAACTCCGATTCCAAAATCTTTATCGTCTGCAAATGCGCCGCAGACTTATTAGAAGCGCAGCTGCCAAATTTGAGGTCCCAATAATAATTTCGAACATTTTTGTTAAACCCAGGACTGTCTTTGGCATAAAATGCTAATACGGTAGATCACCGCACGGTTACTCGCGATTACGGTATTTGCACGGCACGCTTCCGCAGCAAGCGAAAACCACGGCAGTAGCGGTGCAGTAATCATGAATCGCGGCATTTGCACAGCACGTTTCCCCAGTAAGCGAAAACCACGGAAGTCGCGATACAGTAATAATAAATCACGGCATATACACGGCATGCTTCAGCGGTAAACGAAAATCAAGGTATTCTTGGTGTGATGAAAAAACACTGCATTTGCACGGCACTTTCCCGCGGTAGTCGGCAACTACGGTATGCGCCTTCATGTTAATCGCGAGAATGATTCAGCACTTCTTCCCTCGTCGACTTGGGTCAGATCGTGCTTACCAACGCTGCTCCAAGGTGTTTTTGGTGCGGCAATAAAAAACAAGGCATTTGCACGGCACTCTTCCGCGGTAATCGGCAACTATGCTATGCGCCTCCATGTTAATCACGAGAGTAATTCAGCACTTACTTCTTCCCTCGTCGACTTGGTTCAAATCGTGCCAACGCTGCACCAAGGTGTTCTTGGGTGCGGTAATAAAAAGACACGGCATTTGCACGGCACATTCCCACGGTAATCGGCAACTAAGGTACGAGCCTCTATGTTAATCGCGAGAATATTTCAGCACTTACATCTTCCCTCGTCGACTTGGGTCGAATTGTGCTCACCGACGCTGCTATAAAGCGCTCTCGGCAGTTAGTTGGTGTCTCTAGAAAAATTATTTGCATGGTCAAATCATCTTGCTGTATTTGCAATGTGTATCTCTGTCTCGTGGTTTGTGATCACAGAAAGAGCTCGTCTCTCCATGAGGCATCAGAATGGATACTGGTTGTTGCGCTGGATGTGGACGGCATGGGTGAAAATATCTGTTTGATGTGAAGGAACACATAGCACATGTAAGTAATCGGTAGAGTAACAACCCCCCGCAGCTCTTCTGTCTTTAAAGGTTGGACTCTTCGACCAAGCGTCCACTGGCGATTACCAAGTAGCAATAAGGTTGAGCATAATCCTCGCAGGTCTTCGATACAAGAAGACAAGATATTATTACTTACAAGATATTCTAAAAATAAAAAAACACTCCAGCTGTGAGATCGAAGATGAGACTTCATCGAAACATATACATGTATGGGTATGATATTAGGAGGATACGACGTATCACGCGTATCATACGTACAAAGTCGTGACGGGAGGTAGATCAAGCAGGTAGATCTGTAACATCGCGCATGTATATAACCAGCGCTGTCTTCTGATAAAATTCTGATACGGTAGATTATGGCATGGTTACTCGTGATCACGGCATTTGCACGGCATACTTCCGCGGCAAGCGAAAACCACGGCAGTCGAGGTACAGTAATCAGAAATCACGGCATTTGTACGAGACGCTTCCGCAGTAAGCGAACGGTACAGTAACCATATATCACGGGATTTGCACGGTACGCTTCCGCGGTACGCGAAAAATCACGGTAATTCACGGAATTGCGGCATTTACCACCAACCGTGGTTTAATCGCGATAACTTTACGATACGTACCCAGCATGATAGCCGGACCAGCGCGCAGCCCTTTCGAGACCCAGGTATAGCGACGTAAGAATCGGAAAGGTGCGGTCTTGTCGGCCGTCTATAGAAGAGCTCAGAGCGGCCCAAGTACCACCACATCACGAAGCTGAGCCGCGTGACGTCCATCTCGTAATATGCGTTGCACTCCGGGCAGAACGCGTAGTCTACCTGCCCCAAAGCCCCTGGCTGCTTCGTCTGGTTGGTGCTACGACTGCTGTACTAATCGCATTTATTTTTTGCACTTTTCACTCTCAACTCTCTTACCTTGCGGACGACAGCTGTGCTTCTTTCAGCTGCAGCCCCTTCTTAATCGACTTTTCAGTCGGCAGTGAGGTTGACTTGTGATGCACGTAAATACGCTCAACAGGACAACACGTGCGCTTGATAGTGATGGAGTGACGCCTGAAGCGGCGCATAGACATAAATGCGGCGTAATCAAAGAGCGCAACTGTCCCGCTTGAATATGGCTTCCGTATCTTTACGAAAGAAGCCTAAGCGTCCTGGGCTGTGTGTGCTGTGTGCTGTGTGCTGTGTGCCGTGCGCTGCAAGGTGTTGTTGTGGTGTTGCTGTGCTATTGATGTGCTGCTGTGCTGCTACTTAGTAAGCAAGGCAGAGCTTGGCAGGTGGAGGAGGTCGACGGAAGCCGTACGTGTTTTCGTTTCCTGCCATCCTTGAGGTGCAGCTGATGCTATTACTGATTGCTGCTGTTGTTCGTTGATACGAAGGGCGTCGTGGTGTGCCCTCCGCCATGATACATCTGCTTTACTAGGTACAGCGAGGAGCAACGCAGCCTACGGCAGCATTCGTTGAACATAATCTTGGCGCAGCCAATCCAGAAGAATGGCTCACGCCATCCCTACCAGGCACAGGGTGGTCGTGTTAGCCCTAGGGATGATTATCTCAACAATTCCCGGCATGGGCCCTCGTGCTGCTGCTGCTGCTGCTGAGGCATTCGAGGAAGAGGTCCCGCTGGGGTCTAAGGAATGCCCCCTTGACATATCGGTTTTGTGGACTGCCGATGTTGATTCACCGGTGTACAGCACACCGGTTATCCAACCGTCTTCTGTCGACGGGCGCAAACAGGTGCGGGCGCGTTGAGTCGTCTCGATATTTCCTTGTGAAGCTGGAACACTAATGGCACTGACATTAGTATACCTCGTACTACTAATATTAATACCTGGTAACTGTTTAGTCTACTGCTGTTTGTTGTTTACGAATGGTTCACGGCATGTTGATGTTGACGGAACCCATCAAACTTTTTACCAACAGACGTGGGTTGACGGCGCCCTTGCCCCTTGCTAACGGACAGTCATCCGGGACCTCCCCACGGTAAGTTACTGACGGTAGCTCTCATTTGGAACTCGTGCTCGCGCATGTTTGCAACTGTCATCAACCCAACCCTAATCCAACCCAGCACAACACAACACAGCTACACGACACAACACGACACAGCAGTACAACACAATACAACACAACACAATACAACACAATACAAGAAAAACCCATCTCTCACCTCAACCCCAACCCAACCCAACCCAACCCGACCCAACCCAACCAACCCAACCCAACCCAACCCAACCCAACCCAACCCAACCCAACCCAACCCAACCCAACCCAACCCAACCCAACCCAACCCAACCCAACCCAACCCAACCCAACCCAACCCAACCCAACCCAACCCAACTCAACCCAACCCAACCCAACTAAATTGCTTTGCTGTTGTTGGGCGTTGGTGTGCGTGCGCCCCAAAATGTTTGGAGCGTGCTGAAAAACAAACCAGTAACAAACCAGTAACAAACCAGTAACAAACCGGTAACGCCTACTTGTACACCTGGTACATATTCGTTTTGAAACGCAGTTTGAATTCTGATTCGGACGTTCCCCTTTCGGAGAGTTCTCTTCCGGAGATTCCGGTTGTCGGGTGGGACACGGGACACAGGATATGGAAAAAATCGGATCCGCGAGGTTAGAAATGGCGCCCTTTTTTGCCACCGCCGGAATTTTGAAACTCGCTTCGCTCACGAAAACTACTATCAATATCCCTATTCCTATATATATAACAGGGTAAGAGGAATACAGAAAAACGTCGGTCTGTCTGTCCTGTCTGTCTGTCGGTCTGTCGGTCTGTCGGTCGGTCGGTCTGTCTGTCGGTCGGTCGGTCTGTCTGTCTGTCTGCATGTCTACTCCTCTGTCTCTCTGTCGTCATGGTGTGGAAACCCCGACCCCATAGGCTGATCCTTATTTGGCGGGGGCTTGTGGAGCCAGTGGCACCCGGGGAGGATAAACCCCCATCGCCGGATCAGATTGCCTTCCATACATTATTAATATTAAAATAATCTAAGCCTAAACATGCCTCAACGGACAAAACCCGACCTTCAATCGACATCTTCGCATTTGAAGCCCATTGCAACGACGGACTTCGTGCACAGAGCAGAGTGCAACATTACTGCTGCACGCTTGTCCCTGACTGTTGACTAGAGACCGCAATCCTTCAAATGTCGTTTCACAGTCTAGGTTGCCATGCCTGGGATCCAAACGGGTTGTCAAGAGTGCACGTTAGTATCCGCAGTGTATTATACCCTCTGCACACTTCCCCACCTCCCCTTATCGCCGCTGTACGCACGAATGATGTCGATATGATACAGTTGGTCCTGCCACCCCCTCAAACTTATGTGGAACTCCTCCACGGAGCCGGGCCGGTGCCTCACCCTTGGACAATAAAAATCCAAAACGTTGTTCACGATCAGACTGGCTTCCTATATCTTACCCCCCGCCCCCCCCCCGCGTTCCTTTTGCTTACGCTGTGCGCACGTACCCACGATGGGGTGGTATCAATGTGATGCTGCAGTTGGTCCTGGCTTCCCTTCGAAGTGCGGTGGAACTTCTCAACCGCGACGGGTCGGTGCCTCACCCCTGGCCAATGGAAATCGACGGTTCAACCTTCCTGTCATCTCCCACTCTGCACGATGTGGACGGCGATGGCATAGAGGCAAGTGCAAGCGGCTACGTCAAGAAATCAAAATGAGATACGGGGTAAGATAGTAAAATATCGCCATACTACACGTGTAAAACCATAAAATGTTGAAATAGCGCCGTACCGCTCGTGTAAGAATACGTAAGTATAGTTCAAAGTGGTCCCTCTACAGTGCCGGTGTGTGCACTATAGAGGGATTATAGCGGCAACTAGCACTACCCCGCGTACCGCCACTTCTGGTTGTCCCCATCTGTGCCCAACGATTTCACAGGCACTATAGCGGACAACCGGCACTATAGAGGGACCACTATCGAACGGCAGGTGTGAAATGAAATGTCGGTACCCTGTTTCGTGTTGCTCACGGCATGTGCGAAGTAGTACCCCCCCCTCCCCACCCCCACTCCCTCTCCCGCCTCTTTCTCACCGCGTTTGTTTTACGTTCACTGGTGTTGGGCGTTACTCCATGTCTTTCGCCCAACACATCGCGTGACCTCCGGCGGAGTTGGACGGTTCGTCGCCCCTACCACCAGCCCCAACCTACCCCACTCGCCACTCCCTTTCACCCCCACATCCCCGTGCCCCCACCACCCCCCATCCCCCCACCCCTCCCCCCATCCACCTACCCACTCCATACACCCCCACCCACACCCACACCCACCTCCATTGCTATCCGTTGCGATGCAACCATAACCTGTTATCTCCATTGCTCGCCCGGCCACCCCCCCCCCCGCCCCCCGCACGCCTCCCACTCACACCTACAACACCCCCACAACACCCCCACTTCCACCCCTACCCCCGTTGTTATTAGCTTTCCCCCATGCCCCGCTTCCCAGCCCCCACCCCCGCAACACCATCACCCCCACCCCACCCCCACCCCCACAATACCACCCTCGCCACTATCCCACCCCCATTGCTGTGCTTTTGCGATGTAACCGTGACCTGTTGTTCTCTCGATTGGTCTCCCCCCCACCCCCCACGCACGCCTCCGTACCTACAGGATTTTTGCGTCGCTGACACGGATGGGTTAATACACTGGTTGACGCCTGGAAGCCAGGGTGGGCCGTACCTCTGGCGTCACCGCCAAAAGCTAGAAGGAATGAGGTGCGATTTTTTTTACGGTTTTTGAAAAGAACATTATGCACAACTTATCGATTGTGCCACGATCTACGATACTATATTATAGATCTAGATGAAGTAAAAAAGATCCTGAAATCAGGTGCGAAACCTTTATGGTTAGTCGAGAAGATAATGCCTTCATCCCGATATGATAGATCACCATCTGCTGCAGATAATGTAGATTATCTATAGATGATCTATAGATGATCTATAGATGGTCTAGATCCTGTAGTTGCCTTTACGAGATGTCGCGCATACAAGTATTCCACACATCGGACGTAACGCGATGTGTATAGCACTATTGCACATCATCTGTAGATCCAGCTGCCTGGAATCGGACACGAAAGCTTACGGATAGAAAGGACAACATCCCGGTATGATAGATCACGATCTGCAAAACATTCGAGATCATACGCCCGGCATATTTTTTTGTTAAAAAGTTATAAAATTATTACACAACCGCAGGGTCGGAAAGGACGCCGATTCTCAGTCGGAAGATTCTCCATCGGGGGTAGCGGGTTGGAGGGAACATGCCGCTGCCACAACCTATGAGGATAGGGAAGCGGAGGCGGAACGACGGGGTTTCCAAGATTTGGGCAGGCGTGCTCTTATGGGCTTGAATGAGGTGAGGGACTGCTGTGATTGGGCCGGGGAACGGTTAGGGTTTCGAAACGAGGGTAAGGCGTCATTGTTTGCGCTCGGATGGGATTGGGTTGCTGTGATTTGGCCGGGGGGTGGTTTGGTTTGGAGTACTGGGTGTTTTGGGTGTCCATGTTTCGGAAGGAGGGTTTGTTTTGGTGGGGGTTCCACCAAAAGTGATAATATTGTATTGGCATGACCGTTGGGTGGGTACCTTGTTTTCAAAGATTATCGGGACCGGTTACTATTTTGGGCGCATCAAGTTGTATTATTTTTGGGTTATCGGTGGTCAGTCAAACCGGTCAAACAAGCCGTCTCCTATCATACTAGTTTAGTGTTGGGTGCATTCAGCCAAGAGGCCAAACCGTGGTCTATTCAGATTATACCAGCTGTAGTGTAGGAGGCGGTCAATCAAGGAATCACATCGCGGTCTCCTCATTCAGATTGTATGCAGGGGGCGGTCAGTCAACCGGGTCAAACCGCGGTCTCCTTTTTCAGAGTGTACTAGTTTTAGTGTAGGGGCGGTCAGTCAAAGGGTCAAACCACGGTCTCCTGGTATACAAACACATTTTAGTGTTGGGGGCGGTAAGTCAAATGATCAAGCCGCGGTCTCCTTATTCAGAGTATTCTAGTTTTGGTGTAGGGAGCGGTCAGCCAAGGGGGCAAACCGCGGTCTCCTTATTTAGGTTACACTAGTTTTAGCGTAGGAGGCGGTTAGTCAATGGGTCGAACCACGGTCTCCTAGTTCAATAGCTTTCGTGTAGGGGGAGGGGGGGGGGGGGTACTTGAAGAGCTCTATGCCTCACCCAAAAAGGTGATTTTGAAGCAACCTGAAAGTGCAATCCGATGAACACACCCTTGCCCCGGTTATAGCAACAAAAAACAATCATTTTTGCGAAGCAAGAATGACATTCGGACGGTTTCGGCTTAACGTCTTTATCGCTGGAAACCTGTTTTGAGGGAAGAATTACTTGGAGTTAGTATAGGGAAGGGTTTCGGGGGTTCTGAAGGGGTCAAGGTGCCCGGTAAGTCCAGAAAATATTTTGGCCGAAAAGTGCTCGTACCTCTGCCGTAACACGCGCCCCCCCACCGCCACACCCTTACGCCTACCGCCTCTCTCACCCTCACCCCCACCCCTACCCCGACATTAACGCCTTTACAACTGGAAACCCATTTTGGGGGACGCATTACTTGAAACTAGTATATTGAGGGGTTTTGGGGCTCTAATGGCGTTATCGTTTCGGGGTCCTAGATGAAGCGGCCTGAAACCGAGAACTGCGGTTTTATCAAGCCCCTAGGAAGAGCGCCAAGCAGTACAAGTACTGTACTGGTCCCTTTATAGTGCCGGTATGTGCCAGCCGGAAAGTACAAGTACAATAGTAGCTGTCCCTTTGTAGTGCCAGTGTGTGCCAACCTTAAAATATCGGGTAACCGGAGTGTGCTCTACAAACTGCCGGAGCGTTTTCAAAGGCACTATAGCGGGCTACCGGCACTACTCTACCGGCGCTGTAGAGGGACGTCTACTGTACCATGAAACGCGCCAAGCTACTTGAAGGCACTACAGCGGGAAACCGGCACCACTCGACTGGCACTATAGAGGGACCATTACAGCTCCTTGCGTTGTGGGTGGTTTGGAGACACCTCTTACCTCACTGGCCCGGGCTTCTTCGTGTGTTCGATGCTGCAATCGTCGCTTTTTTTCGACATGTTTTCCTCTTGTATATGATATCACAAGAGTTAAGGCCGAGCCGCATTGAGTCAAGGCCCGCGTCGCAAGCGCTTCTTTCCTCTTCGTGGGCGGTGCAGTTCACGCTTCTTGCGACTTGCCGATCACCTCACGCCGCTTCTTTGCGCTTGGTGCGCGCAACGCCTGCCTGGTCGGTGAAAATCTGGCGTGCTTCGTTTCGCGCTTGGTGCATGCAATAACTGTCTGGCTGGTGAAAAACCGACGTGCTCCATCCCGGCGCTGTAGGGACGCGGTGATATATGGTCTTGCGACCACGGCCGTGCTTGACAATGAGCACCCCCCTCGCCCCACCACATATATGCAAAAACGTGATGAACACCCAAGTGTTGGAGGCGACACTATTAGGAGTAGGAACGGTGCTCCGTCTCCAAAGTGGTGCGTGATCAATGGTCAAATTACTAAGGCAAGCAACAAATGAGTAACACCCCACCCCGCTATCCCCCCCCCGCCCCCCGTCCCTCCACTACCCCCACCCTTACCTCTACCACCACTCCTAACCCTAACCCTGCGTGCTTACCCTTACCCCCACCCCACTACCTCTACCTCCACCCCCACCCCCACCCTTTCCGCCGCCTCCTACCCTCACCCCACTAGCCCCGCCTACCTACCCCCCCCGCTTTACTCCCACCCTCCCTGAACCCTACTTCCACTGTTACCCCATCTATCCCCGCCCCCTACCCTCACCCTCTACCCCCACCCCTCAACCCTCCCTCCACCGTTAAGCCCGTTACCCCCACTCGTAACCGTACCCTCGTGTCCTTCTTGCATCCACAGGAGCCGCGACGGGAGCTTCAGCTTGAGGATGACGATGATGGCTACGGAGGAGCTATTGGCGGGGTTGGCGCATACGGGGAGGGTGCTTACTCGCCGGGGGACTATGGGAGACAAGATTACGCCTACTGGGATGTGAGCGAGGTGGTGGGCGCGGGGTCGGCGGCAGTGGTGGTATTGTTGGTGGTGGTGTTGGCGATGGCTGATGGTGGTGGCGGTGATGGTGGTATGCAGAGCGTGCTTACTCGGCGGGGAGCTATCAGGCACAGGATGGTGACTCTTACTGGGATGTGAGGTTGCCATTTTGAGTTCGTTGTGGTGATAGTGATGATGGTGTTGATTGTGGTGGCGGTGTTGTTTTGTGGTGGGGGCGGCGGCAGCGGTGGTCGTATGCAGAGCGTGCTTAGTCGGCGGGGGACTATGGAGCACAGGATGAGGACGCCTGCTGGGATGTGAACTTGCCGTTTTTTATTTTGTTGTTGTGGTGATGATGGTGGTGGTGCTGATGGTGGTGAGGTGGTAGTAGGGATGTTGGTGATGGTGGTGGTGGTGGTACTATATACGCGGGCTAACGCGTTGGTGGGAAGCAGAAAAGCCGAACAACGATGCAAGCAGGACTCACACAACGGATCACTGTTGATGTCCATGTTCATTTTTGGGGAGATTCCGGCAGTCGCACGGCACACGGGACACGAAGACTACATAGGGCACGCAGAGCCTACACGAAAGGAACCCGATTTAAGTGGCGACGTCGTAGCTTTCACAATTGGCTTCGCTCGCAGGACACATGCTACAGTAGATATTCAACTGTTCCTTTTTGAGGTTTCTTACTTGAGCTCTACATGACCACCTAAAACTAATCGGTAGGTACCGTTAGCCAACTAAGTGACTTTAGTCGGCAACTCGGCGGACGAAACCAGCTGACGGTCAGGCGGCTTCCCGACTTACGCCAGGAGAGCGAAGCGAGCCAAATCAACCCCCCCGCCGGCCGAGGGTAGCCCTCCTCCCCCCCAAAAAAACGCACCCCGCATGAAACAGTCCTTTCTACGAGTATGGAACCCCAAGAAGTCGGATAGTCGGCACCTCTGTAGAACGACTAATTATTAGGCCGACTAGTAACTAGTTGGTGACTGAAGTTATGCCGACTCACAACTCTACCTTTTGCCCAAACAATAATAAAATCTGAAAGACGCTGAATGTCTAACCCGATGAAGAATGCTATGCCCTTAGCGTATACAACAATGAATACTGCGAAACGAGAAATAAAAAGTTTCCGACGGCATTGGGTTAACGCCTTTTACACCTGGAAACCCGTTTTTGGGACAAAATTACTTGGAACTAGTATAGGGAGGGGTTTTGGGGATCTCAAGTGGTTAAGGAGGCCCGTCACACAGGAAACAAAATACGGTGGGTACCCCTATATGAGTACATCCGAGCTAAGAGCGTTCGGGAGTTAAAAGCGGTCAACTCGGCATGTCCCGCCACACTAGAGGCTATACATTGCCCACTCTAAATACATTAGCCCTGTGTAGTCAAGAGCGCGTGTTAGGCTAATTGTCACGGGGCGCTCTTAAATCGGAGTACCCACTGTAGCCGAAAAACGCTACCCTTTTAGTAGTACGCTTCGCAATCGTTGTACCATAACCTTATTGTTCTATTGATGCAGCTTTGGTGGAAATATAACCTGCCCCCCCACCCCCCGCGCGCCCATCACGCCTCTGCGGTGTATGTGTAACCGAATCACATCTTCCCCGTTTTCCCGTGGCTGCAATAGATTTACGGCGATGACTTCAGACCCTACGGGACGCGGAGTTTTCGCGGCAACGGTGGCAAGAGGATGGAGTTCGAGACGGCGCCGGCACATGTTTTGGCCTCGCCCGTTTTCGCGGACGTGAATGGTGACGGCCAGGAGGAGATGATCGTTCCTGTCACCTACTATTTCGACCGAAATCGGTGAGAACCGTTTTTTTTCGGCCTTATCCTTCCGCCTTTTTGACCCAAAAAAGGGTGTAAAACGCTTGCTTTTTGGACCGAAATCGATCATCCCCCGAAGTGGTGAAGCTTGCTGTTTCAGCTGTGTTTGCTGCCCGCCCCCCCAATACCCCAAAAAGTACGCACAAGGTGTCGAAGTCCACCTCACAAGCGGTTCTTGGCGTGGCCCAGCTCCGCCTTGATGCGGCTCGCCGAACACCTCACGGGCGCTTCACGTTTGGTGCTAGAAACATGCTGCCTGGTCGATGAAAACCCGACGTGCTCCGTGCCCGCACTACAGGAAGGCCAGGGTCTATGGTCTGACAGACTGCGGTCATGCGTAACATGATGACCCCCCGTCCCCGCGCGCGAGGATCAATGGTCTTAAGACTACGGCTATGCATGGAATGAGTACCCCCTCCCTCCCCCACTCCCCGCAGTAGGCGTCTCTATTAGGAGTAAAAACGGTGCCCGTCTCGACAATAAAGTCAGACCTACTGCGCTCATGCAACAAACACCTTGCCAGTGACCGACCACATGACCAAAGAGAAAGAGCATCAAGCGGTACGTAGATATCTTGATGTCTCGAAGGATGGAAGCCGGTACAAAATGTAGGGGAATCGCTGGCCAAGCTTTCGACAGCGAAGGTCTACTCGGGAGCATTAGTGGGGTAGCTACCGATGGTGAAACGTGCATACGATGGAGAAATCAACGTACGGGGCATCCCGATGTGTTGGTAAGACTTTGTGTTATGCAAGCCGTCCTTGAACTTTGCATGGTAAAGATCACCTCCCTGGAGGAAAGTGACCAGTACAGCAGAAGGGCAAGATGATAGCTGATACGATCGTGCGACGCCAGAAAGGTTACCATGCAGATCGCTTGACACAAACGTGGGGTACTTGTGTTAAGGGTGTTGAACTTGGCTCCAGGCTACGAGGTCGTGTTGGAGACACGATGAAGTGTGGTGCGCTGGCAAAGTAACTGAAAGAAACCAGACCCTCAGCAGGTACTAGGATTGGGAAGTCCCAGTACCTTGAACATTTCCCACTACCAACAATACGAAGAACAAGCTGGAGGCGTTCTCGGAAGAGATTAAGAGAGAGACGGTGAGGCAGGGTGTGTGGAAAAGGAAATATTGGAAGGGTAAATCAGTAGTAGTGCTGATATTTGGAGTTCCTAGTGACATGACGAGAATAGAGAACAAGAAGGAGCGCGACGAAGTAGGACTGTACTGCTTTGCAATAGGAAAGTTAGAAAGGGAGGGCAAGCACTTCAGAGCCACGCTAACACCGAAAGCGAGCACGGAGTGGCAGAGGATGGAGACAGAAGAAGTGTCGGCATGGGTTAGAACACTAGGATGGAGAGTATGTATAGCTAATGCAGTAGCGGAACTAAGACGTAGTCCTAGAGTAAACGGAGACAAGGTGGGGCAGGAGATAGTAAATGGCCCAAAGGATATGGGGGAGAACAGTGGTGGTGTAGAACAAAGACAAATCCAGAAAAAGAAAAGGAAAGGCAGTTCACAGTAGAGAGAATGGTATTAGTAACGAAGACGTTGAAGGAACAATAGACGAACGTAGAGTGCGTAGTCAAGCGAAAAAGAAACTGAGAATAGGATCATGGAACGTATGTGGATTCGCCGCGGAAGAGCGCAAAACGTTAGAGATAGTCGAACAAGTTAAGTAATCGCGACTTAGAAATAGTGGGAATTCAAGAGTCATGGGAGAAAGAGCGGGAGGGGACAGGATGCAAAGTTGGAGAGTACACATGGATCAGAAACACCCGAAGGATTGCAGAAACAGATGGAAAAGACACTTAGTACTAGAGTACACTAGGCAATAGAGAGTGACAGCGAACGTGAAAAGATGCGCAATAGTTCTATGTAACGAAAATAAGATGAATCCGATAAATTTCAAATGCAAATGGGGAGAAGATTACCTACCGATCGTACACCAGCATACGTACCTTGGCGTAGAGATCTCAAAGGACTGCTCTTGAGATACACACATAGCGAAAGTAATAAAAATGGGTAAATCACATGTAGGCAAGATGGATGCGACCCTAACAGACTCGTACCTTGACACTAGAAATACGATGTTTATCCTGATGAATTTATTTGTACCAAAGCTAGAGTATGTATGAGAAGCATGGGAAGGGAGCGCGAAATTCGTAAAACTGGAGACAGTGCAGATGACAGCAGCTGAAAAGATACTAGGATGCTCAAGTACGACGAGCGATACAGTATCAAGGGCGGAACAAGCAATGTACCCACTTAAAACAAACAGAGACGTGAGAAAGCTGAAATAGCAATACAACAATATAACGTAAGGAATATGCCAGAAAAGAGGTTGCCAGCCATAGCTGATAGGACTGTATGGGAGAAAACAGCACAAAGTCGAGCTGGAATAAGATGGGAAAACGTAGTCGAGAAAATATGGAAGGGTTTAGGAGACCGAGAAGAGGTACTGTCCATAGAGAAGCTTGGCGGGTACAAGACAGGAGTAAAATAAAGGATAGAAGAAAGGGAAAGGCTAGCGCTAAGAAATAAAGTGGAAAAGGAGAAACACTTCAGAGATATTCCGGGGGTTGAGGGAAGATATTGGAATACAAACGTGATTGCACGGCCCAATGGACTACGCGAAAATGCTGAAACTGCTATTTCGTGTAGGGGACCTTGACCTACCAGAAAGAAGGAAGAGATATATCAGTAGTCGGGAGGAGGAGAACGTGGATGCACGTATGTGCCCGCGTGGCACAACAATAGAGTAGGACTCACATAGTAGGGTAATGTGAAATATATAAGGAGGAACAGGATATGCTAGAAGAGGAGATGAGGAAATTAGACGAATGTGACGTGGAAGAGTTTGGTAGACTGGAGAGTAGCGAGAAAACGACCGTTATCCTAGGAGATAGATGGTGGCCGCAGACGGCGAAAAAGTTTGGGGATAGGATAAGCAAATATTTTCTATAATATATGAGAAAAGCGTAATGAGCGCCCAAATGTTGGAGGTGTCTTTATTAGGAATAGGAACGGTGCTCCGTCTCGAAAGGAATGCATGGTCAATGATCCAATGACTAAGGCGAGCAGCAAATAAGTACGCCCCCCTTAACATGCCCCCCCCCCCCCCCCCCGCCTATCCCCGATCCCGTGAGCAGCCAAGATTTCGAAAAATTGAAAGGCTATAAGCCTGAAACGTCCGTCGCGGGCAGTTTGAGTTGCTGGGACTTCAAGGCCAAGGACTGGCTGTGGAGGTACCCCATCGGCCAGGTAAAAACAAATCGGACAGATCAGACAGATCACGATCTAGATTGTTGGACAGATGGGACAGATCACCATCTAGATTATCTATAATAGATAGATACTGTTAGGCTAAGGATTGGAGGCCTTTTTTGACCCAAAAATACGGCAGGCTATTCGGATCGACCAGCGAAAAAAGATTAAAAATTCTGAAAAAGTAAAACTACCGCCATACCCCTAACTACTTGGTTTTGGTGGAGGTGCACAGAGAACTTGTATGTGGTTTATCTCGGAGCTGGAGATGATTTCAATACTGACATCATACAGACACCTCACACAGGCACATGCCATTGGGATGGCATCCTTTTTTTAGCAAAGGAGTACAAATTCACGTTTTTATAGACGGAAAGGTGCAGTAAAACATGCTTCCCCTGTGGTTTCTGCCTCTTGCTCTTATGACGTGCTTCAGTAGTGCCAAAACACAATGCAATTCCCTACATTGGGATGTGTAGTATACAGCAAAACAAACCCCGCTCGAATCGACGTAGTATCCGTAGAGAAAAAGCGAACGGAAAATCGGCCCTTCAGTCACTTTTTGGGGGACCACGACAATCGATTTCGTGATGGGCAATTCGAAAAAACCAGAAAGAACCTCGAGAAAGGGCAAACGACAAAAAATTGTCCAGGTGAACTGGGACGCATATCTGCAGCGCACGGTGTCGACACGCGGCTCGCTGCTGCTGCTGCTCGTTCCGCGCTCAGGATGGGCAGGAGAAGAAATATGATGATAACGAGCACAAGTTCCACGACACCAGCAGCAGCAGGCTTTGGAGCAGGGCTGGTTCATTGATACCTGGCACGAATCTGGACAGGATTGTAACGATCGTTTGGTTTTCATATTTACATATCAACGTTGCTTAAATTTTCGGCCAAATGTGATTTCTCGATACAAATCGTAGGTGATTTTATCTTCTGCCGCTCTGTAACTTCGCACGACAATCGTGTGTCGACCCGCACTTTGCTGCTGCTGCTGCTGGGGCGGAGCCATACTGATACCGAACACGACAAGATTCGTGACTCGTCGGTGGCATTTGCAGCAGCAGCAACAGGAGGCAGGGGCAGTGTGGTTTGTAGAAGCGTTGGTTCATTGATACCTGGTATGATACGTGTATGACACAAGTTAAAGTATTAATTGTGCATGTTTTGTCTGTTTTCTCGACACCAGGTGGGTGATTTCGTGTTTTTCCTCGACGCTATTTTGCACGATAAGAGCGTGTTGACCCGCGCGTTGCTGCGGCTGCTGCTGCACGGGCGGAAACATACGGATAACGAACAAGCTTCGCGCTTCGGCGGCCGCAGTTGCCGCAACAGCAGCAGGCAGTGAAAGTAGGATTTGTAGCAGGGCTCATTGACACCTGGTATGATACGAGTATGATACGAGTATGACACACGTGTCCACACAGACCCCAGAAGCGCGAAGTGGTCCTCCTTCCACTCATGCCAACTATCTACACCGAGAGGATCCATGAAACAAGAAGATGACAACCCCGCAGTCACGGAGATGTGCAGGATGTGCAACACGCGGCCGAGGCGATGGCTGTGGATGGGAACATCTTGTACCGCAGCAGCAGGATGAGCAGCAGCAGCCGGGTCAGCAGCAGCAGCAGCCGCACCAAGATCAGCAAATCCACCTTCAACCAGGCCCGGTAGGGGCTGCACTTGCGGGCTGTCGGCCATCGAGGCCGAGGGTCCACCAGTGAATCCCCCTCACGCTCACGCGCTCGTTTTTCGCTGCTGCTCAAGCACTCGTCGTGGTGTTCCGGGCGAGAACGATACCAGATTCGTGTACTTTGCGTGCGCTGCTGCGCCCTTTTTCAGGGAGACGCTGCAGCTCCTCTACTATTAATACTCTTATTATCTTGTTATATGTGATACCACACATGAATAGTTCTTTTTTGTGACGTGTCCATTCTTTCCCCAGCACTGGTTGGTTTTTTTTTCCAAGATTCATTTTCTTCAGCTGACGACCGCAGACGTTTTTTGGGGCTTTTTTACGTCTAAAAATATTTCAGTCCCGAGCCTAACTGTGGCTGTCGTTATCGTATGGTGTGCAGGATCTGCATCGTAGAACAGATCCAACCCACCGAACATGTGTTAAGTCATGCAGACCATGCATTTCCCACCCGGCAGCATGATCTATACCCATGAAGATCGTATACACGTCAGGGATATATCTGCCGTGTAACGCAGATCATCTATAGATCAGTCGGTATTTGTATGATCTGTCCAATATGTGAGTGAAAGGTTGTATAGCTCAGCTGTGCCTAGGAACTCGTACAGCAGGATCATTTTGTAACTGTCGTTGTCTTGTGTGCGTTGGTTGAGAATTTGGAGAGTATTACACATACATAGACGAATCTCGGTCTGCGGGGCGCACTAAACCTTACCTGGTATGTAAAACCGGGCTTCAGCCACCTCGAAAAGGATAATATTTTTCGGGTTAGCTAACTAAATCTATATAAAACCAAATATGCGTGTTTCGGCAGCAACAAAAAAACACGATTTGGTTAACAGCTCGAACGGTGCCCGCGAATGGCAACCGCAATTTTCGCAAGGCACTAATTCAGAGGATGGGAAACTACCATCCCCTTATGGACCAAGAGTGCTAAAAAATAGAGGTTTCCAGTGTGTAAAGAGGCGTTTCCCATCCTCGACTGTTTTGTTTATTCCGCGAACGGCGAGAATTCTGTGAACGGCGTGTGGATGTTACAAACGCGAGCGTACGTGAAACGCGTGACATGCATCCCTGTATAAACGCAGGCTTCACCATCCCTATAAAAACACAGGCTTCGCCATCCCTGGATAAAAATAGGCTTCAGCATCCCTGTATAAGGACAGGCTTCAGCATCCCGGTATACAAACAGGCTTCAGCATCCCCGAATTTGAACAGGCTTCAACATCCCTGTATTAAAACAGGCTTGAGCCATCGCGAAAGGGGTCCTTGTTTGTAGGCCAGGGGTAAAGTACACCCTCGTGTTGACCCTGGCGCTAGCTGGCACTCCGGGGAGTCGCCGACCCATATTCTTCATGAGGACACTCACACCCCGTAACGCGCGCGGATCAGAGTGTTTCACACGGCAGCTTGCAGAGATGGGCTTCTTCGACGAAATCCTCGATCTCACATCGGCAGCATATTTTTAATATGTAATAAAAGCTCTCTTTCGGTTGTAACGAGACCAACCACAGTTTTTCCACTTTTTTTATGTCGTGCCCGCCGAGCATGGGCAAAACAAAACGTTTTTTATGGTCGTGCGCTCGCTTTTTTTTACGTTTCTGTTTCGTGTTCGACCCCGTTTTTTTTCCCCCCATTAATTTCCATTCACATGTTTTTTTTTCGTTTACAGGCGTCCATGCGTGCAATGTAGGGCAACAGGGGTGCAACGTTACTACAGCATTACAGGTTGTCTCTTGCGTGTTGAACTTTTTTTTTTTCATGTGTTTTTGCGGCGACTGTGTGGGGATAATTTCTAGTCAGGAGACCGCGGTGTGACGCCTTCACCGTACCACCCCTCTGCATTAAAACTGGTATACTAGGAACCGCCGTTTGACGTCTTGACCGACCGCCCTCTATACTACAACCAGCATATTAAGTCAAAAATAGCCTTGACGCCCCCGAAAAGACCGGTCTAGTACTAATAGCATATTTACTGTTCATTGAGCGTCTCCCAATAGTGCCGTTTGAATAGTGCCTATTGCCGACATAGTGCCGGTTAAATAGTGCCTATTGCCGATATAGTGCCATAAATATTGCTTGGCGCTACTAAAACCCGCTATACTGTTACCATTATATTGCCGGTGTCCGGTATGATGCCGATGTTGCTGGCTGGAACATACCGGCACTATATATAGAGAGATCACCGCTGTATTCGAAATTTTTCCGATTGTCGTCTGGCAGGCGTTTTCGGTTATTTTCTCTTGAGCACTATAGCCTTTTTTTTCCATGCATCATTCCATAGTTGTTGCTCGGTACGCTCTCATGTTGTTGCAGTTGCCCCACTGCTATGTTTGCCCTCTTGGCCAGCGACCTTCCCCCCCCCTCCCCTCCCCCCACGGCCCCCCACCCCCCATCCCCCCCCGACATTGTAAGGCTGCGAGGGTCTACGGCCACACGACTACGGCTATGCATATATTGAGTAAACCTCCCCCCCCCCCCTCGCCTACTCCCCCGTGATGTTCGGGTTTCCCTCAGGCAGAAGGCGAGCCGGAGCGGACTGTCTTCATGTACGCGTCCCCTACGGTGTGCGACCTCGACGGTGACGGGGAACTGGAGGTGGTCGTGGGTGCGGGGGACGGAACGCTACATGTGGTGGATACCACCACTGGGTGAGAACTGTAATAATCAACACCCGCCGTGTACTGGGTGAAAAACAAACGAGTAAATATGTCACGATTTATCAAGAGTTGTTGGATTATCATGATTAGTCATGATTCATTAACCACCACTAAAACCATAATTAATCAAATTGCGATCATCCCCTCCACACCTGGAAACCCTTTTGGGGGGGAAATATGTTGGAGCTAGTATAGGTAGTGGTTTTTGGGCTCTGAATTATGATGAATCTGGCCATGATTAAAATCATGACCAATCCCGATTATTAATCAGGTACCGGATACTTGTGTTTCGCGTCGCATCAACTGGTTCTTGATTTGATGGTTATTATATTTTAACAGCATGCCTTTTTATTAATAGTATGACATGTATACCCCACGCCATACACATGAACGTGCTGGACGTAGTCGTGAATACGGGAGAGGGGATGTTACACGTACTGGATACCACCGCAGTGTGAGCTGATAGTCAACACCCGCTGTCACAACCAGCACTGTATACCTTGGATTTTTTTCGCGTCCTTTTTCTTTCTCGAGGCTCCTAATTTTGAGCATATTTATGCCCTTCTTAACGAAAAAATTGTTTAAAAAAAAAAAAGAAAGGTGCAACCCGATGGTCAATCGAATCCCATGGCCTAGCTATTTACAAAACAAACTGCAATTTCAAAAAGAATGGAATTCCGACGATTTGGGGTTATATATATATATAGGGACCACTGCTGTCGTTCAGACACCGTTTCGCGAAAACGTGGTACCTCTATCGTAGCACGTGTCCAACCTATAACCAAGGCTAAGGTACGGCATGGTATTAGTAGGGGGGATGTTATAACGGTGTTATGATAGGTATGGTATTAGTAGGGGGGATGTTACGACGGTGTTATGGTAGCCTTAGTACCGTATGGTATTAGTAGGGGGGATGTTACGACGGTGGTATGATGATGTTATCATGATGATGCTATCATGGTGTTATGATAGCCTTGGTACGGTATGGTAATAGTAGGGGGGATGTTACGACGGTGTTATGATAGCCTTGGTACGGTATGGTATTAGTAGGGGGGATGTTACAACGGTGTTATGATAGCCTTGGTACGGCATGGTATTAGTAGGGGGGGTGTTACGACGGTGGTATGATGATGTTATCATGATGCTATGATGATGTTACGATGATGTTATTTATGATGTTATGATGATGCTATGATGGTGTTATGGTGATGCTACGATGATGCTATGATGATATGATGATGT
Source organism: Undaria pinnatifida (assembly GCA_012845835.1). NCBI lineage: Eukaryota > Phaeophyceae > Laminariales > Alariaceae > Undaria > Undaria pinnatifida. The sequence goes on from JABAKD010000022.1 coordinate 1,062,702, forward strand.
TATGATAATGTTATGGTGATGATGTTATGATGATGACATGATGATGTTATGATGATGTTATGATGATATTATGATAATGTTATGATGTTTTGATGATGTTATCATGATGTTATGATTATGTTGTGATGATGATATGATACGGTCTTGATGTTTTTTCGATGATGTTACGATGATGTTATGATATACCCCCTTTTCCACTACCGGACTTGGGCCAGTCGCAAGAGTGTCTATTAACATGTACCTCGCGGACAAAAATACTTTAGGCCATTGTTTTGGCACAGCGTAGATCACCATTCCATTGCGGATTGATATAGTTAATTTAAACATCAAGAAAAGGTAAGACCGCTAAGGAACAGAGGGGTTACTTGGGCGAGTGACCCCGAACCACCTGCCAAAACAGAAAGCCCCCAACAGGGACACAAGGGACCCCCCTGCCGTACCCGATTCGCGATCGAGGCATTAGGGTATACCTTTTTTTGGCTAAAGCATCTTGTGAGAATGACAGAGCTCCTTAACCCGAAACCGTCGGAAGTGTTATTGCCGTTGCGCAAAACGGCTTTGTTTTTTTTTTTGGTGTGCCTCGGCCATATGGGTGGGTTCATCGGGTTGGTTGCACTTTGCGCTTTACTCATGGATCAGGTTTTGCAGTACGTACGTAGCCTAAATATCGCGCCACAAATCATACCGCAGATGAAGTACCGAAAAATATATAGATTTCGATTTTTAAGGTGGTCCGCACGTTTTTTTTCTCAGTTATTACGAAACGCGCGCGGCGAAGCCCTGGCCTTGATTAGGGTTGGGGTTGGGGTTTGGGTTTATTGGGTTACCGGTAGGTTGGGACGAGGCCCTCGCGCGATTTGACAAAAAAAGCACAAACGCGTACACGTAAACACAAAAAACAGCCAAACAACCTCTTATAAAGTGAAATATATATTTGGTACTTTATCTTGTACGATTTGTAGGTGTGTGGGTCAAAGCCGGTAAAGGCGTTCCATTTTTTGTGGGGGGCACATGTGGAGCTCCTTAAGCCAACAACCTTGCAGAAAAATAAATGAATGTTGGGTGGTGCGCACCTGTACCCTGTACCGTAGCATGGGCCTTGTGATATTTTTCTGTGTTTTCGCTAGGGATGAGCCTGGTCAAGAGAAATGGTATTTCTGAATATGTCCGTGCATTTTATGTGCAACTGTGTTCTTTTTTTTGCGTATTTGTTTCGTTGCATGTTATAGATAAAAGGGCAGGTTGCTGATGGCAACCGACCCCCCTGACCGCGGCAGGGTAGTCGGCAGCAGATAGACAGCGCTTTCAAGTGGTGGTACTACATACAGCACGCGACGGCACGTTCTTATTGACAAAAAAATAAAATGGGCACGTGTTTTCTGCTCGAAACAGAACGGGAGCCATTTTTGTACTGAAGTAAGTGTAGGACTCACCCTACGTCACAAACCGTGTGTGACAATCTTGTATATTATACCGCACCGCGATTTTTGGTGGGGCTTCTCACTTAACCCCTTCAGGGCCCGAAAACCCCTCCCTATGCTAAATCCAAGCAATTTTGTAAAAAAAACGGGTTTCCAGTGGTAAAGGCGTTAAGGATTTCTACACGAAAGCGGTAGCCGACGGAACATGAACTAAGGATTTTCACGGATAATAGCCCCACCGGCGAATCGGGTCAGGAGGTATTCACGATGTCGCGGGCCGAGTCCGGTCTGGTCAGTCGGTGTTCGAAATCTCACGGGTTTCCTCAGGAGGTTCATGTACGGGCTGGTCGCCCCGGTGGCGTATCAGGTTTTCCTCGAGCCTGCTATCTAGGTCAGTTTCGTGAGTTCGAGTTCCGCCGAGTGCATACTCGTATGAATTCGCGGGGACTTTTTCTTGCGCACAAATTGACTTGCGGAAAGCGCGAGAGCGTGTGAGTTAGCAACACTCGATGAAAAATCGACGAGCAGTGGCGATTGCTGAAGCCTATGCGCGATAAAAATTGAAGGCAAGAACCGGGGGGAAGAAGGGACGACACCTGTGACCATGACTTGTCCAGAAGCTGGGAAGTAGAAGTGTGTGAATATATATGTATATATCTCACGGACGGGTTGGGCCACCCAGATCCCACCCGACCCGTGAGAAGCGACCCGTGAAAACCCCATGGAAAAAAACCCATGGAAAAAAACCCATGGAAAAAACCCATGGAAAAAACCCATGATCTACCGTGTATGACCGTGTATACCACATCCCCTCGGACCAATTTCACCGCCGATTTTCTGGACGACCGGTCGAGTGCAAAAAACACCGAGCGACCCGACCGGTCTATGGAAGGATCTGGACGACATGTGCCGAAAGCCGCCATTTTTCTTTGTTGTATCGTTATTTTCATTCTTCCTCCCCTTCTTTTCCTGTTCGTTCCTCAATCACCACCACCACCACCACCACCATCACCGCTGCATAGCTGTGACACTCACTGCTACCCACTACTGCTGCTACCTTTACGTCTTCTACTCCTTTTGCTGTATGCATGTATGTATGTATGTATGTATGTATGTAGTATTCATACCTGGTAGTCGTTATAAAATAGGCGCGACGGTCCCCTTGGTTTGGGAGGAAAGTCGGCTCTGGAAATCCATTCATGGCGGGGTGTTATTCAAGTAGACTACAGTGTCAGACGCGGGTGAGAATGTGATCAAGTTGGATCACATTTTGCACGAAACAGAAAAAGGTCACTAATGTGCTGAGATCAATGTAGGACATGCCCTGCCCGATTGTTTTATTTCGTAGAAGAACGTGAACCTGGCCCAAAATATAACTCCTTACGTCGTGCCGTGTACTGTAGTCCATCATAACCATCCATTGTCGTGATGATTTCACAGTAGCTCTTTACATAGGAGCGAGAAAACGACCGCCGTTAAACTAGGAGGTAGATAGTGGATTCCATGTGCAAGGCGGAAAGGGCATAGGATAAGCGAAAAGTGTTTTATGTAGCATATGCGAAAAAACGTGCCGACGGATGCTACGATAGACGTATTCTAGCACTTTTGCCCAAGAACGAAATGTGGATGAGAGGGCTGTTCGACCCTTTCGGGAGTTAATTTATCTTGATTATAGTATACAGACCCAAAAGCGGCAAGCGTGATCAAAGAATCAAAAGTTTCAAGGAAAAGCTTGAGGCATTGTGAGTACCGCCATGCCTCACGCATGTCTCACGGCTTGCATGCGTTGCAGCTCGAACACATGTCCTACTACACCAGCGGGTCGGATTGCTTGCTTCATGCAGCCGATTCTGTAATCAAAACCAAGTTAGTTTTTGCGCCTGAGGTCCCGGAAGGAATAGCTAAGAGCTTAACACATATCCTAGAGGTGTACCTTTTTGGGGGTAAACTATTTTGTGGATGATGAGGCTCCTTAACCCCAAATCGAAGGATGTGTCGTTGTTTTTTTTCCCAACGAAAATGTTTTTCTTTGAATACCTTTCCCATGAGTTTGTTTGGGTGAGGTATAAAAGAGCTACTCAAATCAAGAACTTGCAGGGGAAAAAAAAACACCCAATGGTTGCTGCCCCTCTGCCGTGGCGCCTCGCTTGGATATGATACGGGTAGGATCACGGTTGAGTATAGTAGGGGTTTCCAGTGGTAGGTTGGCTGCATGGCAGCGGGATACCGGGATGGTGGAAAACGTTCTGGGTGATCGGCGGCCGTTCTTCCTGACGAGCGCACTCCACGTCGCGCCTAAATCGGTGTTTGGGGTGAGGCTTGGAACGCGTCGTGTCAGGAGCCCCAGAAAGAAAAATAAAAAAGGGTTTACCTCTACCGAGGCATGTGTCTCCAAAGGCTTCCGAAAGGGCGCGTGTGCTTCGATAGAGGTAAACCAACCATTGTTGCTTTTTTTCTGGGAGTTTTTTTCTCAATTTGGGAGCTTAAGGCCTACCCCTAAAAACTTACTCGGAGAAAACAAAAATTGCTGCCATACCGGATGAAAATCTCCCATGCATGGCCTAGGAACACAACGAGAATCGTCATGCAAAAGAACGGACCTGTTTCCTACCATTTTTGGGTTAAGGAGTTCCGTCATTCAGAAACCATTTAAGATGAAAAGTGCTACAAACTAAACTGTACCTCTATCGTAGCATGCTTCAAAGTTGGATGTGTCTCTGTAGGGATTAGGAAGAGGGCTCCCTCTCGTCCACCAAAGAGATGCGTGGTCCATAATGTTGAAGTGATGAAGGCAGCCACCTGATGTGTAGCCCCCCCCGCCCCCGCCCCCGCCCCCCCGCCCCCTGTTCCATCCGCCACCACCCAACAACCGCCGCCGCAGGCTAGCGAGGGCTGGCTTCCCTCTGCAGTACGACGAGATCCGAGGACAGGTGAGCTTGTCGGCAGCGTGCCTTGTGTTGTTTTGTTGTTGCCATTTTGTTTCTTTTGTTTTCACGAGCGTGCAGTACGACGAGATCAGAGGGCAGGTTGGCTAATCTACAGCGTGTCGTGTTTTTGTTGTTGCTGTTGTTGTTGTTGTTGTTGTTGTTGTTGACGTTGTTGCGATTTCGTTTCGTCTGCTTTCACGAGCGTTAAAGTTATCGACAGTGAAACAAGGACGGCACCGGACTCTCCCTACTCGGAAACATCCCGCGCATGTCCGAAATGGAAAAAAAAGAAATAATACTACCTAGTATTAACAGTGGGGGTGGGAATTCAAGCCGGACTGAAACAACCAACACGCGTTTGTGTTTTACGTACCGTAGGGACGTGCACCACGATAGAGGAATGCCACTTCTTGGCGAAATATTGTCCGAACGGCGGGACTCCTTAACCCAAAATGGTGGGAATGAACGTCGTTCTTGTTTTGCAAAATGGTTGTTTTGTATTCCTAGGCCATAAAATTGTTATTGTTCATCGGCTTTCACTTTCAGTTTGCTCTATGCTGTTGATCGACTTTTTGGGTGAGGTATAGAGCTTCTCATCGTGCCATCAGGAGAAACAATCAATGGTGATGTCACCTTTACCCTGCCATGCCATGCGTCAGGGGTCGCCCAATAGGGCGGTCCGAGTAAGGTAGTGGAACGTTAGTATTGTCGTTTATAGTGTGATCGCCATTGCTATTGTTGTACCTGTAGTTGTAATTGCACTTGCAGTTGAAAGTCTAGTTGTAGCTGTGATCGCAACTGTGGTTGTTTTTGTAGTTGCTGTTGCAGTTGCAGTTGTTGGCAAGCACGCTCGTCGACTCGTGTCAAATTGTGCTTACCCACGCTATAACGTGCTCTCGGCAGTCCGTGTCTCTAGAAATATAAATCTCCATGCCGAGATTGGAACCTCTGACTCCAACCTAAGTAGTTGGTTGTTGTTGTTGTCGTTGTTGTTGTTGTTGTTGTTGTTGTTCTCACATTAACTTAGCATAATCAAGTCCGTGGTCACAGGACAGGCTCCAGTCACTCTGGAGCTGGCGAATACCCCAGGGACAAGACACAAACAAACCAAAGGTGGTACACGCATATATCACAGCTGACGCAGTTCGTGCCTCCACCAGAAACATATAAAAAGTGAAATCGAGAGTCAGCCTACGATGTGCCAGGTCCATACTGGTGCATACGTCTCACTACTCGCGCCTGGAAAAACCGACTATACTTGCCACCCAAGAAAAACTACCACGTATATATTGCACGTAGCACCTATCACTACGCATACGCACGACAGACGCAAGTCAATTGGAAAAAAGAAGCAAAGAAATAAAATAATACTTCGAAGTATACAGGAAAGAAAAGACAAGAAAGCGAAAAACGAAAAAGGAAAGGAAAGAGAAGAAAAGATAAGAAAAGCAAGAACAGACGGAACAAGAACAGGGAGCAAGGCAAAAGGGAAGGAAAAGAGAAAAAACGTCATTCTAGCAGACCCTAGGAACTGACTAAAGACGGCATCATCTTTGGCACTGGGGAGAGAATGCAACAAGGCGAAGAAGTCAGGGTGGTCTTGCGCTATCTTGTGACGGCCATTGGAAAGCCCACAAATTTCAAGACGACGATGGCGAGACCCAGACTGCAGTCTCTTGGGCAGGACGCCCCCCCTTCCCCCCCCCCCCTTCCTCCGTTTCCCCCTCCCCCCTCCCCTCCTCCCCCCCTCCCCACCTCCCCCCTCCCCCCCTCCCCCCTCCCCCCCTCCCCCCTCCCCCCCTCCCCCCTCCCCCCCTTCTCCGGCCAGACGACCGCATCATAGGTTCAAGCAGCATCTGGTACGTTGAATCCTGGGACTGACCGTCGTAGCTAGGTCAGAGGGCCGGGTCGTATGTAACTCACGCCCCTTAGACATCACCCGTCGGCCGGTAGTCAGTTTATTGCATAGATCCTGTCGTCCAGAGGCTGCCCAGTCCGAGGTATCCTCGGCTGACCCAAATCCCAACTACGCCCTTTTGTGCCCCCTCACCGCTCACGTACGAACCCAAACTCGTATCCGTAAGCCCTGCTGCCCTCGCATCTAACCTCGGCAAATCGTGTGACCCAAGACCGCGTTTCTCACCTCGTGACGAGCGTGTGGCGACGTCAGCAGGTCGACGAAGTCAACGTTGTCCTTGTTGCTGGGGGTGCTCTTGGGAACACTACCTGGCGCCTCCCCCGCAGCGCTCACGGACGGCTCCCCGGTGGTGCTGGGTAATTCTCCCACAACCTCTGACGCGCTATCTCCTCTCATCTCCGACGCCTCCCCGGCAACCACCCCCTGCTGCGGTGTTCCCCTGTCCACGGCCGCCGCGGTTAACCCTGCTCAGTCCGCCGAGGCAGGGAGGACAATGCACCCATTGGACTAAGGACACCCTCACGGCGTACTCAGCAATCCCCGAGAAGGCGAGCCTGTTCCGGAATGCAAAGGAACTAACCGTTGTGTTGCGGATCTCCTCCGCCTGCCGCAGCACGTCCAAGAAGTTGGGCATGCCTAGTGCCGGTGGCAACGTGGTCACCACTGAGTTCAGCCGGAACACCAACTCGGTCTAAGCGCCCGCATCACAGGCCGTCCCACCCGCAGTCCAGACGCTGGAGGCCTCGCACGCGGTACCCGCCCCCAGGCTGCCCTGGGTTACACATGGCAGGTCCTTGAACCTGGTGGTGGAGGAGACGAGGGTAGTCGTAGCCCAGTCTGGTCGAGGTTCGGGCGGGTTTGCCGCCGTCGGTGCTGCCCGCGGGGCTGACGTGGTCACCGGTGAAGCGGCTGCCGCCCCCGTTTGCCGGGGCCGCCCCCTGGCCGTCGACCGAGTCGTGCGCGTCGACGAGGACATGGCCGAACAATCCTCAGAGTATGTATCGTCCCTTCAATTTTTCTCGCTTTTGGTCCGGTGACGAAAACAATGCGTCAGAAGGGCGATATCATACCCCTTTTATTATCTGATCTCGAATCATGGAAGCATGTCTGATTCAATTTTATTTGCTCTCCGATTTTACGTACCAATCGTCTATCCACTTGCCGTGTCAGGATGTAGTCAAGCCTGTACTGGGCCTTTCCTCGGTTAGGACTCTGAAACGTGTACGATATACCACGAGCAGGTGTAGCATAGTACGTGTTGAGGAGGGCGAGTTTGTTATCAGTTGCGTAAATCAATAGTCGCTCTCCGCTGTCGCTCCGTTCGTCACGTCCGTACGCACCCAATACCTTGCTGTCTGTCCACCCGGTCCCTCTCATGCCTGTACGAGCATTTTTGTCCATCAGAACAAGGAGGTGGTCCCTACTGGGTACCCCCTTGACCACCTCGTCAAGTGAACTCCAGAAGTAATATTTTTCGCTGGTGCTCTTGTCGAGAGAGGGAGCATAGCCTACAATGAAAGACACACCGTTAGATTTCCCTTTGAGTTGGAAGCGAACCTTCATCAATCTAGCATTGATGCACTCAACCGCGACTTCGCCCTTATCCGTCCCTGTCACGATAGACTCTCTAACAGCTAAGCCTACTCCGTGGTTGCCCTTCTTGTGCTTTCCTCCGTTCCTGAGCAAAACACAACATACCCCGCCGCCTTGAAAGCACTTTGTCCATCGCGCCTCACCTCCTGCAATCCTATGATATCACAACCTGCGTCCTCGCAAGTCTTCAGTATCACCTCGGCGTGGCCTATGCCGTTCGTGCCCTTGAAAGCAAGTGTGCGAACGTTGTAGGTACCCAGGACGAGTTCCCCTGCTCTCGACCAGGCCCTTGCACTTGTGCGTATTTTCTGAGCAGCCCTTCGAAACCTCCCGCGTCTCCTCTTCTTCCGAGAATCCGATTTCCTCCCTTCCACCCTCCGTTTTTCCCAGACAGAGTATTTTTCCCCTCTTCGTCTCCCTTCGCCCAGCCCGGTTCTTGCCTACGTGCCAACGTCAACGGGGCAGCAGCCCTGACACGCCACGTCCATCTCCTTCCCGACTTTGGTGCTTACTCACGTGGGCTCGATCCTCTATGCCCTGTTCGATACGAGCCCCACGCTTTCCGCGGCGGTGATGCGACACTGCGTCCGCAGGCGAAGCTGCTGCGTTTAAAAATTCCGCGAGGAACTTCGTTGCCTTGTCGCTGGCTGTCACCGCCGGCCCGGCCATACCCGAGCTCTAGTTCAGCGCACGAGTACGGTCGATGCCACACCCCCCCTCAGGGCTCTGGCACGTTTTGGGGAAGCCTCAGGCCCGAGCACCACCCGGGCAGCAGCCGAAGGGAGTAGTGCTCTAGGTTAACCACCATTACTAGACCACCGGGGCGACCGGCTATTTCGCCTAGACGGCCATCCGTCGTGGGTGTAAACTGATGTATTTGTTTACATGTTTGATAACAACCGCAGTATTCCTCGGACGCCGCCGCTCAACGAGCAAAGCATAGCATCGCTTTGATTGGCTCTGTTTTGCCCTGTCTTTTGCTTCTGGTTGCTGTTCCGTGCATGCTACTCTTTGTGTACCTACAGATGTCAGTGAACCCCTCGTATTCCGCCGCACAGCTAGCAATCATGAACACCGTTTAGATTAGCTCTTTGTTCCCCCGCTTTTTGAAATATGTTGGCTCTAAATCCCCCCACGTGTTTCTTGTTGACTTTTCATTCCTCCCGACTTTTTATTGGCTGTTTGATCCTCCGCCTTTCCTCTTATGGACTATTTATTCCGCCGCCCATTCTTGTTAGCTTTTTATTTCCTCTCCGTTTGTGTTGGGTGTTATTTATTATCACGCTTCTTTTTTGTTGGCGATGTGTTCCCCCGACTTTATGTTTTAAAGGTGGCTGTTGCCGACGTGGACGGGGAGAGCAAAGGTTTGGAGATCGTGTTCGGCGACTCTTCCGGTGTGGTGGCTTGTGTTAAGCAAGACGGGGCCGAGTGCTGGAGGCGTAGCCTTCCAGGTGTGGCGTTGTTGTTGTTGTTGTTGTTGTTGATGTTGATGTTGGCTAATTGTGTTTTGCTCTTGTCCTTATTAATGTGGTTCTTGTTATGGTTCTTATTTATGTGGATGGTGTTGTTTTTATTGTTTTTGCTTGTTGCTGTTACGTTAACTCATGACGATGATCCAGTACTCCTACGTGGTCGCAGTACAGGCTCCAAAACTTCCACATGAAAAAAACGAAAACACAAAATAAAAAGACCAAAACGCAATGGTAGACAATAAGCCCTCTCCCCCCGCCCCCCGCCCCTCCCAGTATTTTTTCTCTAACGTGCGTCACGGTTAAATCAAGTCGATGGTGGCACCCGGTGACTTTTAGTGAGACGGAGACCTGGACCTTGTAGTAGGCGTTATGACCAAAAGCGGGATCCGGGGAAGTCTGGGCGCTGGGTGCCAACCTCCCCTCCCCCGCCGCCGCCCTTTTTCTCTGACGTGCGTCAAGGTTCGATCAAGTCTATGGTGACGCTCGGGGACGTCGACGGTGACGGAAACCTGGACGTTGTGGTAGGCGTTACGACGGAAGAGGGATCCGGTGAAGTTTGGGCTTTGAATGCGGAGAACGGGCTACCCCTCCCATTTTTTCCGGTCAGCCTTAGAAACAGGTACGTGTATACCAAAGTTTATGTTTGTGGTGTGTGCGGCACGTTGAAGACGAGAGGGTCGCGTCTACCAGGGTTGTCGAACAAAAAAGTTATCCAAGGGTTACCCCTTTTTGCACATGCCTTATGCCGCGATCCCGCAGGAAGGGCATCAGTAACGCCATCACGCTTGTGGACCTACACCAAAACACCGCGAGCACGGTTGGAGGAAAGACAACATCCGACGCTTCCACCCAAGCCAAGGTATTTTCCAACCCCGCAACGACGTAAAGAAAAAAAACCGACAATTTGTCGGCAACTCACGCCACCGCAACGCGCCGCACCTCACCGCAACGCACCGTACCTCGCGCAGTTAGTCAAAAATATTATATATTTTCGACTAACTATCTAAACCGTGGGACATCGCATGCTTGACCGCACCCCACGACACCGCACGAAACCAGCGGGACGCTGGAGGGGGCGGTGTACCTATCGGGGGGCGGGGGCCAGGACTGCACCTTCTGGCGCCCTCGGAAGACGGGCACGTGTACGTTATCGAGGGGGCAACGGGATGCGTGAACAAGATTGACCTGGGAGAACGGGTGCTCAGCATGGTGTTGGCGGGTGATCTGGACGAGGATGGGACGTTGGAGTTGGTCGTGGGCACGGCTAGCGGCGAGGTGTGTGTGCGTGCGCGTGCAAATATTGGGTCGGGATGAATCCCCTCGGGCTGTTTATACTTGTCCCGAGTATTTCTGCGCACAGCACGAAATATTTATAGAGGTGGGGGTCGCGAAATTTGATTTGTTCTTTCTGTTAATGCTTCAATCAAGACATTAATATATTTTCAAGTTCGAGGGAGACGTCTCTGTCCTTAAACACAAGACACATTTGGGCATTCATATTGAAATGAAATGTTACTCACATTTCCGAACAGCGGTAGATTATATATATATGGCTACTTGTCGACTTTCGGCGTGGTGGGCGACGGCAGCATGGGACTTGCTTCAAAGGGGTAACAATTTTTTTTTTGTTTGCCGTATTTTTTTCTTTTTTGCTACAAGAAAAGCCGTTCGAAGCAACGCGGGCTGCTTGGCAGTGAGTGGGGTGATATTTGTTCCAGAGGGAAACGGGTGTCTAAAACAAATGACGATTTCAGCGGCGGGCGTTCGAAGCAACGCAGGATGCTTGGCTGTTTTGGGGTTACGCGTTGTTGGGTACAACAGCGTGCAATGCAACAAGTTGCACGACATGGTCCTGCGTGTACTGCGACGCACTCACGGAAGTTGTGGATAATTTCGTCCTACTCTTGCCTTTGGTCGCTATATCCAAGCCCCGCAAGAGTCAGCCCTGTTAAGAGACGTTCGCTACAATTGAGTTTTTTTTTATTTTACGTACAGCAGTACGTATTACCTCCAGGCACCAGGTCCTCTAAACGGTTTCATTGCCATTGTCTGGCATTTTTTGGGGGGGGGTGCGATATCGACCGTACAAAACAAAACCACATACGATATGTATGCGCAATGATATGTTATGCATGATGTGTCCAACCTCGAATAGCAGAGTGTTTTTTCTCTCCCTCGGCCCCCAATGGGTTTCATTGCCACTGTCTTGCGTTTTGTGTGGGGGTCAGGCGGTGACACTGCTGTCGGCAAGCGTGCCGGTTAACCCGCTAGGCAATTGCGATATCAACCGTACAAAACGAAATAAAATATCATGCCATGATATATGTGTATATATATGTTTGAGTCTTGCTACGATAGCGCCCCCCTAACTTTTCTTTAACGAAATCGCCAGTTTTGAAACCAGCTCCCCGCCGTATCTCCTGAAATACGGTGCGGTGCCCCTTGCCACCCCGACGTCATCAATCGATCGTCCTTTGCAAACAAGGAAACAAATGGAGATATTTTTTTCACAACATATGTCCTCGTGCACATTTCCTCGTGTCGAGTAGCCATGAAACGTTTGTTAAAGAAATCGCCGGTTTTTGGGGGGGGGGCTATCGTAGAATCAGTCTGGGTTGTACCAGGTTTATGACACGTCGCCCGTCGAACGGCAGCTGTTTCCTCCGGTGGGCTCTCACGGGTGTCCCTGCCGTTGTTGCCGTTTTTTTTGGGTGTGTCAGGTGGTGGCGCTGTCGGCAAACGTGCCGTTTCATCCGCTCAACGCATGGACCTCGCGCGTGCGGGGACAGCTCAACGGTTTCGTCCACGGTGGCTATCAGGTGATTTTATTAAACAAGTACAGTAGGCGACCCCAACCTTGCGATGTTTCAGTAACGGTATATGAGGGACTCCCTGTCCTACACACCGTTCTTTCCCACTTTGAGGGTAAGGGAGGTCGTCTCTTAAAGTTGATGCAGCACTTGATAGGGGGCTCCAGTCCCGTGAGGGGCCACCACACAGTCTCCCGCTTGAAAAACGCCATAGACGGCTAGAAACCATAAATAGGGGCGAAATTTTATAAGGACCTTCGGCATATGGGGGACCCTGCGGCCCCGACGCACTATGATCCCTTAAAAGGGATCACTTACTGCACGCACGTCGGACATATCACGATCCAGATTATCTAGATCATACAGATAATGTATAGATATATACCGCTGTGGTATGTTGTGCATGATCTGTGTGGTACAGATTCAACCCAGAAAACAAGCATAACATGCCCATGTCTACTGCACAGTACTATGAATAGGCCATTTAGATCTGTACTAGTGGTACTCCCGGAGTATGCCAGCGCCGACCGGTATAGTGGAGAAAAACAGATTGCTGCTGTATGTGCTGGAAAAAAAAAACGGGGCGACCACGCACCCACCAGCCACCGACCAACCCCCTACAGCCGTACAGCAGTACAGCAGTGCACCAGTGCGTACGGTCGCAATCCGGTGCTACTACTCAGCAGCACAGCAGTGCAGCAGTATGTACGGTAGTAAACCCAGAAGACCTAACTATGATGTGGTGTGCCGCCCGGATCTTGGAGGGTAGGTTTTACGCCCGGATCTTGGAGGGTAGGTTTTACGCCCGGATCTTGGAGGGTGGGCTTTGCACTCTCTGATTGGCCGAGGGCTATGTGGTGGTCCGCAGATCGGGATATTAAATAATTTTCCAAAAGCGGCGCAGCCGTGGGGTCTCGCCCATTTCTGGCCCGTTGTGGGTCCGGGTTAGGGTCAGGGTTAGGGTTATAGGGTTAGGGTTAAGGCTAGGGTTAGGGTTCGGGCTAGGGTTAGGGGGTGGGTTGGGTCTACGCCCGTACCTCTATCCGACCGGCAAAACGCGGACAGCCCACCGCCCCAAGGATCCGGGCGGCCAACTTGTTCGGTGAGCTCAGTAAACCGGTACCAAGAATACGGCCAACCCCCACGGCACGAAACAGTTAACCCACGTACGAAACGATCCACCAGCCCGCCAGGCACCCCCCAGTGCACCCACGATCTACCCACTACCCGCCGACCAGCCCATTACTGCAGTACAGCACTGCCGCAGTACGTACGGCAGTATACCGGTGCGCAAGGAGCATTTATTAGTTGATTCTCGAGTCTTGAGGACCCGGTAATGAGAAATGGGGGAAAGTTCGTTCACTTTTACGACCCCTCGCCATCTCGGGGAGCGAGCGAGCCGCCACCCACCTAGCATCCACCACCCACCACGCACCCACCGACCTACCCACCACAGAAGTACAACAGCAGTGCAGCAGTACGTGCAGACCAATCCACAACGGCAGCACACAGGCCGCAGTGCAGCAGTACGCACCACAGCACCTTGTACGCGAGGAAATGGGTGGGGATTTCCACTTTCTTACGATTCTCCGCCTTCCCGGGGAGAGAGCGAGCCGTCCACGGGAGATCCTTTCCACGTTTCCTGCTCACTAGGTTGGGAGCCGTCGGCCGTTATGTCGCCGGCGACACCGAGAGCTGATGTGTGAGGCGGGCGTGGCACGGGCGTGCGGTCGCTGGGGACCGCGTGGCGAACGGTAGAGCGGGTTACGCGAAGTGAGCACAGAAACCGATTTTGTTTTATATCCATGATGACATGGCTACTACTCTAGTGTTCTTCTGCGGCTTCGCCAATAATTTAAAGTAGGTATTGGGCTAGATGAGGGATCCTGCCCCGAAGCCGGAGGGTCTCGCCCGGGATGTACCTCCGCGCTGAGCGCTGAGCGCGGCAGTAATCCTGCAAATGTAGTCACGGCACAGAAGCTACTCAGCACGCAGAATGTCTGGCGTTGTCTTGAAACGTTTCTGCTTCCTCTTGTTCTTGCCCGTTGGGCAGAGGTTCAAGACAATGATTGTGGATCCGGTACTGTGTCTCAGACGGGCTCAAAGCGGCCGTAATCAACAGCTTCGTTCAATTGAAGATATTCCTAGTTGCTTCCGCCTTCTGCGGTCCGCAAAGGTTGTAAATCAAGAAACTACTGCATGCATACGTAAGCTGGGTGGGTGGGATGGTCAGTATTTCTCCTACAACGCATGTTCTCTGGCTTTGGGTTCGTAGGAAAAAGACACAGTTTAGTGATCGAGGTGGCCTAGATTCTCCAAGTGATTCACGGGTTCCAACTCATGGAGCCGCCTCCGTACCATCGATTCTGCATTTTCTGGAAACCCGATTTTACTGTAGTATTCTTCTGCGGCTTCACCGACCATTTAAAATAATGTATTGGGTTAGATGAGGCCTCCTTCCCCAGCCGGTGGGCCGACCCATACTTCCGTTGTTTCTTATACTATTCATCGGCTACTGGACTGTGGTCGTCGTCACACCCAGACTTGATTTACATTTTGATCATATCGTGGCGTGCACGAGGCGAAGGACCAGCGGGTGTGGTGAATCAATGCGGATTATCCTATTTTTGCGTTCGCTTAGAAGCACCGTCACTCGTTTGATAAGTGCTCCCCGCAAGAGCAGCAGCGTCCGCCGTAAAATATACCTGGTATATGGTACTACGGTACTGCTTGATCCATGTTCCAAACACTACGGTACTGCTTGATCCATGTTCCAAACACCAGCATGCTATAAGCTCGTCACGGAGTGGATGTTCCTGCAGGACGACTTCGTCCCAAAACGCTACATGTTTGCGCACGAAACCCGGTACAAACGCGCTCCCCCTCGCGCCGGCGTCCCACACCGGGGCATGCCGCGGCAACCGCCGGAGCGGCCATTGCATCGGGTCCACCCACCGGTGTTCGTCGGCGGAAATCTGTGGAATTAAGGGTAGAATAGGCCGAACGCCAACCTGGCAATGATATCCACCTACCGCGAGTGTCAATACTAAACAATCTGGATGCCAATACACATCATCGTACGTTAGAAACGGGGGGGGAAGATACAATAGCTGTAGCTAAAACGAGCGACATATATATGATAGATGTAACTGTCGTCAGACGTGTGCGTCCACGGGCCATTGGTTCGTGTAATTGCGAGGGGCACCACAGGTGGAATAGAGCCGATGTGACGTTTGGCCCAGCAGAGCCTCAACGGCAGTTGCGTCCTGACCTGCGTTCCCCCGTCCTGCCAAGTAGTGTCTACGGGAGAAATCGGCACACACCCTCTATATCTCTCCTGAGACGACCATTTCCCCCCTTAGTACCCTCTGAACTTGACGACAACGTAAAGGGGGAGGTTCGGCGGGGGCGCGTCGTCTGCAAACACCAACTCGACGACTTGGCCTCGAATGCCGTTCACGAGTCCAAACTTGTTGGTACAGGTTGAAAATGAGCATGACCTTGGCTCCCTTAGCTAGGTAGAGGTCCCTCTCACACCCCTTCGCCGTGTCTGCTGTCGCCCTTCTGGCGTTGGCGCACGGACCGAGTTTGGGTCAATCACCCCCAACGGACGTCTCTCCATGATGACCTACTCTCACCACGAGACAGCAGTAGTTACACTCAGCGGACATACCCCTAGCGGGCACACACTCTCCATGCCCGCTCTCCGTTGTCCACTTTTGTCGCCCGCTGCGCCCGTTGTCTGTGTGCTGCCCGCTGTGTGAGCGCTGTGTGCCGGCTGTGTGAGCGTTGTGTGCTGCTGTTTTTGCCCGCCGTGTGGTATGCTGTGTGTTTTTGTTGATCCGTGGTGGTCTGCCTCCACCTGCACTCTAAAATCAAATGATCCTCCACCTGCAGTCTAAAATCAAATGATCCCATACTAAAATCAAGTTTAGTCGAAGATACGCACGCTATTTTTTTTTCATGGGAGCCTATATTGCGAGGCCCAGGTGTAGATTAGAAAGTCACTTCGCTCGAATAAATTTCACGCCGCTTGTGCTGTTATTAATAAACATCTAAGCAAACGTCGAAATGATGCTGTGTGTCCAGCCGGTCCATCGAGAAAACCTGACGGTAGCACAGCCAATAACAGCGCGACTCCGGGCCACTCCTACCTAACGGCACCTAACAGCGAAGTTAGGATTTAACGAAATAGGGAAAAGTTGGCCCGAGTCACGCACGTGTCAGCGATACTAGCAGTAGATAACAGAGACCTCTACTACGACGTATAATATAACAAGGATACCATACGGATCCCATGCGGCGATGTGATCTACACCATGCATATCACAGGTAGACCAGGGATCTGTCTGCCCTGAAAGACAGATCGGGAAATGGGATCGGACATGTCAGATGTGTTGACTATTTCGGATACGTTAGCTGCGAATGTGGCCGATGGAGTGGTCGATACTAGTTTTGCTAAATGCGTGGTTCGTCGACCGCGCGTTCTATGTTTCTCGTGAATGTAATTGAGCTGTTATACATCCTGTCAGCTGTGAGTTCATATTTCTCGTGAGTTTCGTTCAACTGTTATGTGAATAATGCTTCAGCTGTGAAAAAAAGTTCGATCGAAAGGAACAGTCAATGACCAGCTTTTCAAGCTGCGTGACATTCCGCCCGTTTGCGTGTTTTATATGCTTGCCAATGAGGCGTTGAACGCTTGCTGTGAGGGCGTTTGGCTTGGGTACTTGCCGCGACATTTTTTACATTTAGATTGGGCTCAGCCTCTTCGTTTTTCTGTCTTTCCCGTAGTGTTTGTCTCGGGTTTGCTTTTTTTAGGATGTTCGAGGCCAATGCCTCCATCATATACTCGTTATGTGACAACATCAGGGATACAGCAGTATATCCATTACGCTAGCAATTACTCTTGGGATAAATGGCCTCTTTAAGGGCATGAAAGTAGGAACTGTTTATAACGAGCATAAAGTGGGGAAAACATGGCAGCATATATATAATCCTTCTACAGCAGAAACGAAAAGAACCAAGACACACAGAAGCTCTACGGATACTCTATATGTCTAGACAACAAGTATGTTCCTGACCCTCTGGTGGGTCCGGTTTTCCCCTATCTTTGGCGGCCTCGTTGTCACAGGGGGTGTACTTCTTGAAGGCTCCTTCGGGGTACGGTGACGTCGTCGGCCGGCAATTCAGTTTGTCCTTCGAAATCGTGGACAAGACACCGCGGCGAAAATATGACGACGGTGGCGCGGCAGCGAAGGGGGGAAGCGATGACAAACCTTACACGGTAAGTTTAAGTCGGAGCGGAGCGAGCTCGCTTTTATGGCCGTTCCTAACGAATGCCAAAACAAAACACAAATCACACGATTCGTGTCGAAGATTTACGATTCGCGAAAGATTATCGTGGGCTTCTCACGGGTCATGGCTGGTTTATTGAAGGGTCTGGAGGTTAAATTCGAAACAATCCCGCGGGTCGAGTCCTATCCGGTCTGAAGGTGTTCGAAACCTCGCAGGTCGGGTCGGGTCGAGTCGGGTCGGGTCGGGTCGGGTCGGGTCGGGTCGGGTCGGGTCGGGTCGGGTCGGGTCGGGTCGGGTCGGGTCGGGTCGGGTCGGGTCGGGTCGGGTCGGGTCGGGTCGGGTCGGGTCGGGTCGGGTCGGGTCGGGTCGGGTCGGGTCGGGTCGGGTCGGGTCGGGTCGGGTTGGGTCGGGTCGGGTCGGGTCGGGTCGGGTCGGGTCGGGTCGGGTCGGGTCGGGTCGGGTCGGGTCGGGTCGGGTCGGGTCGGGTCGGGTCGGGTTGGGTTGGATCTGGTCGCGAGGTTTCAAATCTCACGGGTCGAATCTCGTCGGTCGGGTCAGAGGGACCCGACTCGACCCGGGAGAAGTAACCTAGCCAGTGAAAAACCCTGCACAACATGACATAATATGTCGTAAGTCGTGACGTGAGCGGTGGCAAGCCTTACAAGGTTAGTCGAAACGGAGCGCCACCTTGACTGTTTTTGTACTTGGATACAGCAGTGGTCTACTGTAGGCACGCTGCAGGACGTTTAGTACGATGCAACTCCTAGGAGTGTAGTTTGAAAACGTAAAACTAACAACACCTTAATTCAGCAGCTCGTTTTCTTTTGCATGATCGATGATGTAATCGGGAATTTGTTTCGTAAAAGAAAAGCTCTGAAGTTCCTAAGGCGGTCAACTTGATCGAAACTGAAAGCGCTAACTGATAAACAGTCCCATGGTCTAGGTATGAAACGAGTTGTTACAAGACACATGCCACGGACGCTAAAGATGCACCGATCATTGTTTTTTCCCTAAGGCTCTTAACATGAGGAGCTCTATACCTCGCCCAAGTGTCTTACTGAGAGTAAACTGAGTGCAGCCTGATGACCAAACCCATGTAAAAATATTTACATTACAGAAACAAAAATGTCATTTCGACCATTTCGGGTCAAGGAGGGTCAATGAGCCCCGTCATTCAGAAAAAAAAAAGAAGTGGTACCTCTATTACAGCTCGCGTCACCAGTATCTTAGTGGATACGCCCCGCAAGCATATGCGGACTGTTTCCGAGTGAATGCCCCCCCTGATCTGCACACTACGGCCGGCCGTGCATGACACTGTGTACCCCCCTCACACAGACTTGCCCCCACCTCCTCCTCCCCTTTCCTCCCTCGCCTTTCTCCATCCTCTTTTCGCTCTGCTCTTCTTGCGCCCTTTTTAGGTCACCATCTGGGCAGGAAAAAACAAGATATTTCACCGCGACTATAGACTTGTAGGCGTTCACAAGGTGACGCTTGCCCTGGAATCGCCGACGCACGCTCTGCTCCGCATCGAGATGATCAACCGACATCGCCTCTCGTTTGAGGACCATGTGTTCGTTGGCTACAACATTAGCTTTCACGCAGCGTTGAAGTGGATGCTGGTATCCCCTGTGGTGCTTGCCTCGTTGTTGTTTTTGTGGGTTCAACCCGGCAGCAGAACGCAATTGCCTGCGTAATGGAAACCCCAACCGACCGCGGCTCTCTGTCGAGCATCATTTGTCCGTTGGACAGTACTTGAGGTGTCACATGACGTGGAAGTGGATGAGGGTATTCCCTGTGGTGTTTGTCTCTTTTGTTGTTTTCGTGGGTACACCGCGGTGGCAGAACGCATTTGCCTGCATGATGGAAACCCCAGTCTGCGGTATATCCGCGTTGCTGTTTCTGTGGGTCCAACCCTGCAACAAAACGCTCTTCCTTGTGTTATGGAAACCCCTTACATGTCTGCGCCGCGAAGTGGACGCCGTTCTCCCCCGTGGTGCTGTTGTTGTAGGTACAACCCGGTAGCAGAACGCACTTGCTTGTGTATTGGAAACCCTTCCAATATGTGCGTGGGTGGAGCTTGCCGTGCCGCTTTCTTTTTGCAAGAAACAACAGGACGCTTTCAGCTGTGAGATCGAGGATTTCACCGAAGCTCATGTTTGCAAGCTGCGTTTGATACAACTTCAATCGCGTGTGCCACGGGTTGTGTGCGTCCTCACGAAAGGTATAGGTCGGGGACCATCCTGAATGCGTTTTTTTTTTGTGGATAATTTCGTTTTCAAGTTGTTTTGTTCTGAAATGTCAATGGAAATTCCTCGATTGTTGAAAATCGACGAGCATTAAAAGCTGAAAAGTGGGAATGGATGCTGAATGCATGAACTCTATGCGCGATAAAAATAAAGGCACGTCGTGGCGGGGGGAAGGGAATTCCGAACACGTTTGTGACCACGGCATGCCAGAAGGTCGTAGAGGGTAAAACCTCTCACGAGTTGAGCTGGAAAGAAAAATGGCGATTAAAGAAAAAACTAGTTCAGGAGCCCCACAAAAGTTGCGAAAATATATATATATATATGCATCCCCTAGGGGTGTATAAGCCATGCAACCCTACCCAAAGCATTGTATTTTACGTTCACACCCTAATCCCACCCTGTATGATTTTCGGGCTAGGTTAGGGTTTAGGCCTCTGGTTAGGCTGAAACTTGGTACAAGGTAAATCGGTGTACTGCTAGTAGTATAAAAAACTTGGGTGCATGGTTTATATTCGCCGCTAGGGCTGCATACAGTGCTTTTCGATTCCTACCGCATAGCGTCCGCTATTACTTATTACTACTGTACAAGTACAACATACCATAACAAGAGGAAGTTTTTCATGTATATAATGTTTAATGTTTCTTGAAGGTGCCCGTGTACTGCTCGAGTGTGGTGCTGTACGGGCGGAGAAAGTCTCCTTCTCCCGCCACAACGTGGACATACGGGAACCTTATCATAGCAAGCCATGCCATGCCGTACCATAGAGTATAAAACCATATCATACCACATTTCCCGGAAATATACTCCAGGGTTTCTGCTCTGCCTAACCAAAAACTTCTCACCACCTGGTTGGCTATATCTCGCGGACTATTAAGGACTAATAGTAGACATGCATTTAGTTTTCTATCAGGTAGCTGCTATTATTCTAGTAAGAGTGTGGTAGGTGGCAGAGGCGTGTGCCTTTGCGTCTGATTGGCGTGCTTGTGGTTCGACGGGTGGTTTGTAGTGCTAAGAAAGGAAGTCAGTTAAGTTCGCTTTTTACTCCGCCACTCGACCAATAAATGAACCCATACTTATTCAAGACATTGCTCATCTTCCGCCGTCGAAGCAGACGGACGATATCTAGCCGAGAATTCCGGCCGATTCACAGTTAGTTCTGTTTATTGAGGATGTTTCGAGATGGGTTCTCAGATGTGTTTGCTGAACTGAATAAAAAACCGGGCTCTCGCAGCACCGCAGGAACAAACACGCCGCTGCTACATGTGAGGGGCATCTGCAAACACCAGCCATCAGTATCCCATTGCCCGAGAAAAAGCCCAAGCCCTCTCTCCGACCTTCCCTTTCTCTTTCCTCCAGGCATGGCTCTGGCACTATTTTTGTTATCACATCGGACAGATCATGATCTACATCATCTACTAATAGATACCATACCTAGGTCCTGCCACTGTGACGTGTTGTGCGGATCTGTACAGCACAGATCCGACGCAAGAACCCTGTGCCAGGTCATGCAGATCACAGCTCCCATCCTACAACATGATGTATAGAGATAATGATGATCAGAGACAGGCCAGGGATATCTCTGCCCTGAAAGACACAGATCATCTATAGATCATCAACAGGGATCTGACCTGTCCGATGTGTCACTATTCCACGTGCGCTATCCCCTGCTCAAGCGTACTTTTCGCCACAACCATGAAGTCCAACCTGGCAATCACGAACAACAGACAGCTCGAAATCCGCAGCGACATCGTCAACAATACGGGAGACATGTACTACAATCACTCTATCACCGCTATACAGCTTTAATCCGCTACGCTTTGAGCCTCCAAGAATAGCAAAGACGGCCCGACAACGAAAATACAGTCATGTGAAACAAATCGCGAAACGAGCGCTTTTTCAACCAAAAGAAACGCGAGAGGATTGTCAACAAGAAACAGGGGCAACACTAAAAACCGCAAGACGGTTTTTAACACAAAATAAGGGGGTGTACAACTTGTACAATAGAGGGGATAGGGGTACGAGGGGAGGGAAAGCCTCCTCTCGCGCAAAAACATTTCAACCCTGTGGCTCGACAAGCCGGTGTGTTTGTCTTTCGATGTGGTACGCGGCCAGCTTTGCTGCTATGATACTGCAACCGCGCTGCTAACTGTGCTGCACTAAATGCACTGTGATGTGTCGGCCATCGGAGAATCTAGACGTCCGAAACTTGTTCTACCTGCCCCCACCCTACCGTACGGAATCCGTGTTAACGCAATATAACACATGCGTTAACACGCAACATAACACATCCCCTGGGGCGATTCTCCAAGCCAGCTCTTTTCAAAACGAAGCCGGGGGGCACACAAAACGAGCGAGAAAATTCCATACACCCATCCACGACGGCTAGGGTAGAGAGGGGGGGGGGGGGGGCTACATCTTCACTACCAGGTACTAAATTAGGTCAACATCTCGCGCGTCTCAGTACCCCGCTCAACAACGGACGCAAGACCATGTTGTTGGCGCAGCTAAATAAACAATTCCATGGCGGCGGTGCATGCCCTGCTAGTAGATGATACGGGTGCGAATAGCTCTTTATGGCAATGGAAACAGAAGTCCCAAAATCTCCCCCCCCCTCATGCCGTAGCCTTGACCCATCGCTCGGCGTGTGCGCTCCCCCCGATGTCGAGGGAATCAGCTTTAAAAAAATGTCCGGGGGGGGGCGGTATGTACGTGTGGTCTTCCGCGATTTACGGTAGCACTACGGGAGACGTTCATAGGATGCTCACTCTACTGAAGGCGTGTGTCCCAAAGGCCAGCACGTCCCATGCACACTAAAATACTGCAGCTGCACTGAACTAAGCTTGCGGCTGCTCCCGGTAGTCCAAAGCAATTCAACACCATGGTGCCGCGGTACTACATGCCACACACTTTGGGCTACGAAAAACACGGCGCCCACCCGTTTCTTATCACCGAATCCGGCGTTTAGCCAGAAAAAAAGATCTGTCAAAACACGAAAAAGAAGGTTGCGCCACTATTCTTCTCCATCCCAGCAAAACAAAAGTTTCTTGCCACCCCGGAAAAGGGCGGGGGATCAAGCACTCAAAACGAACGCCTCCCGACTGGCGAGAAACACGCCGTCCAAGCTATTTACCCGTCCCCCGAAAACGAAAACGAAAACGACCCTAGCCCGCCCCCTCTCCCCTCCCCTCCCCTCCCCTCCCGCCGCTACGTAACCGATACACCACGCACCTTAGAGCCGGCACGCTCTCAAGAAAGCGCACCAAACTTCTTCCCACTATTTCGTCGCTCCCCTCCTCTCATGTCGCTCTCCCCCCCCCACCCCCGCGGAGGGAGCTCAATAGACAAGGGGCATGTCGAAAATGGGGGCAGAGGGGGAAAAGATGGGGTACTCAGTTCATACGGGGAGGGGTGGGCGGTGAGATTCGGTCCGCGCGGAACTTTCCGTCAGCCCATCTATTACTCCTCTTCTCCACATTTCCCCAGAATTTCCTCCCCTCGCACGGAATTTTTTCTGATTTTTCATTAACCTCTCGACGGAATTTTCCCAGAAATTTCCTTACCCCGGACATCATCTTCTCAAATTTTTCTTTCCTCTCCACGAATTTTCCCCAAAAGTTTGCTTATATAACCCCCTTTTACACCGACATTGCCGCGCCGAGCACCGCCGCGGACACGGTAGCTACCGCGACCCACACACCACTACCACCACCAACACGGAACGCAAAGTTGCCCTCGTTATCCGCGCTGTCGTCCCCTGTCGTAGGAGAGTCCGACGCGCCATCCATGGCAGTAGGGGCGGTGGTTCCTGTCACCTCGCGGTCACCATCGCTGATAGTGCCGCTCGGGGTCGGGGCGGTTGTATCACCCTCCTGGAGAGGAGAGAGGGTAGCCGTGACGGAGGTGGCCGCCGCAGAAGGTGTGGTGGTCGCCGTGGCGGGCGCGGGAGACGTCGTCGCCGCGACGGCATCCCCGCAAAAGAGGTCCAGTAGGGCGCTTCCGCGGTTTTCTCCCGTACCGTGGTAATCCAGAATGTTGTCGGCGCCGAAAGCGTAAATGAGCCACGTTTCATCACCGGGGGTGGAAGAGAGAACCTCCTTGCCGGTGGTGGCGGGAGTGAGGGGTCGGGTGAAAGTGATGGTGGTGCCAGTTGCGTCCTGAGTGACCGCCTCGTCGGTGATTTCTGCTTCGGCATAGGGGGTGACGAAGTCGAGTTCCTGGTCACGTCAGAGAAGGAATACGGTATGCGTTTTTCATTCGGGGGGAGGGGAAGGGGAAGGTGAAGGGAAAATAGTAACCGTTGAGGGGGGGGGGGGGGGGCTGAGGGGGGGACATCGAAACCGTATTTCTTAAAGTTCGTTCATGTTGACATACCAATCAATGGAGATAATTAACAGCCGCTTCCTCACTACGGTACCTAGCGCGCGTCGTCGCAGCATCAGCAACATAACGATGGCAGCATTAACTTTAACGCCATCAGCACCACACCAACACCAACACCACCAACAAAACCAGCACCACCAAATGCCAACACCGCCACCACCAACAGCACTAGCAACAAACACCCCCATCACACCAACACCGACAGCATCAGCACCAATACCAACAGCAGCATCACTACCAGCGCCACAACCAGCACCACCACCAAAAGCGTCATCACTACCACCACCACTAATTTGGTCAGTGGACGGTCTAGTTTTGACCGGGCAAAGCCTCCTCCGACTTGATGCATTATATTTAGTGCGGTAGATCGTACCTTGATGGCTGTCCATCAAGGGGTACCGGTGTCGCCAACCACAGAACCACAGTATTCAATGACCACCACCACCACCACCACCACCGCCACCAACGCCACCAACACCAACAACGTATTACTGCCCTACCAGAACTGCGCCGACCTGGTACGTAAAAGGGGGACACACTTCTTGAAAATAGTGCGTGAGCAAAATTCGCAATTGTATGAACGTTATAGTCTAGCCTTAACCCCTTTGAATTTTTTCAGAAAAAAAAAGTCGAGAAAACCGACGATCACGGCAGTATCGACTTTGATATCGACACACCGCACCGCACCACTGCACCGCACCACTGCACCGCACCACTGTATCTCTGAATGAAGCAACACGTGGGGGGCGTGTCCGAATCGCACTGTAGCGAGAGCTCTGCGGCACGCGTACAAGCTAGGTGATGTTATACGTGACAGGTACAATACTGGTGCAAGTTCTTCCAAACAAATGACGCCTGACTTGATCGAAATCGTTTTTTTGTTGTCGCTACACACGATTTCCTATAGGTTAGGTTATAAAGAGAAAGGAAAGGATCGTGGATTGTGACATTGTGGCCCACAGGGAAAGGGCAGCGGCGTTATCCGTGATTTATTCGGAACGAAATAATTTTGATTTGGGGTTGTTTGGTTCCATGATCTTGTATGGTAAGAGTTCATCACGTGTGGCAACGGCTACTGCTTGGTAACTACCCGCTCAGCTACGTACGCACGCCCACTTCGAAGTGCAAGGGACGGCGCCGAGTAAGCTCTGCGATCAAAGCAGTGACGGATACGAGAGGCCAGCGGCCAAGCGACAAGCCAGATTCTGTTACAGCGGTGGTGATCCCTCTGTAGTGCCGATATGTGCACTATAGAGGAAAATATCGGCACTATAGCGGCAGCCGGTACTACTCCAAATACTGACACTAGCGGTGGTTCCCACCTATGCCAAACGACTTCACAGGCCCTATGGCTGGCAATCGGCACTACTCAACCGGCACAATAGAGGGACCGCTACCGCATTTAACGCCTTTACAACTAACTGGAAAACAATGTTCGGGGGCAAAATTACTTGAATTTTGTACAGGGAGGGTTTTGGGGCTCTAGAGAGGCTATCAAAGGTCTCACCTAACGATTTCACAGGGGCTGTAGCAGGCAACCGGCACTACAGAGGGAGCACTACTCTGTATTTAAAAGGTCTGACCTTTCCGGTCATGTCGTACTCGGAGACGGTGCCGTCGTCCGGAAGACCGATGACAGCGTCGGACCCGACCATCATCCCGTCGAGTGAAAAGCCCACGCTTAACCAGGCCTCCGCAGGGCTGAAAACCTGTCACGCGGGCACCGGATGACAAGCGAGGTTCAGCACAACAGCAGCTAGGTCGTTGTAGCAGCATGGTCAGCGTAAGCGTTACAAGGGCGGTACAGCAGTAGGACACATTAATGAATACCAGGTACCAAAGAAGGCAAGGTAATACGAAATGTCGTCGAGACATTGCGGAGTAACGTAAGAAATCTGGGAGGCGTTTGAAAAAAAATCATGATTTTTAGTTGCGGACAGCACGGGTCAGGATCTGAAGGGTGGTCCAGCGGTACAGGCACCTATTGAACAAAATAAACAGGGTAGCAAGAAGAAAGGCCGTCGGAGATTCAACGATATAATAGTAGGCAGTCCGAGAGGCTGCAAAATGTTGTAGAACGGGGTGTGCCAGGTATAGAACGGGGGCATACTTATGACGAGCGGTATGACATGTAGACTATGGTCAATTTGTCTCGTCCCGTTTTCCCTCTGAAGCCGCAGTAGTAATCACGGCAACAACATCGTCGATAGCCATGAGATATGCCTAGAAGATTTACGCTACTACGACAGACCACGCTCAACTTGATGTACCAGGTAGTAGCAGGTACTCGTGCTCTGTCCACATGCCTTTGCGACAAACACAGAACAACACTGCTCCGTAGAAAAGGGTATAGGTCATAGCTATGACGTGTGCGATACGCTATGAATCGTTTTGATTTTTTCGTTGGGTTTTCCATCTCGAACCAATCGGCAACAAGCGGTGACAACGCCAACACCAACGACAGAACGACAGCCATAAGAAATGAGTAACGCACGGCCAGAAGGTTACAGCAGTCAGCACAGTCAGCCATCACATCACACCTTAGTCCCAACATCTTACGTGCACCGGGTACTCGTTTCCTGCCTACACACACAGGTCCGTACGCGCGAAACCGCTGGGTAGAAGAGGGCAAGATCGTCAATTGCTTTCGTCGCTTTTTTACTCTCGAACCAACAGGCAACCGAACGGTAGCGACGACGACAGCCATACATACGTACATACATACACACCAAACAGCCGAAAGGAAACGCCTATGAGTTTGCGGCGGCACGAGTCTTACTCAGTACTCCGCCGGCATTCACAGGTAGGAGGTCCGTGCGCGTTCAACTGCAGTGGGTGACGAACAATAGGGCATAATAAGAGGGTCCTTGCGATGGCGCGATGAGATACCACGTGTGCGACGAGCAGGGTAAATTTGTTTCACCGTTTTTTTCCTTTTTCCCGCCAATCGGCAACGAACGAGAACGACAGCAGCATCAACAGCCACGAGAAACGCCCAGTAGTGTTACTATTATATAGTCGACTACTTTGCATGAATGCTTTACGACTCGTTTTCTGTCCGTACATCTAAGAGCAGGCGTCCCGTGTGGAGTAGTATATGGGACTATAACAATAGGCGAACCTCGTCCTCACTATAAAGTCAATGATGCGGGTTCACATCCTCCCGAGGGCATATATACTTGTAATATACTTGTACTCGTGCTCGTGTTTTTTTTTTCTTGCGTACACAGCTTACTATTAAAGCGGAAAGTAAGCGGAAAGTCTTATATAAGGCTTAGTTTGGGTAAGCTATCGGTTAACCTTTTGCAAGTGGTCAAACGGACTAAAACTCCACTAATACCTTGACAAATGGCGTCGTCGACAGACCATGGTGTTTTTGGGTCGGGGGTTCAAATCCCACCATCCACAACAATATTTATTTTCAGACTTTCCCCATGTTGACCTTAAAAAAGACTCTCCCCGGTTTACCCAGGAAATGAAACTGCTTGGGTATTGACAGGTCCTCCCGTATATCCGGCCGACCTGCTATCCCGCAGTTTCAGGGGGGGAGAGTTATATAAGGCTTTGTTTGGGTAAGCTATTGGTTAACCTTGTGCAAGTGGTCAAACGGACTAATACCCCACTAGTCTAATACCTGAACAAACCGCGAGAACAGCGTGAGTTCATAGCCAAATTCGATTAAAAATGACCAGCATGAAAAGCTGAAAAGTAAAGTGGGAACGCAGAAGAACCCTATGCGCGATAAAATCGAAGGCACGTATCGGGGGGAAAGGGAAGACACCTGTGACCACGGCTTGATAAACGACAGCAACAAAACAGCATCGACAGCAGCCATAAGAAATGGCCGGGGCCGCCATACGTATGTACTCATCTTCTGCTCGTATAATACGTACAGTTTTGCATCTGGCAAGCCCCTGGTACTCTTTTCAATTAGTTTTATAATCATCACTACTTTTTACTTTTTATTCGCTTCAAACTCAACTCGCAAGAAGAGGGTTTACGTTTTACTCTTCTTGGCAACCTTCTGAACAACTCGTTTTAGCCGTGGGTACAGCTGTCTCCCGTTCCTTCTGCCCCCAGGTGCGTGTGCATTCATTTTATCGCGCACAGCGTTCAGCTTTTCCACTTTTCAGCTTTATATGCTCGTCGATGTTCATCGAACCTTGTTGACTCACGGTCTCGCGCTTTCCGATATTGATAATATTTTTTTTACGCAAGAAAAACTCCCAAATGAGGTGAAGTATGCTCTCGGGAGGATTCGGGTTCGTCAGTGTAGATGTTTATTTTTTTTTTACATTTTCAACATGTGATATTCTTTTCTATTGGGCAGACGACAGAAAGCGGTATACCGCAAACATTCTACGCCACCGTGCGGTACAGCAGAATACACCTAGATTTTCGACCCCGATCCGCGACGCTGATTGGTCAACTAAGTCTCGTACCCGTTTGTGGCACCAACTCCTGGCGGTACATCATACCGCTGCTTTTCAGCTCGGCCGTCACCATTTTCTGACGTAGCCCATACCTCTTTCTGGCGGAAAATTCACCAAGGAACGGTTTTAAAATCTTATTTTTCTGTGTGGCATATTTTATAGGTTTTAGTGTATAGGTAGTGCATTATAGGTTATTTTACGGGCATCTCAAGTAAGCCCAAGTTCTCAACTACCAAGTTTAAGTCTCTTTGTGTGGATGTCAACATAATGCAGTGAGTGCACGAACACGCAAGGCGGACGGAAGAGTGGTGTGTGTGCATCGTCAGGGTCGATGGTGGTGCCATCCAAAGATGTCAGGGAACGGCACTTTTACTCCTTGACGGACGGGGTCAAGGCAAATGCCTTCACGGCAAAACCCAGCGACACCAAGTGAAATCCCCGTTTTTAGGACAACGCCTGACCAATATTTTTGAAAAGCTGTATTCTCTTGTTGTTCTTTTTTCCGCCATTTTTTTTTGCCATTTCTTTTTTTCTCGTTCGAGTTTCAAATCTGCAGCAACATACTACTATATCACGAGCAACGAGCAACAGCAATATCCTCGTTTCTCCGTCATGATGTGTTCGTGTGTTCGCATTTATTTAGCATGCACCAGTCTTTTCGCTTCCCACTAGCCGCTTTCTTGCCGGTCACCGCATCAGAAATAAAATGCTTATTCGAGGCAGGGGGAGAACGTTTCCACCGCCCCAGAAAGACGTCCATAGATCCATAGTGGTCTAATGCTTCTGCCTACTGGCTGCAGGCTTTCAATGTCTGCCTCGGCGCTGCTGCTGCTGCTGCTGATGTGCTGGTGCTCTGGTGCTGGCACACAGCACGCAGCAGTAAGCAACACAAACTAAAATAAAACAGGGTTTTCCACAGAGATAATAAGACCTTTTTTCTAGCGGGGATAGGGGACGATCCGTCTAGACAGATGGAAATTCCTTGACGGACGGCCTTGACTGACTGACTGCTTGACGGTTGCCCGTCTCCTGACATCTTTGGCGCCATCGGTAGCGAGGAATTCAACAGAATGCGGTGGAGGAATGCGCAAGGCACACGCGAGGTGGTGTATGTGTGCGCCGCCAGGGTCGCCCACGTATAGCGGGACTATCAACTCCCCCTTTGTCCCTTTCCTCCGTCCCTTTCCCCGCCTTGAATACATGTGTATGGGTTGTGCCAGCTGTGGTTGAGCAGCGGGTCGTGCCGTTCGCGGAAGGGGTCTTGCAAAGATAACTCTGAAGGGATCCAAAATATTAACCATGCCACACGCCATAAAGCTCACTGGAGATGGCCGGAAAATAGAAAAAAGCATAGCAATACACTACCCATACACTAAAATCTATATAAGATGCCCCACAAAAAACAAGAAGAATAAGAACCGAGTCATGGTACATTTTCCTCCAGAAAGTGGTATGGGTCACGTCAGAAAACGGTGACGACTGAGCTGAAAAGCCGCGGTATGATGCACCGCAAGGAGTTGGTGCCAAAAACCGGAACGAAAAATACACTACCCATACACTGAAACCTATAAAAGATGCCCCACAGAAAATAAGAATAAGAACCGACCATGGTATATTTTTCACCAGAAAGCGGTATTGGTCACGTCAGAAAACGGCGACAACCGAGATAAAAAGCCGCGGTATGATGTACCGCAAGGAGTCGGTGCCAAAAACCGGTACGAGACTGAGTTGACCAATCAGCGTCGCGGATTAGGGTAAAAAAATTAGTGTATTCTGCTGTACCGCTTTCTGTCGTCTGCCCTTTTCCTTCTGGTATATACGTATTTCTGCTTTACATTTTTGTTTCGTGTTTTCTCATTCACACTCGTATAGCGCCTGTGCAATCGCTTGGTACAGGTCGGAACAATGAGTAGACGTACGAAGTGGCAGCGTGCGACGCAGTAGTACGTGTTTCCGCTATCATATACAATAAGGGAAACCACCCATCAACTACCTGCCGCGTAGCGGGGGGGGGACACGAAAAAAAGGCACTTTTTTCCCGTTTATTATCCTCGCACTAGTCTCGCACTCCCTCCCAGTAGTAACTCAGATCCGTGGTCACATAGCGGGCCCTCCTTCCCCCTTCCCACTGCTGTGCGTGCCTTCATTTTTGTTAAAAATACATACTATAGTTTTTCCATGTACTTTTTCGAACGCACACTGGTGAGGGTCCTTCCAACGCACACTGTGTCGGGCCCGGGGGGGGGGGTTCGGGGGGGGGCGCGTCGCCCCCCCCCGACACTGCCACTAGCATCCAAGCACCGTTCGGCTGCCCTGCCAACCCAGTGCTGGTGGTGCATTCTGGGACACACACACGAACACCAACACACTCTACACTGCTAGTAGTAGCTGCTGGTGAGGGTCCTTCCAACGCACACTGTGTCGGGCCCGGGGGGGGGGGTTCGGGGGGGGGCGCGTCGCCCCCCCCCGACACTGCTACTAGCATCCAAGCACCGTTCGGCTGCCCTGCCAACCCAGTGCTGGTGGTGCATGCGCTGGAACGTTTGCGCCTCTGCTGTTCGATCCTGCTACATCACGAAGCGGGACAACAACAAAAAAAAAAAAACACAACACACAAACATTTCACTTCGTTGTGCCCTGGGCTGCGGAAAGAACGTCCCTTCCCAAAAAACCCTCCTCGTCCTTACAAAACCATAAAATTCAAACGGCTGCGATTCTAATCAAACGGCGTGACGAACTACACCCTCGCACGCAAACAACCACCTCGTGGGTGCATTTTGGGACACACACACGAACACCAACGCACTCTACACTGCTAGTAGTAGCATACAAGCACCCTTCGGCTGGCCTGCCAACCCAGCGCTGGTGGTGCATGCGCTGGAACGTTTGCGCCTCTGCTGTTCGATCCTGCTACATCACGAAGCGGGACAACAACAAAAAAAAAACAACACAACACACAAACATTTCACTTCGTTGTGCCCTGGGCTGCGGAAAGAACGTCCCTTCCCAAAAAACCCTCCTCGTCCTTACAAAACCATAAAATTCAAACGGCTGCGATTCTAATCAAACGGCGTGACGAACTACACCCTCGCACGCAAACAACCACCTCGTGGGTGCATTTTGGGACACACACACGAACACCAACGCACTCTACACTGCTAGTAGTAGCATACAAGCACCCTTCGGCTGGCCTGCCAACCCAGCGCTGGTGGTGCATGCGCTGGAACGTTTGCGCCTCTGCTGTTCGATCCTGCTACATCACGAAGCGGGACAACAACAAAAAAAAAACAACACAACACACAAACATTTCACTTCGTTGTGCCCTGGGCTGCGGAAAGAACGTCCCTTCCCAAAAAACCCTCCTCGTCCTTACAAAACCATAAAATTCAAACGGCTGCGATTCTAATCAAACGGCGTGACGAACTACACCCTCGCACGCAAACAACCACCTCGTGGGTGCATTTTGGGACACACACACGAACACCAACGCACTCTACACTGCTAGTAGTAGCATACAAGCACCCTTCGGCTGGCCTGCCAACCCAGCGCTGGTGGTGCATGCGCTGGAACGTTTGCGCCTCTGCTGTTCGATCCTGCTACATCACGAAGCGGGACAACAAAAAAAAAAAAAAACACAACACAAACATTTCACTTCGTTGTGCCCTGGGCTGCGGAAAGAACGTCCCTTCCCAAAAAACCCTCCTCGTCCTTACAAAACCATAAAATTCAAACGGCTGCGATTCTAATCAAACGGCGTGACGAACTACACCCTCGCACGCAAACAACCACCTCGTGGGTGCATTTTGGGACACACACACGAACACCAACGCACTCTACACTGCTAGTAGTAGCATACAAGCACCCTTCGGCTGGCCTGCCAACCCAGCGCTGGTGGTGCATGCGCTGGAACGTTTGCGCCTCTGCTGTTCGATCCTGCTACATCACGATGCGGGACAACAACAAAAAAAAAACAACACAACACACAAACATTTCACTTCGTTGTGCCCTGGGCTGCGGAAAGAACGTCCCTTCCCAAAAAACCCTCCTCGTCCTTACAAAACCATAAAATTCAAACGGCTGCGATTCAAATCAAACCGCGTGACGAACTACACCCTCGCACGCAAACAACCACCTCGTGGGTGCATTTTGGGACACACACACGAACACCAACACACTCTACACTGCTAGTAGTAGCATACAAGCACCCTTCGGCTGGCCTGCCAACCCAGCGCTGGTGGTCTCCGGAGCGTGCTGTGGGTGTCTGCTATGAGCCCCTTCGCTCGTTCTACGCTCCTCCTCCTCTGCGGCTGCGTGTTCTTCGCCCTCTTCAAACGTCACGGCGTACCACCACCTGGTGCTGCGTTTGAATCTCTGCACAACATGCAGCGGAACGTCCTTACAGCAGAGCGGTATCTTGACGACTGGGGAGACCAACTGTTCCAATACACATTTGCAGGGCTCTCTCTGCGTCATCGCTTGGAGTTCGTCCTACATCCTTCCGCCTTGCGAGGGCAACAACAATCCATTCAGCAATTGCACTGCCCGAATGGCCTCGTTCTACAGCGCCGGAACACTCGCACTGTTCCGTGCAGGGGGGATGGCAACTGCGGCTGGCACTCTCTGCTCAACGGGAACTGCACCTTCTTGGGACAGGTATGTACACGGCATTGCTTATACGCTACGCACTCAGCATGGTCACAGCTGTGTTTGTATGTACAGCGGCGTGCACACCGCTCTCGCCGCGTGTGTAGAGTACGTACATGTGTAGCGCAGCAGTACTCCCGTGTGTTTGCGTTTGTAGCATACCCGTACGTCTTCGAACCTGCTATAGTCTACTACCTCACCTTTCACCAGCGTTCCTGCGGTGCAAATGCGTTCCGTCACCTGTGTATCCATCATCTCCTATGTATGTAGGCGTCTCCAGCTACGTGTGTGCGTCCTGTGCTTGCGTTTGTAGCATACGCGTGCGTGTTCGAAACTGTTCGAACCCGCCATACTACCTCACCTTCCACCGGCGTTCCTGGGGTGCAAATCCCTTCCGTCGCCTGTTTATGCGTCATGTCCTATGTGTGTAGGCGTCTCCAGCTACGTCTGGGCGTCCTGTAACAATGGTTCTTGTCTTTCAGCACGTTACATCCTACACCTGCGTACAACCGATCCCATGCGCACATTGTCCTCACACCATGCGGCCTTGCCCGCCGAATTCTGCTGTTACCTTCACAGGGGACTAAATACGAGCATCCTCTCGGCGACATTCTCCGCCTCAAAAATGAAATCGCCAACTTCATCGTGCTTCACGTGACCGCCGGGCGCGCCCTCTCTTTCACCGACTTGGTACGGCAATGTTCGGCCCCGGAAGGAAACCCCCCTCTTCGTCTCCTCATGGGAAACCGGGCGCGTATGATGGGTTTCGATGTGCTCGACTCCATCGACAATATCAAGCACTTCTCCGACTTAGAGACTCATCTGCGCCAAAATTTCTTCCCACCTAGACGGTATCTCTCCCTGGGCGTGCTTCCGGCTGTTGCCGAGGCCTTGGAGGCTACCATCGTCGTCTGGGTTAGAGGCCCTGCGGACACCCTCGTCGTCCACCGCTCCATCCAGCAGGTGTGCTTGAGGAGTGTCCACCGCACTGATCATATTAAGCTTTACTTCGACTACGTACACTAGGCTTCGTCCCTCTGATTTCCCCAAACTTAGGCCTCCATCGCACGTTCCCACGTTCCTTACAGGGGTCTACTGCAACCATCTACTCCCACCGCGCCTCCGTCAAGACCATCCACCTGTATTTCTACAACTCCGCTAACCCTAGCGATACCCGCGTCCACGACTGGGCGGCGACCTATTCCGGCCACTTCGAGCTGCTCCTGCCGGGTGGTGGTCTTGCTTCGGCGAACGATGTGGGAGTGACCCCTCGGAAAGGGGAAGGAAATCGAAAGCGTGGCGCCAAAACATCCCCCCTTCCACATTCGCCGGCGACAGATACCTCGGGGGCCAACCTGCCCACCCATGAGCGTCAGAGATTTCTGCGTAACAACAGGCGTGCTGAGGTATGTGGTTTACGGTGGCACTTTACGCAATAATAAAGGGTCGTCCCACTGCTCTTCACCGTTTCAGCATCAAACCATTGTCGTTCAAAACCACATCCGCTCGTCCGATACGTTGCTTACGACAACATCCTGCCCTCGCAACACTCATTGTCGTTCAAAACCACATCCGCTCGTCCGATACGTTGCTTACGACAACATCCTGCCCTCGCAACACCTCCCAAACTATTACGCAGAACCGCCGACGGAGGTACCACGAAGATACTAAACGGAATCAGGCTCTCTTCAAAACCATGATGGACGGCGCCGCCCCTCGTCAAACTGGTTGCGACGTCGACAACAAGCCCGGCATGGTCAGCAAACCCGTCTAGACGACCTTCACGACGGCGTGGATGACGGGGTCGCGTGGGACGTCCTCCTCAACCGGGTGGTGGGCCTCGTCGGCAACGACACCCTGGAGCACACCACACAGGACTCCCTCGTCGACGCCGCACAGGCAACACCCTGCATCGCCCCCTACAAGAGAAGCAGTCCCGACCAAGACGACACGGTACCTCAGTGCCACGAGATTAACGAAGACCACCTGCGGGCGCTTGAGGACGCAGGGGAAGAGGCGAGGATTCTACACGCCCAGGCTTTTGTCAAGCACAACGGCGCCAAGCTGAAGCGAGACAAAGGCCGTCATCCGATCGTCCTCGAGTACGCGGACTTGCCCGACACACTGGTCCTGCACCAAGGGCTAAAGGTGAGGGTTCGCGTCCGACCTCCACCTGCCGCGATCGGAGCAACAAGTTCACTAACGTTTCGCGTTTTCCATGCAAAACCTAACGCTTCCATCCCTACCCCTCGCGTGCCAACTTCACGCCTCTCAGGTAGTCATCACTAAAAATGTAGACCAACAGCGGGGGGTCGTCAACGCTACCTGTGGCGTCGTTAGAGGTTGGCAGGATACCGACGCCTCCTTAGAAGCCGAGGCACACGAGACCACCCTCGCCCACAAAAGGCCGGCGTGGGTTGAGGTAGAGCTAACGACTGGTAAGGGGAAAGGGAGCAGAGTCAAGCTGCAGCCTTTCGAGGACAAGGCCGTATGGGTTCCGTTCTGCAGGGGAGTTGCCGTCAGCGGAGCTTACATAGTGAAGCAGTGGCCGCTCATGGTCGCCGCTTGTATGACTATACATAGGGTACAGGGTGTTGGGTTCGAGCGGGTTGCCGTGTGGATTCCGAGTAGAGGATTCTTCGCCCAGGGCCAGGGGTATACCGCTGTATCTAGGGGTAAAACTCTTGGGGGCCTGTTCATAGTCTTGCCGAGTGCTGTTTTGCGCGACAGAGGCGCCGCCCGCGATTTCATGAAGGAGGCCTTCCACCCCCCAATGGACGCCATCAACGCGCTCGCGGAATTGCGCCGAAAAGCGCCAGCGACAGTAACCATCGACACGCGGGGGAGAAGAGTGGCGTACGCCACCCTATGGGACGCACGGGAAGCGTATGACGCCCCCGACGGTTGGAGAGGGCTTTGGCCTCGGGACGTTCACAGTAGTGGCCATGGATTGCAGGGGGTCTACAACGTAAACTAAGTTTGGTCAGGCGAACCACGTCTGTAGCGATGAACATTCCACCAGTCAAGTGTGACAAAACATTCCACCACTCCCGACCATCGTCAAGTGACTTCTCGCGCGGTCAAATGTGATAAAACATTCCGCCACTGCCGACGATCGCCAAGTGCCTTCTCGCGCAGCGAGTCACCAGTCATGTGTGACAAAAAACTTCTCCTCTTTACACCAAAAAGCACTTGACGAAACATGTATTGTTGCGAGAAGAATTCAGCATTTTCTTCCCTCGTCGACGCATGTCGAATAGTACCTACC
This sequence comes from Undaria pinnatifida, assembly GCA_012845835.1. Lineage (NCBI taxonomy): Eukaryota > Phaeophyceae > Laminariales > Alariaceae > Undaria > Undaria pinnatifida. The sequence continues at coordinate 1,099,110 of JABAKD010000022.1, forward strand.
CACGTTGCTAGGCGCTGTCAGCAGTAACTAAGTTGATTTTTTTTTTTCTTCATTTTTGCAAATACAGTCAAGATCTCACGACGGTGAGAACCGAACTCAAGAACCAACGCTATTAATAGCAGTATTCGAGGGTAACCACTACCTGGTAGGCCACAGGGTCGACCGGCTTATTATGGCGAAACAAACCACCGAAAAAGGCGGTACGGCAAGGCAAACCATCGTCGAAAGCCTCCTGCGTGCCGTCAGTCAGTGTGGTGGTGGGGGGGCTAGACAAGAAAGGCGATTTGAAAGGAAACACAGGCGCTAAAATAAGTAAGACAAGGGAAGTCATGCCAAAAACCTCCCGCCGCTTTCTACCGTTCGTTGCAAAAAAGGTATATCTTCTCGTAGAGGACCTGGTAGATTTGGATTATATGAGCGGTAGCCAGAGGTCGGATATTGCATCTTGTTGTACCAAAAGTGGTGTCTCCGTAGATTTGCGCGAACGACAGCAGTCGGAATGTTGACCGTTCTGCGGAAGCATATACCTAGTTGCCCGTCCTCATTAACCCCTTAAGAGCCCCCGAACCCCTCCCTATACGAACCCCTCCCTATACTAAATCCACGTAATTTTGTCCTCAAAAACGGGTTTCCAGTTGTAAAGGGGTTAAGGCGCCATGATACTCTATACTCTATCGTTTCCCTTGTTGCTCGGTACATTGTCGGGTCTAGCCCGAACCTGGTGTGTACTACACCATTGCGACAGACAAGAAGAGAAGTTGATGCAGTCGTGAGTCGACCCAAACCCCCACACAGCACATAACAAAAACACTTGTTATGATATCAAAAACGCGAAAAAGTTGGTGCGCGGTGCGTGATACGTGATACGAAAAAAATAGCGATTCAGACAGGTGCCATACCAGTGCCATATAGGAGGCGACTGCTGCTGCTGCTGCTGTATCATCGTGCTCTCCGGGCCGGGGACTCGGTGTACGATATCTGGCGTCGGCATGTAATCTCTCCGCAGTCATAAGTCATTTCGTAGGTCATTAGAGTCGGTGTTTACGACAATATTGCTCCGCAAAACATGTCCATGTACTGCGGTATGTGATAAACACAAAAGATTTTCTCTTGGACTGAAATATAATAACCGTTTACTTACTAATACTAATTGTGCTAGACTTGCAAAAAAATCGTTAAATTTTCGGACAGGACGGATCAGATTTCAAAAATTTCAGAAGCGAGGACATGGTATCCACACGAGGGTCAAATCAAATAACGCTGTGATGATGACAAAAACAGCGCGTATGCATCATCACCTCGAAGGAGATAGTCTCTGCCGTCGTGTCCACAGACCAGCGAACCTCCACATCGCTCCCAAGGATGACCTGGCATATCGCAGCGCAGCAGTGTAAAGCAAGGGAGGGTGAGGGTGAGGTTGTCCTTACATCCCGCTGGTGACATCAAACTTTTGGTGCTCTTGCAGACTTTCAAGTAGTTTGTTTGTCACTAAACACGCGGGCGCGGTTTAAAAAACAAGCAAAATATCAACTAGCAGTAGTTGCCTTTTGTTTTCGGGAGATGAGCAAAATGAAAGTGTCTCGAGCTTGCCGTCCGAGCAGCCAAGCCACAGAAACACCGATGGAACAGCAGCTGTTGGTGGGATAGCATGTGGGCGGCTAATTAGGCGCGCCGAGGGTCGGCTCAGGCTGCCATCGGTGGGTTCGATGTCTACAAGTCCATGAGGTGGTTTTGATCGTGAGCGCACAGCAGCAGTGCAAGGAAAACGTTTAAGTACGTACACAATTGAACTTGTTTTTAGTATCGACCATTCAATCGGACAAACTCACACATGCCGATATTCAAAAACAATCAGATGCGGCAGCAGCGGCAGCAGACGGAGAGAGGGGTCTTCCACAACGGAGATGGGCTTACGGTTAGTAGCTATGAGTCCCGAGCACGCGCTATAGATTGCTTGAACTGCACCCACCTCATAGTCGAAGTCGGTCCCAGATGACGCCGCGCAATCAGTAAGCTGTGAAGCACTCTCCTGCAAGAGCGTAGCACTCAAGAGAACCATAGCCCCGATCGCCTTCATTGAAAAGTCCATCATAGCAGCAGCAGCAGTAGCAGCAGTAGAAGCAACAACACCAGCAGACAACGACGAGAGGTACTGCTGCGGAGCGGTCCGGCGGGGGGATGCGGTGGGTCGAATGGAGTGGCAAGCTGCTTTGATCTGCGGCTGTCCTGTGTTGGTGTGAACAGCGAAGCAGAGCTGCAGCACCTCTAGACTAACTATATCTCTCAACAACAATACGACGGTGAATTGTACTGGTTCCTTGTCTGTTGTAGTTTTAGATTAGAAAATCCGGAAACATTAATCGGACATTTTCTACCAAAGTTGGGCCCATCGGGAGATCGGACGAGCAAAATGCCGAAATCTTCCACAAACACAAAAGACTAATACCAAGTACAGTATGTTGTTTTAAATATAATAAAATCTCCTGAAAATCTCCCGCCCAAATCTTGACATACGGGACCGCGGTTTGACGCCTTGACTGACCTTGTGAAAATACTAAAACTGGTATTTTAACGGCCAAAATCATTCTTGAGCCGTCAACTAATGACCGGTAACCTAAAAAATACCTGGTAGTATCTTTAGATCCTGGCACGAATATACGTGTGTACTCGTAATATTAATCTTATGTGGTGATACTCCGAGTGGGGGATGCGTGGTTGGTCGGTGTTGGGAAGCGTGCTCCTCATGGGTTCCGGTGCCCTTGTTTGGTCTCTCCTCATGGTTCGCTGGATAGACTCAAAAGCTTATACATTTCCTCTTCATTGGACTCTAAAAGACAGACAACACAGGCCTAGCCACGATAGGGCTGGGTAGAGCAGGTAGAGCAGGTAGAGCAGGTTGTGAGATGTGGGGCGTCCTGCTTGTCCCATCATCGTCACCTACATTATCGCCCATCTATGATGGCGTTGACGTGAATGTGACATCTAATGTCACGTGGTTTCACCTTAACCATGACATGGCTTCACGTCGAATCTATAAAGCTATCCTTCTACGGAGGGCACTCCATTACACTTACTCTACTGCTGTCGGTTTCGTTTTCAAAGCGTCAAATATCCAAAATTAAACGTTTCAACCGCTGGACCCTGTTGTGTCCTGTTGTTGTACATTGTGTGGATACCCGCGGCCATGTGAGTTCAGTTCGCACATTGGATCATTTCACTTGTGCGCCTTCTTCTGCGTATCGAGCGTTTTTAGGCGGGAAAGCGTAAAGCGTAATATTTCCCGGACAAATTTCGATTTCATTTGGTTTTTCGGATCTTCCTAGAGGGCTCCAGCATCTTTGTGTGACCACGGACTATACTTGTAGATAGATGTTTGACAAGAGTTAATGTGAGACAACAACATTGAAAGCACGATGGCAGGATAGGGAAGACGCGAGGAAACGGGTTCGTTCGGATCCAAAGCGGTCGTGGTCTACGGCGAGCCTTGAAGGCGGCCACCAACCAGCTGAAACGCACGCGGGCGGAAGCTGTACACAGGTTCTTCGAAGATTACGTTAGCCAGCTCTAAAGAAAGGCGTATCCGAGAAGGTGATCAGTTTGGCTTTTACAAACAAACAGGGGATGGATGTGGAAGGGAAGGGGACGTTTAACTCGCAGTACATCAAGGACGAGGAAGGTCGATTGCTGCGAGATAATGCCTGCCCTCATCCGCGAGAGGTGGATGAGGTGGTTTCACAAACTGCTTAATTAACACCAAGTCGCCGACCTTGACCCAAGCATTGTTTTTTCGTTTTTTCCCTTCTTTTTTTTCTCACACTTTTTACTTTCCAGGCTTCTGGACGAGCCGTGGATCTATTATTTAATAATAGGTGTCGTCTCTTCTCCCCCCCGGTTCTCGCCTTCAATTTTTTTCGCGCATAGGGTTCAGCAATCCCACTGCTCGTCGATTTCTCATCGGTTGTTGCTAACTTGTGCTCTTATCTCGCCCTTTCCGCACGTCAATTTGTGCTCGAGAAAAAGTCCCAACGAATTTGTACGAGTATGCACTCGGCGGGGCTCGAACTCACGAAACTGACCTATAATGGCAGGCTCGAGGATAACCTGATACGCCACCGGGGCGACCGGCAACGAGTTTAAGCGGTGGCCCCCGTGCAGACCGCTGGACGATGTGTGCGCTTGCGGTTGAAGGTGAGGTTGCTGGAAGCCGAGGTGATCGAGACGCTACTCTACGGTTGCATGGCGTGGAGCCCGAACAAACCTGACTATGACAGGCTACGACGGGTTCACCACTCCATGCTCCTCCGATGCCTCGGATGGCGGAAACGGGAGCGCGTCGACCACACCCTTGTTGTTTGGTGTTGTTGTTCTCACACTAACTCGCATAATCAAGTCCGTGGTCACAGGACAGACTCCAGTCACTCTGGAGCTGAGGAATACCCCAGGAGAAAAACACAAACAAACCAAAGGTGGTACACGCATATATCACAGCTAACGCAATTCATGCCTTCACCAGAAACAATTAATCGGGAGTCAGCCTACGATGTGCCAGGTCCATTCATATTGGTGCATACGTCTCACTACTCGCGCTTGGGAAAACCGACTATACCGTTTGCCACCCAAGAAAGACTAGCACGTATGTATTGCTCGTATTGATAGTAGTACCTATCACTACGCGTACGCACGACAGACGCAAGTCAATTGGAAAAAAGAAACAAAGAAACAAAAAGGAGATAAAGGAAAGGAAAGAAAATATAAGGAAGCGAAAAAACGAAAAAGGAAAGGAAAGAAGAGAAAAGACAAGAAAAGCAAGGAGAGACAAGACAAGAAAAGGAAGTAAGGAAATGAAAAGAGAGAAAAAATGTCATACTAGCATACCCTAGGAACTGACTAAAAACGGCATTGGGATCATAGAGGGTATCAAGTGCATCATCAATGGCACTGGAGAGAGAACGAAACATGGCGAACAAGTCAAGGCGGTCTTCCGCTACCTTGTGACGGCCATTGGAAGGCCCACAAATTTCAAGACGATGATGGCCAGACCCAGGCTTCAGTCTCTAGGGCATGACGCCCCCCCTTCCCCCTCCCCCCCCCCCCCCCTCCCCCCCCTTCCACCCCCCCCCCCCCTCCCCCCCCCCCCCCCCTCCCCCCCCCCCCCCCCTCCCCCCCCCCCCCCCCCTCCCCCCCCCCCCCCCCTCCCCCCCCCCCCCCCTCCCCCCCCCCCCCCCCCTCCCCCCCCCCCCCCCCCTCCCCCCCCCCCCCCCCCTCCCCCCCCCCCCCCCCCCTCCCCCCCCCCCCCCCCCTCCCCCCCCCCCCCCCCCTCCCCCCTTCCCCTCTCCCCCCTTCCCCCCCTCCCGCCCTCCCCCCTTCCCCCCTCCCCCCTCCCCGCGGCCGCTTAGAGATGCAGACGGTGGATGCCGCTGCGGCATCCTTTAGGGTTCGCTCTGCAACTTCGCGTCTCTCCTTTTCATCCCAATTCCGCATGAACAACTCGGCTCCCTCCTCTACTCGTCGAAACCATCTGCCGGCCTCCTGAGCAGCCTTTCGCTACTCTTCGAATTTCATTCCAAAAAACCGACATATCCTCCATCAGATAATCCATCCAGTCTTTCTCTTGCCCCCCTGAGTAGCACTTACCCCCAACACGCTTCCCAAACATCACCCTCTGTGGCAGACGCTCCTCCCCCTTACGTGCTACGAATCCCGCAAACAATATCCTCCGTTTGCGCACTATCGCCTCTATGCTCTTGGAAGCTGTCTTGGCAAGCTCGTCGGCTTACGATAGGGTGTGACCGTCGCGCTCCCGTTTCTGCCGTCCGAGGCATCGGAGGAGCATGGATCGGTGAACCCGTCCTAGCATGTCATAGTCAGGATTGTTCGGGCGCCACGTCATGCAACCGTAAAGCAGTGCCTCGATCGCCTCAGCTTTCAGCAACCGCACGTTCAACCGCAAGCGCACACCCGGGCGATCATAGAGTTCCATCTTGTACCGCTTGGAAGCACGCCCAGGCCCTCTGAAGACGCCACATTATTTCAATGCTAAGGTCTCTGTCTGCGGTAAAAGCCCCGCCCAAGTACACAAACTCAATTATTTGTTTGTATACCTGGCGGGCTGCATTGATTATGAACGACACCTTCCCCCCGCCTTCGGTTTCCAGGCACATTATCTCTGCTTTTGCCTCGGAGACCGTAAGCCCGAGCGACGAGCACGCACGCATGATCACCGTCATCATCCTCTCCAGCCCTTCTGATTATCGCGATACGATGCCCGCATCGTCCGCGTACAGTAAACCCCACAATCTCTGCACCTCCTCCTCCTCCTTCCCCCTCCGCCCGTCGACTTTGCCTGTGCGTGAAATGCCCTTCTTCACGCCTTTCTATTTGTTTCGTTGCAGCTGCACCATGTTGTCTGTGATGGCTGCATCAGCGAGGAAGCGTTTCTCGGCCGCACGCAGTACCACCGTGAATGTTGAACAGCATGGCGCGAGCACGCCTCCCTGCCTGAGACCTTGTCCCACGTCGAACTTATCCGAACACTCTCCATCATCCAACCGCACGCATGCTTGCATGTCGTCGTGAAATTGGCGGATGACGGCGAGCATTCTCGGTGGCACGCCAAAACGAGCAAGGACATCCCACAGAAGGATTCGGTCGACGGAGTCATATGCTTTGGTGAGGTCGATAAAGCACAAGTACAAGGCGGTGTCCTTCTTCCGCGCCAGTTCCTGCAGTCGTCGTACTACGAACATCATGTCAATCGTCGAGCGTTGGGGTTTGAACCCACACTGTTCCTCCGGCAGAATGTTCTCGCGTTCGCAATAGTCACTCAGGCGACCCGCAATGACTCTGAGGAGTACTTTGCCGGCGTGAGCCACGAGAGAGATGCCCGGACAATTGCCACACTCAGTCCGATCTTTCTTCTTGTGAAGCACCTTTATTCGTTGCATATTTCCATTGTTGCGGCACGCCACCTCCCCATCCACACAGCGACGATGATATCGTGGAACTTTCCGAGAGTGTTGAATTCTCCTTCGTCGGCCAAAACCTTCAGGAGCTCGGCCGGGAGACCATCGGGCCCTACCGCCTATCGGTTCGCCATCGCACGGATCGCCTCCTCTACGTCGAGACGGGACATTGTCAAGTGGTCTGCACGAGGGCCACTGCTTAAGCTCGTCCACAATGCTCGGGTCAAGGGTCGGCGACTTGGTGTTGAGCAGTTTGTGAAACCACCTCACCCACCCCTCGCGGATGAGGGCATTATCCCGCAGTAATCGACCTTCCTCGTCCTTGATGTACTGCGAGTTAAACGTCTTCTTCCCTTCCACATCCATCCCCTTTAGGTGTTTGTAGAAGCCAAAATGACCACCTTCTCGGATACGCCCTTCGAGTTGGCTGACGTAATCTTCGAAGAACCTGTGTACAGCTTCCGTCCGCGTGCGTTTCAGCTGTTTACTGGTGGCCTTCAAGACTCGCCGTAGACCACGACCGTTTGGAGCAGAACGAACCCGTTTCCTCGCGTCTTCCCTATCCTGCCATCGTGCATTCAGCTCCGCTTTCGTCTCCTTGTACACCAGCCCCTCAGTACTTGTTTGCGCCGAATAGGGGGCGCTATGTCGGCCGCATTCGACAGTAGCGTCTCTGCTGGTACTGAGGTCATGTCATCAACGCTTCCGGCATTAGTACCGGGTATCGGGGAGGCAAGCTTGGCTGCTATCGCGTTTTGGAAATTTATCCGGAGTTGCGGGTCCGCCATGAATCTTGGTAGATCAATAGCTCGCCCGTTTTTGATCACTCCCTTTGGGCGATTTGGTGCGACGCGGCCCAAACAGCGAATATTTCCGATTACGAGGTTGTGGTTCGACTCAGCGTTCTTCCTGGGTGGGGTCCGCACAGTGACATTACGTACCAATCGTCTATCCACTTGCCGTGTCAGAATGTAGTCAAGCCTGTACTGGGCTTTTCCTCGTTTAGGACTCTGAAACGTGTTCGATATACCACAAGCAGGTGTACCATAGTACGTGTTGGGGAGGGCGAGTTTGTTATCAGTTGCGTGAATCAATAGTAGCTCTCCGTTGTCGTTTAGCTCGTCACGTCCGTATGCACCCAATACCTTGCTGTCTGTCCACTCGATCCCTCTCATGCCTATTCGAGCATTATCGTCCATCAGGACAAGGACGTGGTCCCTACTGGGTACCCCCTTGACCACCTTGTCAAGTCAACTCCAAAAGTAATATTTTCGCTGGTGCTCTTGTCGAGAGTGGGAGCATAGCCTACAATGAAATACACCGTTAGATTTTCCTTTGAGTTGGATGCGAAACTTCATCAATCTAGCACTGATGCACTCAACCGCGACTTCGCCCTTATCCATCCCTGCCACGATAGACTCTCTAACAGCTAAGCCTACTCCGTGGTTTCCCTTCTTGTGTTTTCCTCCGTTCCTGAGCAAAACACAACATACCCCGGCGCCGTAAGAGCACTTTGTCCATCGCGCCTCACCTCCTGCAACCCTATGATATCACAACCTGCGTCCTCGCAAGTCTTGAAGTATCCCCTCGGCGTGGCCTATGCCGTTCGTGCCCTTGAAAGCAAGTGTGCGAACGTTGTGGGTACCCACGACGAGTTCCCCTGCTCTCGACCTAGCCATTGCATCAGTGTGAATTTTCTGAGCAGCCCTTCGAATCCTCCTGCGTCTCCTCCTCTTCTTCCGAGCGTCCGATTTCCTCCCTTCCACCCTTCGTTTTTCCCAGACAGAATATTTCCCCGTCTCCGTCTCCCTTCGCCCAGCCCGGTTCTTGCCTGAGTTCCAACGTAAAGGGGCCAGCAGTCCTGACACGCCACGTCCATCTCCTTCCAGACTTTGGTGATTACTCACGTGGGCTCGATCCTCTATGCCCTGTTCGATACGAGCCCCACGCTTTCCGCGGCGGTGATGCGACACTGCGTCCGCAGGCGAAGCTGCTCGGTTAAAAATTTCCGCGAGGAACTTTGTTGCCTTGTCGCTGGCTGTCACCGCCGGCCCGGCCATACCCGAGCTCTAGTTCAGCGCACGAGTACGATCGACACCACACACCCCCTCAGGGCTTTGGCACGTTTTGGGGAAGCCTCAGGTCAGAGCACCACCCCGGCCGGGGAGCAGCCGAGGGGAGTACATAGGACTACAATAACACCCTATCCTACGCCGACACGCTTGCCAAGACCGCTTCCGAGAGCATAGAGGCGATAATGCGCAAACGGAGGATATTGTTTGCGGGGTTCGTAGCACGTATGGGGGAGGAGAGTGTGTCACAGAGGGTGATGTTTGGGGAGCTTATTGGGGGTAAGGGCTACTCAGAGGGGCAATATAATGACTGGATGGCCCATCTGAAGGAGGATATGTCGGCCTTCGGAACGAAATTCGAAAAGTGGCGAAAGGCTGCTAAGAAGGCCGGCAGATTGTTTCGACAAGCAGATGAGGGAGCCGAGCTGTTCATCATTCAGAAATGGCATAAGACAGAGAGACGCAAAGCTGCAGAGCGACGCGCAAAGGCCGCGGAAGCGCCATCCACCGTCGGCATCTCTAAGCGGCTGGGGAAAGGGGGGAGAGGAGGAAGGGGGGAAGGAGGGATGGGGGGGGGGGGGGGGGTCCTGCCCAAGAGACTGAAGTCTGGGTCTGGCCATCATCGTCTTAAAATTTGTGGGCCTTCCAACGGCCGTCACAAGTTAGCGTAATACCGCCCGGACTTCTTCGTCTTGTTGCGTTCTTTCCCCAGTGCCATTAATGATGCACTTGATACCCTCTATGAGCCCAATGCCGTCTTTCGTCAGTTCCTAGGGTATGCTAGTATGACGTTTTTTCTCTTTTCCTTTCCTTGCTTCCTCTTCTTGCCTTGTCTTTCATTTCATTTCCTTTCCTTTTTCGCTCTATTTACACTATTTTCTTTCCTTTCCTTCCCTTCCCTTTCTCTTCTCATCTTTTCTTGTTTCTTTTTTCCAATTGACTTGCGCCTGACGTGCGTACACGTAGTAATAGGTACTACGTCCAATATTTACGTGGTAGTCTTTCTTGGGTGGCAAGCGGTAAAGTCGGTTTTTCCAGGCGCGAGTAGTGAGACGTATGCATCAGTATGGACCTGGCACATCGTAGGCTGATTCTCGATTTCACTTTTTATATGTTTCTGGCGGAGGCATGAATTGCGTCAGCTGTGACATACCTACCTGGTATATATGTATATACTTCAGTATATGTTTTTTCACACACATCTGCTTTCCAGCTTCCGGACTAGCCGTGGTCACAGGTGTCGTCCCTTCTTCCCCCCGGTGCTTGCCTTCAATTTTTATCGTTCTTACGGTTCAGCAATCCCACTGCTCGTCCATTATTCATCGAGTGTTGCTAACTCAAGCTCTCGCGCTTTCCGCAAGTCAATTTGTGCGCAAGAAAAAGTCCCCACGAATTTATACGAGTACCATTACGAGCTGGGCCGGCCAAGACGCCAAACGCTCGCCAATATGGCTGTGCCCCGCCCATTTTTTCGAGTTTTGACTTGAAATTTTGACACGTGATTCAGAGCAGGCCTGCCAAAATAATACTTGGTGAAGGCAAAAAAAAAAGTTGTTTTGTGGTACGTTTCTTCGCTGTTAGTATAATAAAATACATGTATTCGACCGTATGAAGTCGAAAAAATCATTTTTTCTTTTGCCTTTTCCAAACAGTATTTTGAACGGACCGCTCCAAATCGCTTATGAAAATTTCAGGTTCGGAATCGAAAAAATGAGCGGGGCACAGCAATATTCCTGCATTTGCTCATTTTACTTGGATTTTGTATGAAATCTTTATGAGCCTATAACTCTTGCCAGAAAACGATTTGAGCCTTACAAGTACCATCGATCTCCTCCTTATGCCCTTGCGCACGTGCATGCCAACTTTCATCTCTATCTGCGGTCCTTTGTTTTACTCGATTTTACACTTGGCACCGGTCCCGGCTGCACCTCCAATTCGCCCTATTTCTACGATATCTTGCCCAAATCAGCTCGGAGAGAACTTTCGCGGGCGTCTGCGCTCTCCCCATTGTCTTATGGGAGAGGTCACGAAGTTCCAAGTCCAAACTCGCTAGTGCGGCAGAGCTAGACTCGACTGACTGATAGTAGGCTTCTTGCCCGGCCCAGCTCGTATGATTATGCACTCGGGGGGATTCGAACTCACGAAACTGACCTATACCAGGCTCGAGGATAACCTGACACGCCACCGGGGCGACCGGTATATATACGAGCACGAGTACATGTACTCGGTGAGACTTGCACCCACGACCGTAACGCTTTTGTATTACACCTAATATTAGTCTAATGGTATTGATAGTTGGGACGGACGACTTTCACCCCAACCATGATGACATACCTAGACTATATGATTTCACGTCGAACTATTTACTACGCATTATTTTTTTTTGTGTGATCGACATAACTCCAGCTGCTGTGAGATCGAAGATCTTGTCGAAACTCATCTTTGCAAGCTGTGTGTGATACAGTACTCCGATCGCGTCGTATATAGCGTAGATGAAAGATGCCGTTCCGATGTAAATCGAATATCCTTCCATAAAGCAGCATGCAGCAGCAGCGCAGTAGTACCTAATATGAAGCCGAATGATCGCACAATAATAATGCAGCAGTGGTGCTTCCGCCAACCATTTGCCCATTTCCTTTCTTCGGAGGGCACTCCTCCATTACAATTCACACCTACTACTACTACTACTACTACTACTACTACTACTACTACTACTACTACTACTACTACTACTACTACTACTACTACTACTACTACTACTACTACTACTACTACTACTACTACGACTACTACTACTACTACTACTACTACTACTACTACTACTACTACTACTACTACTACTACTACTACTACTACTACTACTACTACTATCACTACTGCTACTACTACTACTACTACTACTACTACTACTACTACTACTACTACTGCTGCTGCTGCTGGTGCTGCTGCTGCTGCTACTGCTACTACCACTACTACTAATACTGCTAGCACTCCGTCGGGGACGCCTTGCTTGGTGGGATGAAAATCATAAAAAAAAGCTGAAAAGTGGGAATGCTGAAGCCTATATATATGCGATTTAAAATGTGAAGGCACGCCTACCGGGGGAAACGGAAGACGGCCCCGTGCACCACGGCTTGTGGCTTGCCGAGAAGGTCGCTGAGGGCAAAATACTTTTCGAGCTGAGATGGAGCGTTAAAGTGATGATTTAAAAAAAGACAAAAAAAAACGCAAGGCTTAAGCGCTATCATCATCAGAAGAATTTTCCCAAAGGTTTTTTCTTCGTGAACGAAACGTTTTCGAAGTGAGATTCGAAGCCGTGTCCTCGATCCTCGAAGACGACAAAACAGGCCAACATTGTAACAGTTAATTATTATTATTATTATTTTTACCCTCCGACAATATAGCGTAGATGCCACTCCCATATAAATCTAATATCCTTCCATAAAGCAGCAGTATAGTCTAGTGTTTTAGTACCTAATATGAAGTAGAATGATCGCACCATAATGCAGTGAGTGGTATCTTCCTGCAACCATTTGCCCCTTTCCTTTCCCCGCATCTTCTCCTTTTAATTGGTGGTGCAATAGAGTATCGCGTTTTTTGCTGATTGATTGATCGCCATTTTTTTTATTTTTTTTTATCCTCCGGCCGATGGGGAAAAATAAAGCTTTAGCTCACCACACTTCCACGTATTTTCATACGCGTCGTGTGTCGATTTAACTCAATTGCTTTCGCAGCCCAACGCTAGCTGGCGCACCCTTCAGGTATGACCTTCTAATCACAGGTAGTACTACTAGGTGGTGGGTGGTGGTCACCAGAAGACAGGCGATGATTATTTGAAAGTAATAGTAATACTTCTGCCGGAGGAGGGGATGAAACTAATCCGAGAACATAGATAGGATAGATATAATGGAAGAAGAGCTGTGAGTGGGCACAGGTTAAGTCGGCCGGTCGCCCCGGTGGCGTATCAGGTTATCCTCGAGTATGACATAATGGTCAGTTTCGTGAGTTCGAATCCACCCGAGTGCATACTCGTATTAACTCGTGGGGACTCTTTCTTGTGCACAAATTGACTTGCGGAAAACGCGAGCGTGAGTTAGCAACGCTCGGTGAAAAATCGACGAGCAGTGGGATCGCTGGACCCTATGCGCGATAAAAGTTGAAGGCAAGAACCGGGGGGGAGAAGGGACGACACCTGTGACCACGGCTTGTCCAGAAGTTGCAAAGTAGAAGTGAAAAAAAAGAAGAAAAAAAAACTCATCAAGTAGGTACTAGTCGGACTGCTACCATAATTAGTCGTTTCCCGTAAGTGCCGACTATTTGAATTTTTGGGTTTCAATACTTACTTGTACCTGGTATATAGGAAGCATTGTTCAATGCAGGATGCAACTTTCCATTTTCTATTTTTTCGGTTAAATCGGCACGCCAACTTACGAAGTCGGCTAATTATTATCTGACTATTAGTTAGTCGCTTCCGGGAGGTGCCGACTATCCGGACATACGTATGTATTGAGTCTCAATACTTGTAGGGTTGTTCAAAGCAGGATGCAAATCTTTATTTTTATGGGTGTGGGACCCCTTCGGCTGGGGGAAATAATTTGGCTCGCTTCGCTCGCCTGACTCAAACGAGTCGGCAAGTCGGCAGGCCATCTGCTTGCGTCATCCCTCGACTTGCCGACTAAATTTAATTAGATGGCTAACGGCACCTACCGACTGGGTTTTGGTGGCGAAATCCTGCCGAGTCACAACTCTAAAAACATTAGTAGGTAATTGGAAACCGCTTTTTTTGTACCGTTAATACGTACTACAGCAACAACAGTAGCTATTCGTGCTGTTTCGTCTGTGCCGCAGCTATCTGTTCCTCTTCAGCACATATTGTTGAGATACGGCCTCGAAAGGGCTGTAATTATTCGAATATGAGATCATTTGGATGGATTTCGTATGATAAGGTTGGCGTTTTTTATTCGGAAAGTTAGTAAATAGATCGGAGGCACGTGCCTCCGATCTCAGAAGACATCCGGGGCTCTGGTGGAATCGAATGTGCCTCCGATCTCAGAAGACATCCGGGGCTCTGGTGGAATCGAAAAAAGCTACGTCTCTACGAAGGCAAAGAAAGTGAGTACTCTCCGAGGACCTGCTCAATTGGCAAAGCTGCAGGGGCACTCTGTGTCCCCACCATTAACCTTACACATGGCGTCGTCGGCGAGTGTCCCCAACATTAACCTTACAATATGCTGTCCTGCTTGCAGCCTTTCTGATCTTCTGGCATCACATTGTTCAGAATTCCCTGCCGGTTTTTTTCTCTCCTTCATTAATATTATTTTTGTCATTTATATGGTCTGGCTTGTTTTGAGGTGTTCTCGAACCCGGCATGATGACCTTTCACTAGGGCTGTATCTTGATTAATTGCGGTTGTGTTTTGTTTTCTCTGTCTCACAGTCTTTGACCACAGAATTTTGCATCTCTCTGGGATGAAATCAGCACGGCCACTGGGTGTGCTGATGATGTCGTTGGGTATGATATGTAGAAACAACGGTTTATTAACGTGAAGACAACGCACACCGTCGTAACCTGTTCCTCGCATTCGGGATCCCACTGCTGAGGACGCCTTGCTGGGTTAACATGTCGGAAACAGGCCTCGACTCTGGGTTGGTGGTGCGCCAGATAAGGACCCAAAACACCTGCAGTACTGCCTGCGTTCACATTTTCGGGACAAGCTGCACATTTGGAACTAGTGTGGAAGGAGGCCTAATAATGGGTCCAAAACGCCCTTGAGGGCACGTCCCGTGCTTGCCCCTTTTTCCGGTAGCGATGTGTGGTCGTCATGGGCCTCCTGGTTCCATCTCCGGGTTTTATATTTTGGTGGTCCACTGCGCCGAGTGAGCGTCCACGCTTTTAGGCCACAGGTGGCGGCACGGCCGGGGGGGTTGCCTCCAACGCTGGAGAGTGCGCACGGTTAGTACGGGGTCAGATCGATCGAGGAGACGCGATTTGTGGGGCTATGAGGAACAGTCAGACCGCCGGGGGCGGAGAGCCCACGTCGCTGGAGCGTCTGAGGATCCCCCTCACCCGGCCCGCCACCGCCTCTGTCACTGCCGGGGCGACTGCCGACATCTTGTGGTGCGAGAGGCGGTGGATCGGTGGCAAGGGGTTCTTGGTGGTGTACTTAATCGACGATCAACCAAATTTTAACAACTTTAAACTGAGTGCTATGTTTGCCAGAACTGCGAGGAATAGGAAGGGAACTAGTGCAAAGGCCCATAAGCCGGTTGCGGCGTCTGCAAGTCACCCTTATCCTTCTATCTCGATATAGTAGTGTTCGAGTCTTCTTGCAACGTGTGCACTATCGTCCACATCCATCGCGGTACCAATCCACCTATATTTTTGGTGCAGCCGGGCAGACGAGGCAGGCCGAGCGGACTGGGGAGGGCCTCACGAGCAGCCAGTGCTAATAGGGGGTGCGGTGAGAATCGAGGGCGAGCCCTCAGACTTTGAGACAGCGTGCCTCCTCCATCCACAGGTTAAAGAGAGAGCACAAGAAAGAACGAAAAAACTCGTGGGGGGGGGAGGGAGGGGGACGAGGAGGCCGCGCAGCGGATCCCGGAGGGCCGTAGACCAGCGGATTGGGAGGGGTACGGAGGGCGGACAGTCAAACACGACGAGGAAAATGAGTCGCAGGCAACGGCATGATAGCGGGCCCGGTCCTATGTTTCCGACAGGTGCGTCACCGCCCGGAAGCTTCCCCTGTGCGTCGCGTCGGGGGGAGGAGGCGTTCGGGAACGCGACGCGCCCCGGGGCTTTCCTCGACAACACACGGAGCGATGTCGCGAGTTTTTTGCTTTGCCTCTTGTGATGCTCCAACTGGGCACTGGGTCATACGTTTGCCTTGTGGAAACGGATGGCGCGCGCTATGTAAACGCGCGTTGAATGGTGGGGGCGCTCGTAAGGGTCGCGGCGCTGGCGCCGCTCCACTGCCCACCAGCCGGTTGCGGGATCTGACACACGAGACGGGGTGAATTGGTGGCGGCTCAGGAGGACCCGGGTCTTCGCTGTCGGGCTCAGCGAATGAAAGAGGGGGGGTCACAGACGAAGCAGACCTTCGTAGATGGACGACTAATTATGTGAGATTGGGACCAGAACAGCTTGGGGACGGGGCTACCCCTCGATGCCGTTTCCCTTGAATACATGCAGCTACGCTTCGCGACCGGGAGCAACAACACAACCGTCACAGCAATGTGTTGCACACGCACTCGTCTGAGCGTTCACGTGTTGGCCATCTTCAATCAAGGCGTTGAGATCGTACAGCTGCCGAGCCGGCTCATTGGGCGACGCCGATCTAGCTCCAGAGGGGGAAACAATAGCTAGACCTACAGGCAAACGATAGCGGGAATGTTACACCCCTATTTTTACTAGGGGGGATGTCACACCCCTATTTTCACTAGGGGGATGCTACACCCCTATTTTCACTAGGGGGGATGTTACACCCCTATTTTCACTAGGGGGGATGCTACACGCCCATTTTTGTCAGGGGGGGATGTTATACCCCTATTTTCGCTAGGGGAGATGTTACACCCCTATTTTCGCTAGGGGGGATGTTACACCCCTACTTTCGTTAGGGGGGGATGTTATATCCCTATTTTCGCAAGGGGGGTTGTTACACACCTCTTGTCGGCTCGACCCCCATGGTCTTACCTGGCCCGATAGTTAAATTATTTTCGCGCGAAGCGCCAATTTTTTTTTGTGGCCGATTTTTTTTGTCAACGGCACGTGTAAAAGGTCACAACTACAGGCAGTAAATGTTGCATAACGTTTGATCAAATGGGAGTACGTCGGCAAACAGGGTATCGGATTGAAGCGCTTGATGTCGTCTACTCCATGGGATGCCACGTAGAACGATCGACGTGGAATACAGTGGCCAAGAGGAGGGCCAAGACCGAACGAAAATAAAATCTGTGTCAATGTATCTGTTCTTTCAAGAATACAAAAGTAGAGCCCCGAGTACAACCGAGATTACGCCACTACATGCTCCCTCAAGCTACATCCATAAACGCATGCCTGCACAACGCGCCTACCCTGTGGGCACGATAATGAGCTGCCCGAGACAACCATGCCCTCGAGGTACGTGATCTCGCTAACCAACGCGAACCCTTTCATTGGCGTAGGTTTATGGTCCACCTACTTCGAGCTGCACCCCCCCGGGTAAGCATCATCCCCGACGCAGTGACACTCGCTACCGACCATCCGGATGGGCCTCGTGACAATCGGGTTGACTTTGACGCGGCGTCGACTCTCTGGCACGGTGCAAATGGGACCTGCAGATGACAAGAACTGGTTGTGGTGACGTTTGAAGGCTCCGACTCGCATCTTGTGCCCGCACGTACGGCAGTGCTGGTTCCGCCGCTAAGCACCCGCCGCGGAAGAAGCGCCTGACACAGCGCTAACACCAGCACCAGCAGCTCCGGCAGCTTGCGATGAACTGCTGGCTCCTCCCACCTCCGCCATCTGCGCAGGAAACGAAAAGCCATCTGGCGGTGACGGCAGCCAGGGCTCTGCCGGCGCGACTGCAGCGCCTTGCACATCCATGGGCGCACGAACACAGCAGTACTAGTCTACAGCAGCACTACTACTTGTACTACCAGAGTTGCGCCGCGCACAACCCCCGTGTCGCTCGCTGATTGGCCTGTACTATGGTGTACTATGGGGAGGGACTGTGTAGAAAAAAAATAAAAGGCCTAAATGGAGCATTTTGATTGGCCTGTATCATGGGTAGGCAGGTAAGGCCATGGGGGTCGAGCCCTATTTTCACTAGGGGGGATGTTGCACCCCTATTTTCACTAGGGGGGATGTTACACCCCTATTTTCACTAGGGGGGATGTTACACCCCTATTTTCACTAGGGGGGATGTTACACCCCTATTTTCGTCAGGGATGGATGTTACACCCCTATTTTCGCTAGGGGGGATGTTACACCCCTATTTTCGCTAGGGGGGATGTTACACCCCTACTTTCGTTAGGGGGGGATGTTACACCCCTATTTTCGCAAGGGGGGATGTTATACCCCTACTTTCGTTAGGGGGGGATGTTGCACCCCTATTTTCACTAGGGGGGATGCTACACGCCTGTTTTCAATAGGGGGGATGTTACACCCCTATTTTCGCTAGGGGGGATGTTATACCCCTACTTTCGTTAGGGGGGGATGTTATACCCCTATTTTCACTAGGGGGGATGCTACACCCCTATTTTCACTAGGGGGGACGTTACACGCCTATTTTCACTAGGGGGGATGTTACACTCCTATTTTCACTAGGGGGGGTGTTATACCCCTATTTTTGCTAGGGGGGATGTTACACCCCCATTTTCACTAGGGGGGATGTTACACCCCTATTTTCACTAGGGGGGATGTTACACCCCTATTTTCACCAGGGGGGATGTTACACCCCTATTTTCACTTGGGGGATGTTATACCCCTATTTTCGCTAGGGGGGATGTTACACCCCTCCTTTCGTCAGGGGGGGATGTTACACCTCTATTTTCGCTAGGGGGGATGTTACACCCCTATTTTCACTAGGGGAGATGTTACACCCCTATTTTCACTAGGGGGGATGTTATACCCCTATTTTCGCTAGGGGGATGTTACACCCCTACGTTCACTAGGGGGGATGTTGCACCCCTATTTTCACCAGGGGGGATATCCGGCGCTCGCGCCATTGGCTCTGTACCTCGCCTAGAGGCGCATGCTAAAGGCAGCACGTTGTGGGCTAAACCCAAATATGTACAGCAGGGCGTCGTCAACCTAAAATCGTCTGAGCGCTTTTGTTTTTGGCAGTTTTAGTTTCTGTGTCCCTAGGCTATGGGCCGTGGGTCTGTTCATTGGGTTGGTTGCACATTCAGTTCGCTCAAAATCATGTTTTGGGTGAGGTATAAAAGCTCCTCACACGGACCTATGGCACGTGCTGCGATAAAGGTTCACTACTTTTTTTCCTGAGGTTCCTCAATTTAGGAGCTTAAGACCTCTCCCAGAACCTGATCTGGAGAGAAAACCAAAACTGCTACCATACCGGATGAAGCAATCCCATGACCTAGGTACACGACGAGAACCATGAAAAAAAATTGCCTATTTCCAACGAATTTAGGATTAAGAGAGCCCCGTCGTTCAGAAACCCTTTCAGATTAAACGTGCTAGCTCTATAGCAGCACACGTCATGGGTCTGTTCATCGCGTTGGTTGCACTTTTACTTCGCTCAAAATAATATTTTTGGGTGAGGTACAAAAGAAAGTTGAAAATAAAAATCCTGCGCCTCTGCTGTGGCACGCGTCTATTTGAGCCCTACTGGAGCCCTCGCGTACTTCATTGGTCTTCGTCGTCGCATCCTGGCCGACAACCAACTTTGGTTTTGATCCAGCGGTTGCCGTGCGTATTCTGAAACCGAAACGTGCCGTATCAAGCTCGATATCGCCCGTAAATAGGCCGCAGCCCCAACAGTGACCCCCCCCCTCCGTAGCCGCGGTCGCTGCGGTACATTCTCACACCCCTGCCGCACTCGCCGGACGGCCACATTGATCCCCATACTTACAAAGGCACAAATTACGTGAAATTAGTGTGGAATCCGTTTGTAACAGTAAAAGAAAAGGAATCATCCCATGAGTAGCATGAGTAGGAGTTTTGCACTTTTTGGGTTAGCTAATGTTTCGGGCATTTTACCATTCTGCCATTCTGAATGGTTGAGCTTCTCAGGCGGGGGACTACCGGTTATTAATAGTATTAATACTAATAGTACATAGCGTATAGAAACGTTGAAATAATATTAATACTAATAGTACATAGCGCATAGAAACGTTGGTCGGATTGCGCGAACGAATGCCTTCGAAGTAATGCTTCGGGTGATGATGGATGATGGATGCTGTTGAAATTGACCTAGCCCCTCATGTTAGGAGCTCAGAAAATTCTTAGAATCTTCTGCACCACCCAGCGTGGGATGGCTCAAAACCTCTCGAATTAGTGTGGAATCTGTTTGCAATTATAAAAGGGTTGTATCTGCGAGGTGGCAAAGGATTTACGTTTGCCGCTCGGAGAGCGTTGAGACAAGTGTTTGCGTTTTCTTTTCCCTTGCCTGTACCTGATTGCGTCCGCGAGGCGAGGGCAACACAATAACCCTTGGGAACGCTTCCCAAAAAGGTTTGAAGGAGCCTATGCACGAATACGCGTCGTCGTCAGCGTGCGGCCACACTGAAGGGTTTTAACCCCTTTTCAAACTCCATCCCATGTTTCGAGGAAAACTCTCTGGAGTTTGTATGGGTTGAAATTTTGTTGTGGGAAAGGGAATGTTGCCCACCGTTCTGGCGAGGTCGCGCTCAGCCGGCGAGCAGGAGGCGTTGGCCACGCTGTTTGCCAATCTTCCACCCGAGAATTGCGCCATCGTATCCGTGGCGGGGGTGTCAGCGGTGGTGCTGGCGAGTACCTCCAAGGCGAGAGGACGGAAATTCTCCCTCTGTGAAGCCCGAGCGATGAGTAGATCTCCCAGGCAATCTTCCACGCTGAAAGTTCCTGGCTGAAAGTTCCCGCAGCGCTCTATCGGGTCCCCAGAAATGACGATCAACGCTTCGCGCATCTCCAATCCAGTATCGGCACAAACGTTAGGCGAGAGGAACTCCGACGGAGGAAAAACAGCATTTCAGTGGAAAAATCGTCGACAGGCTTGACACATTCCCGCCGCACGGAGGGTTTGCGTTTGTTCCCAGCGGTCTAGCCTCACGGCACTGAGGAGAAAATATCGTCCGGTCTGCGTGCCATGAAAACTGGTCATTGTCCCACGACCCATCCCACGCGACAGCGACGAACTCGGCTGGAGGAGGTGAGGCGCATTCTACGGTAAGGTTGCGTCCTTTTTGTTTTAGCTCCTCTGAAGGGCTCTATGCCTCACCTCAGAGTCGTCTCTCTATAGTGCGGTACGAGTTGCGCTTTTCTGACGGAACGTTTCTGAGAATGATTCTAAAAATGTTTCCGAGAACGTTTCTGAGTATGTTTCTGAGAATGTTTCTAAGTGTGTTTCTGAGAATGTTTCTGAGCATACTTTTGAGAATGTTTCTGAGCATGCTTCTGAGAATGTTTTTGAGAATGTTTCGGAGAGTTTCTGAGAATGTTTCTGAGAATGTTTCTGAGAATGTTTTTGAGAATGTTTCTGAGAATGTTAATGTTGAACTACTCAAGCGAGGATTTACCGGTTGTTAGTCTGACACACTTCTACCAGTATATATTATTTTTAGGACTTTAGTACCATCAAAAGCGTTTAGACGGGGTGGTCGGATTGCGCGAACGGATGTCTTTGAAGTCATGCTTCCGGGTGAGACTTTGAGCTCCTCATGCTAGGAGCGCTCAGAAACTTCTTAGAATCTTCCCCTGCACCCTACGGTGGGATGATGCCTCATCAAAACCGAATATGACCAAAAAGAAAGGCGCGCCCTGGCTATCGTATCAACCCCACGGTCTAGCTACAGTACGAAGATGATGGTGAAGCACGAAGTGGTGAGAAGTTCCCCCGTTGAGGAGCTAATGCGTGCTACGATACGATACGATACGGTACGATACGGTACTATACGATACGATACGATAAGATACGATACGATGCGATACGATAAGATACGATACGATACGATACGATACGATACGATACGATACGATACGATACGATACAATACCATAAGATACGATACGATACGATATGATACGAAACAATACGATACGATACGATAGAGGTAGCACTTTATTGCCTCAAAAACAAATCTGAATGACAATGACGGGGCTCCTTGACTCAAAAATCCTTGGCATTTAGTCCTGTTTCTTCACGGTATACATTGTGTATACTTAGGCCCATGGGATTGTGCATCCGAGTAGCAGCTTTGAGCTTTTCTCCAAAATCCGTTTTTGGGTCTTAGGGGTCAAAACCTCTTAAGGGAGGGACCTGCAAAAAAAATAACGGCGCAACTCTTCCGTGGCGCATGTCAGCTCCGTCTTTTGGGGCTTTTCTTTTACCAAAAATACGCTACCCATGCCCTAGCAGTTATGGTCAAACGCGGGGTGTGCAGTGTGGCAAGTGGGGTCGTTGCGCCCGGGGGGGGAGGGGGGGGGTCAGGCGCGCGGTAGAAGGCCCGCGCTCGTCTCAACAAGACTAGCAACTGACGCATGCGAACAGACTGCTCCAACGTGTTTTGCAACACATGCAATGCCCACTGAGCCAACAGTCCGCGCTGGCCGTTAGCTCAGTGGTAGTGTGGTGTATATCCAACGTACCGCATTCAACACTTTCAATAGAACGGTTGTGCTTGCTCGGCGGGAGAGCACCCACGTATGCCAGTCACACACCGTTCACGGCCAAGTGCTACAGCGAGACGACACCAACCGGCGTGTTCGATAGGATAGACTTAGGGGAGCACCGGGCAACCGCTTTCTCCTGCGGGGTGCAGTAAGGGGGACTTGGGAGACCGGCGGTGTTCTGTTTGTCGTTGCGACCGCGGCTGAAGTTTTTCCCGCACAGGGCTCTCCTTAAGATCTTCTTATTCTAAAATCGTCGGAATGCCGTTTTTGTTTTTCATGGCAAAACAATTATTGTGCACGCCTAGGTCATGGCATTTTTCGCTGTTGCCCTTTCGTTTTCCCCTCGAAATCAGAGCTCCTCACGCAAAACAAACACAGAGAGAAAAGCGTTCACCACTATCGTAGCGTAAAGTGCCACTCACATTCCCAGAGCGTGTCGACGGTCGAATCGCGGAAAAGGGATGGGTGGTGGTGGTGGTGGTGGTGGTGGTGGTGGTGGTGGTGGTGGTGGTGGTGGTGGTGGTGGTGGTGGTGGTGGTGGTGGTGGTGGTGGTGGTGGTGGTGGTGGTGGTGGTGGTGGTGGTGGTGGTG
Source organism: Undaria pinnatifida (assembly GCA_012845835.1). Lineage (NCBI taxonomy): Eukaryota > Phaeophyceae > Laminariales > Alariaceae > Undaria > Undaria pinnatifida. Next base: position 1,122,043 of record JABAKD010000022.1, read on the forward strand.
ATGGTGGTGGTGGTAGTGGTGGTGGTGTTGGTGGTGGTGGTGATGGTGGTGGTGGTTGTAGTTGTGGGTGGTTGTGGTGGTGTTGGTGGTGGTGGTAGTTGGTGGTCGTGGTGGTGGTGGTCGTGGTGGTGGTGGTCGTGGTGATGGTGGTGGTGGTGGTGGTGGTGGTGATGGTGGTGGTGGTGGTGGTCGTGGTGGTCGTGATGGTGGTGGTGGTGGTGGTGGTGGTGGTGGTGGTGGTGGTAATGATCGTGGGCATCCCAATCGGTGCCGAAGAGTACGTGATAGAGCGTGCTGTTGGAGGGCAGTAAAGGTCAGAGGGGACCCCGGGTATTCCTGACGCATTGTTTGGCTGGCATATCAGACGACCGTGCGGTCGCCCTTAAATTGCATCAAACCCCTAGACCTGTGAGCCGGCGCGGCGTACGTCACCAACTAGATATTAGTCTGACTAGTAATGAGTCGTTTCCCGCAGGTGGCGACTATCCGACTTATTGAGTTTTCATACTTGCCGGAACGATCGTTTAATGCGGGGTGCATTTTTTTCCTTTTTTGGCGGGGCCCCCTCGACCGGGGGAGTCTGATTTGGCTCGCTAAGCTCACCTGGCTCACGTCAGCAAGTCGGCTGGCCATCACTTGGCTTCACCCCAGGCAAGCTGCCGTGACTAAAGTCAGCCGGTTGGCCAAAGGCATCTACCGATTAGTTAGCAGTCTTGAAATCCTGTCGACTCACAACTCCTCAAATCCGCGAAAAACAGAAAACCAGCTAACGTTTGCTGCGGCAAGAGGGTCACCGTGTTTCTTTCTGAAGCCCCTCACTAAATAAAGTACAACGGCTGTATACTATTAGTACCCCACACAGCCGTTAAAAGTGCCGAAGATCAATTGCATGGCCTAAGCAGGGAACTAACGCAAAAAACAAAACCACAAAAAAAAGATGTGCAACGACATTGATTGGAGGCGTGCTACGATAGAGGTATATGGTATACCTTTTTTTGTCCAAACTGTTTCCTAAATCACGAGGCTCCTTAACCCAAAATTGTTCGGAAAAAAGATATATATTATTGCTTTCGCAATATTATGCTTTGGCATACCTAGGTCATGGGCTTTATTCAACGGGTTGCTTTTTTCAGTTTACTTAAGAGTCAGATTCGGGTGAGGTATATAGCTCCTCAGCCACCACCCTCGGGAGGAAAACGGTGCAACGCTACCGCAGCGCTGTGTCCTTGGGTAGCTACTTCGGTAACGCTGCGAGTCGGCAAGATTTAACGACTACTATCTAGTTGGTCGATGCCTTTCGACAACTAGCTGGCTTCAGACGGCACGCCCGCCGGTGAAGCCAACTGATGGCAAGCCAACTTGCCGACTAAAGACGCGTGCTACGATAGAGGTGCACCACTTTTTTTTTCCAATACTACTCCTCAATTTGGGAGCTTTCGACCCAAGCGAAGAGGCAACAGGTATTGTCTCTGAACCCAAACTGGAGCGAAGCATTGACACAGAGGAGGACGCCGCCCCAAGACCCTCCAGGAATTGGTTTGCTCGCGGCGCACACCCCAAGGGCCACAAATCCCCAAAGAAAAGCCCAACATCATCCAGGAAATCTGGTTAGCGGTGTCCCTCACGCCGCGCATGCCACGACCGTGGATCAACTGCGCAAGATGACAAGCCCGTGTTAACCGGGCAGCGCTGCTGCGAGCGGAAGAGACGAGCGCTTGGGTCAAGACCCGTCACAGGTAGTGGTCTCTCAGGGGCGGGAGCTACAGCCTTCCTTTGAGCGCAGCCAGCGGACCCCTGTGGAATCGGTCTTGGGATCGGTCTTGGAATCGGTACAAAAATTGACCGCGTCCGAGTTCGCGGTTGTGTGCAGCAGAAGGTTGCGTCAAGTAGCTCGTGGCGCCAGCGTGCCTCTGCTGTAGCGCACCGGCAGCCACTTAACGCGATGTTTCGCACGACCGGGATCGCGGACGGGGAGAGGGAGGGCGGGAGATGAGGGCGGCGGGGGACGGGGGGCGGGGGCGGGGGCGGGGGCGGGGGAGCGAGGGGCGGGAGCGCGGGACGGGGTCCGGGGGGAGGGGGGGCAGAGGTGGGGAAAGGTGGAGGTAAGGAGGGGGAAGGAAGGAGGGAGGGGGAGAGAGCGGGAGGGAGGAGGATGGGGGGGGGGGGGGGGGGCGTTTTCCGGTTGGCCTTTTGGTCTAGAGCTTGGCGCAAATATATTGATCGATACTACCGTATAACACAAGATGAAACACCCCGGTGATACCATTTGGAGTTCAAAAAATCAATCACCGGGTGTTTTATTCTGTGGGAGGCGTGGTATCTTGTGTAGCCCGGGTGATAAAGTGCAGGTTGGTTGTAGGGGCCATGAAGGGGGTGTGATAAACCAGGGGGTGCGATAGCACTGCCGCACACTTGCAGGGGGTGTGGTAGTGACGGGTGTGATAAAAGGGAGTGTGGTGACACTGCCTGTAAAAAGCTACTGCAGCCGCACACCTGCAGGGGTGTGGTATTGCGGGGGGGGTGATAACACTGCTTGCAAAACTGACTAGTGTCGCACTGCTGCGGTCGAAGCCGTCGAAGGAGCTGTTGAAGGAGCGGAGGTACCTTCGGCGGGATGCTGTCCTCCCTCCACGTCCATGTTGTTGGAGGTCTCCATATGGAGTGGTTCCCCGCACACAAAGGGGTGTGTTGTGTTGTGATTACACGAAAGAATGCAGTACCACCCGGGTGATAGTAGCAGGGGCCCCGAGAATACATGCGGCGTAACCTCAGGGAGTGTTTTATCTTAGGTAACCCGGGTTATAATTCGCCCTCTCGTTTGAGACACAAAAAAAACTAACACCGGGTGTTGTATTCTGCGGGGGGATTGGCGTCTTCTGTGGGTGGGTGTGTTATTGCGGGTAAACGCCTCCGTGTGTACACGTCTAAGCTCCCAGTAAACGTTGTGGTAACGTAGTCGCGGAAGAATCGAGTGGAAGGCGCTCAGCATGAGTACGCGTGTGTTGACGCAATTCGACGAGCCATGAGAGTGCTGAACCCAACGCCTAACAAAACATGGAAGTTGACAGCTGGATGGGTTAAGCCAGGGGGGGGGGGGGGGAGAAGGGGTCGAGGCGGTTCACTGTGGGACTTTGCTCCAGAAGTTTTACACAGGACTAAGTGAGCTGTTGTGAAAATAACGACACGCCGCACTATCCCTTGAGAACCCCCCCCCAAAAAAAACACATACCGCCGGTGAAACCCCCCCGAAAATTAGAACGCGCCGGGGGTGTTTTGTTTATTGTTTTTTTGCTTCCCTATATCTGAGTTCACACCGGGGTGTTCTTGTTTTTCGTTTTTTCACCTATTTCTTCACCGTCCCATGGGGCTTTCGCTGAAAAATCCGTGGACGAAGGGTCGAGCCCAGGCGTGGGGTACACTCGTTTGGCCTCGACCCTTTTTGGCGCCGGAAGTGTTTTATCCCCCCAGAGCGAAAGGCGCAAGCTTTGTTCGTCTTCTACTTCTTGAATGCTTTATCGTGGATGTTGTTCAGACCCGGCTTCGCAGATTTCCAGCGCAAGAGATCCGCGGCAAAGTATGTTTCTTGCCCGATGGGTGCCCCGAACAGAAATAAAAGAGACCAACACCCGACCGGGAGATTTTTCGCCCCGGGGTGTTTGTTTTTTCGTGGAAAGATCACCCCCCTACCCTACCTCTGAGGACGCCCCGGGTCCATATTTTTTCCACCAAAAAAACGTTTCTGCATCCCGGGGGACGTTTTCAAAGGATATTACGGTAAATATTTCGAAGCGTTTATATTTGAGTGAATATGGTGGCGTGACCTTTGCTGCGGGAAATTTCAGGCTTGCGCACAGGCAAGTTGGAACTCCTGTTGTTGGCCATTGCTTCCGTCAACAAACCTGGTAGTCGTCCCCTCCAACATGCCACGAGATAAAACCACCGTGGGTGTGCTTCATTCCAGCTCTCAACCTACGTTCTTGTCGTCACCTCTTGCATCGTCAAACGAAAATGACCTTCTTAGTAGTCGGAGGTGGGGGGGGGGCATATCGTCTCCCTCGAGCATGGACAACTATTGGTGTCTTGAGCTACCGTAGTGTGAATTCATTAAAAATCGTTTCCTACAGTAGTACAATAAATCAAGCCATTTAAAAAAAAAAACATTCTCTTTAGCCTACATTGTCGAGCGTTTGACAACAGTAAACATATCTTATACAAGCGCTTCCTCGGTAGCAAATGGATTCCTTGCCTTCGTCGTCCCTCACAGAACCGACATCGAACTTGGTGCAGGCCGGCAAACTTATATTTTCAAAGGGGTTCGGGAAGTCGCAAACTCATGCGGTCCTATCATTCTAACTGGGCGGATACGGAAGCCAACACCATCTTTGTAGCTTACAGAGCTCGCAAGACCCTGGTAAACCGTGTTACCAGGTGGAGTTCTTGATGTAGACGTGGCGTTTTTGTTATATCGCCCTCGGTGCAATCCGTCCGTCCAGAACTGTTCACGTATAACATTGGGGGCATTCACGGCATCATCATGCGTCAAAATGCGGTCTTCATTTCGAGTCTTTGCCGCTTCGTTCAGCATTTTTCGTCCACGGGGAGCCCTGGGGTGTTATTTTAACATATTTCATTCCTTCGCACGAACCATGAACATGAACTACGTAGTATGTTGTTGTTCTCACATTACTCGCATAATCAAGCCCGTGGTCACAGGACAGGCTCCACTCACTTTGGAGCTGAGAAATATACCCGCACTCCCAGTGCCATTCCCCCCTGCCGTGGCTCAAGCTCGGCAATGGGGGCACGCGCCCCTAACGCTGCCGCCCTCAGCCATGACACAGGGGTCTGCACCTCGCACGCTCCCCCCAGACACGCGTCGCGCAGCAAGAAGGCTGCGGCGACGACGCGTCGCCCCCATATGCGATCGGGTTCATCTCCAATTCTTCCTTACCGTGAAGCAAGTGGCGGTTGGTTTGAGGTTTGGGAAAGCCAATCCAAATACACCGAGATTTTTTGCGAGATTCGATCCGGTTTTTCCTCGCGATAGTAGCGGGCGCTCCATCCTTTTTCCATCAAGGAGGAGCCAACAAGCTTATCTACCTCGTCTCCCTCCTCCAAGAGGGCTAACGGGAACGAACCCCCTCGTGCGAGAAATTTATTGCCACTCGCCCGAGCCCCGCTCTCGAAGACGCCCACAGGCCTACCCCAGTGGCACAGGATCGAGACCCGACACTGCACAACGGGCCAGTGGTGACGCCACGGCCTCCAGCCCGATCAGTTGGACGCTATTCCCGTGATGGTACGGAAGAATTGCGCCTCTTGTCAAGCAGAAACAGCTCCGAGCCCCCTGTCCCTTCGGGCGCAGTTAGAGCAGTTCCTTGCGATTTTATGCCAAAGAGCGACAAGGCCACGACGCGATCACCTGTGGGTTCGTGCTCGCGCCGTGCTCCCGAGGCAAAGCCCGGGCAGGAACGGGGACGCTGCAGGCCCAAAATGCTGAAGACTGGTGTTCCCAGACGGGAGCATTACAGGCTCACATGCCTAACACGGCCTCCGGCGGGTTGGCACCGTCGACTTTTGACCCTTCCCTCGAATACTCCACAGACAAAGTGGTGCTATTCTGGCAACCGCCGTCCTTTTTCTTGCAGTGGTCTCCTTCGTCGTTTGTCGTCGACGACGTATCATATTCTTACGCGGAGCAGTTTATGATGGCCGAAACGGCTCGGCGTTTTGAAGACTATCGCGCAGTGGAGCTCATCGTGTCATCGTCTGACTCCAGCACACACAAACGCGTCGATCGAGGCGTGCGCAACTTTGAAACCGCTGTTTGGGACAGGGAGAAGCGAAATGCCGTGTTATCAGGCAATTGTGCCAAATTTACGCAGAACCCAGCCATGAAACTTCATCTTCTGAGCACTGGCAACAAATGTTTGGCAAAAGCCAGTCCTCTGGACTCAGTGTGGGGTATTGGTCTGTATTGGTCTCGGGGCGGACGACCCCTCCACCAAGGACCCACACAAGTGGAGAGGAAAGCATTTGCTCGGTGAGGCACTTTCTGCCGTTTGCGAAACTACCCGCGACAGCGAGGCCGGGTCGCCACACCCGGCCTCCCCTCGTCGGTTCCGCAGCCCCACCAGGAATGCTGGAATCCACGAAGTTTCGTCCGCTCCGCAGTCGCGCCTGGGGGCCGCGGCCGGCGCTGACCAAGGCCCTCCTTCGTCCTATTTTTCGGGCGCACCCGCCGACCAAAGCCCGGAGGTTTTCGCGATAGCTTTCCGCGGCGCTTCAGACCTTGCACTGCCAGAACATGGCCCCTGCCTCGTCGGAGGTATCGTGCCAAATTTACGCAGAACCCAGCCATGAAACTTCATCTTCTGAGCACTGGCAACAAACGTTTGGCAAAAGCCAGTCCTCTGGACTCAGTGTGGGGTATTGGTCTGTATTGGTCTCGGGGCGGACGACCCCTGCACCAAGGACCCACACAAGTGGAGAGGAAAGCATTTGCTCGGTGAGGCACTTTCTGCCGTTTGCGAAACTACCCGCGACAGCGAGGCCGGGTCGCCACACCCGGCCTCCCCTCGTCGGTTCCGCAGCCCCACCAGGAATGCTGGAATCCACGAAGTTTCGTCCGCTCCGCAGTCGCGCCTGGGGGCCGCGGCCGGCGCTGACCAAGGCCCTCCTTCGTCCTATTTTTCGGGCGCACCCGCCGACCAAAGCCCGGAGGTTTTCGCGATAGCTTTCCGCGGCGCTTCAGACCTTGCACTGCCAGAACATGGCCCCTGCCTCGTCGGAGGTATCGTGCCAAATTTACGCAGAACCCAGCGATGAAACTTCATCTTCTGAGCACTGGCAACAAACGTTTGGTAAAAGCCAGTCCTCTGGACTCAGTGTGGGGTATTGGTCTGTATTGGTCTCGGGGCGGACGACCCCTGCACCAAGGACCCACACAAGTGGAGAGGAAAGCATTTGCTCGGTGAGGCACTTTCTGCCGTTTGCGAAACTACCCGCGACAGCGAGGCCGGGTCGCCACACCCGGCCTCCCCTCGTCGGTTCCGCAGCCCCACCAGGAATGCTGGAATCCACGAAGTTTCGTCCGCTCCGCAGTCGCGCCTGGGGGCCGCGGCCGGCGCTGACCAAGGCCCTCCTTCGTCCTATTTTTCGGGCGCACCCGCCGACCAAAGCCCGGAGGTTTTCGCGATAGCTTTCCGCGGCGCTTCAGACCTTGCACTGCCAGAACATGGCCCCTGCCTCGTCGGAGGTATCGTGCCAAATTTACGCAGAACCCAGCCATGAAACTTCATCTTCTGAGCACTGGCAACAAACGTTTGGCAAAAGCCAGTCCTCTGGACTCAGTGTGGGGTATTGGTCTGTATTGGTCTCGGGGCGGACGACCCCTGCACCAAGGACCCACACAAGTGGAGAGGAAAGCATTTGCTCGGTGAGGCACTTTCTGCCGTTTGCGAAACTACCCGCGACAGCGAGGCCGGGTCGCCACACCCGGCCTCCCCTCGTCGGTTCCGCAGCCCCACCAGGAATGCTGGAATCCACGAAGTTTCGTCCGCTCCGCAGTCGCGCCTGGGGGCCGCGGCCGGCGCTGACCAAGGCCCTCCTTCGTCCTATTTTTCGGGCGCACCCGCCGACCAAAGCCCGGAGGTTTTCGCGATAGCTTTCCGCGGCGCTTCAGACCTTGCACTGCCAGAACATGGCCCCTGCCTCGTCGGAGGTATCGTGCCAAATTTACGCAGAACCCAGCGATGAAACTTCATCTTCTGAGCACTGGCAACAAACGTTTGGTAAAAGCCAGTCCTCTGGACTCAGTGTGGGGTATTGGTCTGTATTGGTCTCGGGGCGGACGACCCCTGCACCAAGGACCCACACAAGTGGAGAGGAAAGCATTTGCTCGGTGAGGCACTTTCTGCCGTTTGCGAAACTACCCGCGACAGCGAGGCCGGGTCGCCACACCCGGCCTCCCCTCGTCGGTTCCGCAGCCCCACCAGGAATGCTGGAATCCACGAAGTTTCGTCCGCTCCGCAGTCGCGCCTGGGGGCCGCGGCCGGCGCTGACCAAGGCCCTCCTTCGTCCTATTTTTCGGGCGCACCCGCCGACCAAAGCCCGGAGGTTTTCGCGATAGCTTTCCGCGGCGCTTCAGACCTTGCACTGCCAGAACATGGCCCCTGCCTCGTCGGAGGTATCGTGCCAAATTTACGCAGAACCCAGCCATGAAACTTCATCTTCTGAGCACTGGCAACAAACGTTTGGCAAAAGCCAGTCCTCTGGACTCAGTGTGGGGTATTGGTCTGTATTGGTCTCGGGGCGGACGACCCCTCCACCAAGGACCCACACAAGTGGAGAGGAAAGCATTTGCTCGGTGAGGCACTTTCTGCCGTTTGCGAAACTACCCGCGACAGCGAGGCCGGGTCGCCACACCCGGCCTCCTCTCGTCGGTTCCGCAGCCCCACCGGGAATGCTGGAATCCACGAAGTTTCGTCCGCTCCGCAGTCGCGCCTGGGGGCCGCGGCCGGCGCTGACCAAGGCCCTCCTTCGTCCTATTTTTCGGGCGCACCCGCCGACCAAAGCCCGGAGGTTTTCGCGATAGCTTTCCGCGGCGCTTCAGACCTTGCACTGCCAGAACATGGCCCCTGCCTCGTCGGAGGTATCGTGCCAAATTTACGCAGAACCCAGCCATGAAACTTCATCTTCTGAGCACTGGCAACAAACGTTTGGTAAAAGCCAGTCCTCTGGACTCAGTGTGGGGTATTGGTCTGTATTGGTCTCGGGGCGGACGACCCCTGCACCAAGGACCCACACAAGTGGAGAGGAAAGCATTTGCTCGGTGAGGCACTTTCTGCCGTTTGCGAAACTACCCGCGACAGCGAGGCCGGGTCGCCACACCCGGCCTCCCCTCGTCGGTTCCGCAGCCCCACCGGGAATGCTGGAATCCACGAAGTTTCGTCCGCTCCGCAGTCGCGCCTGGGGGCCGCGGCCGGCGCTGACCAAGGCCCTCCTTCGTCCTATTTTTCGGGCGCACCCGCCGACCAAAGCCCGGAGGTTTTCGCGATAGCTTTCCGCGGCGCTTCAGACCTTGCACTGCCAGAACATGGCCCCTGCCTCGTCGGAGGTATCGTGCCAAATTTACGCAGAACCCAGCCATGAAACTTCATCTTCTGAGCACTGGCAACAAACGTTTGGCAAAAGCCAGTCCTCTGGACTCAGTGTGGGGTATTGGTCTGTATTGGTCTCGGGGCGGACGACCCCTCCACCAAGGACCCACACAAGTGGAGAGGAAAGCATTTGCTCGGTGAGGCACTTTCTGCCGTTTGCGAAACTACCCGCGACAGCGAGGCCGGGTCGCCACACCCGGCCTCCCCTCGTCGGTTCCGCAGCCCCACCGGGAATGCTGGAATCCACGAAGTTTCGTCCGCTCCGCAGTCGCGCCTGGGGGCCGCGGCCGGCGCTGACCAAGGCCCTCCTTCGTCCTATTTTTCGGGCGCACCCGCCGACCAAAGCCCGGAGGTTTTCGCGATAGCTTTCCGCGGCGCTTCAGACCTTGCACTGCCAGAACATGGCCCCTGCCTCGTCGGAGGTATCGTGACGCTGGACGATTTTCTTTCACTACCGAGATTGCAGTACATAGAGATTGCAAGACATAGCGGAGGGAACGCCATCGCGCCCTACAGATGTACGGCGCTCTTCGACACTGGCTTCCCCCAAATCTGCTTCCGACGTGACATGTTGGACCGTATGCTATCGGTAGGCGCCGCTTCATCGGCGTGCGAGCGGCCCAGCAGCCCTCGCTCCTGGGGTGGTTTCGGCGAATCCACCCCTTTACGGACCGCGACTCACATCCGTCTGAGCATTCAATTCTTCCACGTAAAAGAACCGACGTGCTCTCTCGCGGTGTGGGCGTGCGTGGTCCCTCCACTGGCCATGCAGCACGCTTTTTTACTGGGCCGCGACAGCTGGATACTTTCAACACCCGTTCGTACCGCTCCCTGCTCCCTCGTCCCCTCGATAATCGGGTGTTGGGCGAGCTGACGTTGTCCCACCACGCCACAACAGGCGTAGCGGCTTATGCCGTCGACCCCGCAGCTTCGAACGGTGCTTTCCACCTTCGCTATGATGGCACTATAGGTGTCATGTTGTCGGACGAGCCCCAACTGCTCGCAGTCAACTTGGTGTGCAATAGCGGCTCCTCTGCGCTCACAGGACACTACATTGTCGGCATACTGCCGCAGCCAGACTTTCCTTCGGGGCAGAAACACTTTTGTTGCTTCAGCATGACAGGTTCTTCCCTTAACACAGATGTCGTGGACCTCGAGCCAGGCGACCTTGTGGGGGTCGCCGACGCCCCATTTTTGCGCGTCCCGCTGGGCGCCCTGCAACACCCCACTCACGCTGCGGGGCCCCACCCTGGCCAGACGTTGGACAGTCAGATCTCTGCGGTCGCGCGCTCGCCTGACACGGAGGGGATAGCTCCCGCCGTGCCGCCGCCCTCGCCGGCCATAATGAAATGTTTGAACCCAGCCCAGCGTTCTGCGCTTCTATGCATCTGGGCTCGACTCCCACCGCACCTTCGGGGGATCGCGTTCGGCTTACACGACTCTGGTTGGGATCCCCCGGCCATCGAGCAACTGGGGGATGTGCTCGGCGACTTTTCTGACGTGTTGTCCACCTCGAAGACGGGTTTTGGGTCCTGCTCCCTGATGCCCTTTGAAGTATTGGTTCCGGAGGCCAGCGCTCTAGTCACTTCACGGCCCCATCGCATATACCCTATACTGGCGAAAGAAGTGGACGCGACCCTTAACCAATACCTCGCGGCTGGGCTGATTCAGCACTCGACTCCACCGTACTCGAGCCCGCTGGTGATCATCCCGAAGAAATCATGATAGCTATAGTTAATATGTTACGATGACAGAGTATCAATTTGAAACCGTGGGTTCGAGGTTCACCGACACCCGTTTTTTTTGTATCAATTAAGAACCGTGGGTTATAGGCTCATCGACTCCCTTTTTTGCTTTTCTTCTTTTAGGGTAGGACTTTTACATGTAAAATGTTATGGTGAGAGCGTTTCTTTTCGTTTTTGTTTGTTTGTCTGTTTGTTTGTTTGTTTGTTTGTTTGTTGGTTTTGTGCTTTGTTGTTGTTGTTTTTTGTTTTTAGGGTGGGTTTTTTACATGATATGTAGTAGATCACTACTACTGTCTTCATACTCCCGAAGTATACCAAATCCCGCCACTGTATTGCAAAAAGACAACATAATACGACCACCCCCAGGTAGAGAAAACTTACCTACGCACGTAACCACAAGTACCACCAACCCTGACCAAGCCATCCATCCGCAAACCATCCACCACACACATGGTAGAGCAATATAGTGGAAACTACAGAAATATATTTATAGGCTAGATATGATGTTAGAGCTACTTCAAAATTCCCCACCTAAACTAACAATACCAACACCAATCATTGTAGTGGAGAAAACGTGTTTTTTTATAAAATAATAGGACCCCTCCCAATAAGAAGATTTTTCCCACATCATATATTGAAAGTACCTACAAGCAGCTTGAAAATTTGAGCGCTGACCCGAAATTCGTCGAACTCACACCTGATGTCCTGAAAATATTTTTAAAAAATGTTAGAGTGACAGCGTATCAATTTGGAACCGCGGGTTCGTGTCCCACAGAGATTTTTTTGGAGTAGCCGACTTTTCTTCTCGAATGCTGTATTAATATACTAATATTAACATATATATTAGATAACTAATAATACTTTGTATTCGTACTCCTCCCGATATTAAAGCGGGGGGGAGAAAAAACAAAATAAACCACGTATCATACATATGATAGAGCAGTATGATAGTGGAAACTACAGTAATAAATTTATAAAATAGATATGATGTTAGATCTAGTTCAAAATTACCCACCTAAAGTAAAAATACCAACACTAACCATTATAGTGGACAAAAAATTGGACCCCTCCCAATAAAAAAATCACCCATATAGTATATTACACGTACCAACAACGCAGCTTGCAAAGATGAGCATTGACCCGAAATTCGTCGAACTCACGGCTGACGTCCTTCAAATATTCTTTATAAAATCTGGCGGTGTGAGGATCACGGTGAACTACAAGAAGCTCAACCAAAATAGCAAGCTCGGCCAATTGCCGATCCCCCGCATGGACCAGGTCCTGGACTCCTTAGGCTCAGGTCGAGTGCTTTCTTTGTTTGACTTGATTTCCTCGTTCCACCAGATAACGGCACACAAGGACACAGTTCCACTTACAGCGTTCTGCACACCCACAGGCCTCTATGAGTGATTCGTTATGCCTCAGGGCAGCAGCGTGCCTGGGTGGTTCGTCAAGGTCATCAATGAGGTGATCAAGAACTTGAAACAGGTGGCGCCTTACCTCGACGATGTCATCGTGTTCGATTCCGACCCGGTAGCACATGTTCGGACGAGTCGCTCCCTCTTCGAACGCCTTCGAAAGCACAATCTCAAGCTTTTCCCCACGAAGGCGCGATGGAGTGCCACCGATGCAAATTTTCTGGGCCACTTCATTTCTCCAGCAGGCCTAAGCCCAAACGCGGAAAAAGTGTCGGCATTGATCAGCATGCCGATGCCCAAAGACGTTAAGCAGGTGCGCGCAGTCATGGGTGGTGTCAACTATTCCCGCAACTTTTTGTCCGACTTATCGAAGAGGCTTCGTTTGATTAACGCGCTCCTTCGGAAAGGGGCTACGTTTGCCTTCACGCCTGCTCATATAGGAGAAGTTGGTGCGAGAAATCTTGGCGGGGCTCGCGACCCCGCTGGTCCTCGTTTTTCCTGATTGGGACGCCGTCTCCGACGGCACACGCCCGTTTCACGTGTATTGCGACGCCTGCATCGACGGGTTCGGAGCCGCTCTCGAACAGGAGCAGACGGACGTCTTTATAAAACCCATCCCGTACATCAGCCGAGCTACGCTGGACTACGAAAGGCATTGAACTCCTCTCGATTTGGAGTCTGGCAGCATCTTCTGGGCTCACAAACGCCTCCGCGTCTACCTTTGGGGCACCAAGTTCCGAATATTCTCAGATGACAAGGCTCTGGAAAGCCTAGGTGAACTGGGGAACCACAACGCCCGAGTCCAGAGATGGCTCGAGTTCCTCACCGCATTGGACTACACCCTCGAATACCGAAAAGGAAGCGTGAACGGCAACGCCGACTTCCTGTCTCGCTTGCCGGAGCCTGCCACGGAACACGACCGCAATGGTTCGACGAGTCTCGCCCCTGTTGACGATGGTGGCGTATACCTCATAAGGGCTTGCGGGCTGCACACTCCTTCCTCTCCGATCCCGGGTGTCGGCTTGGGTGGGCTAATGCCCCGCGCCGAAAGTAATGCCTTGGGTGGGCTCCCTCTCACCCTTGCCGACTATTGCGATTTTCGCACACACGGGCCACGTATGAGGCTTAGCGACCTTCCTACTTCTTCCAGAAGATTCGCCGCTCGCGCTTCTGCATCCACCGACATCGTCGATAGCTCTCCCGGCCATGGGGGAACCTCACGTGCAGCCGTCTATGATTTCCCTTCGATTTTTTCTGTACCCACCGCGGTCAGCGAGGGCTCCGCAGAAGCCCCGGCTGCCACGACGTCAATCGCCCAACCGACTCCTTCCCGAAGCTCGGTACAAGAGACTGACTCGGTCGAGCCCACGGGCCCGACCGCGTCCGTCTCTACCTCGTCTGGCTCTCCGGCGCCCCAGACGATGACGCCTTTTCCAGACCACATCTACACTCGGACGCTCCGGCGTTCAGCAACAGCAGCTGCTAAGGCACCCCCTGCTGTCGTCTATGGCTTCGGGCCCGGCGGGGCCCCTCGGCCACCTTCCAGACGAGTTACAACTTCGCCGCGAGCCCGACGGCCGCGGCCGGCTCCGCCCGCCGCCGCGACCCCTACACTTGCCGACCCGCCGGTCCGCACGGTGCCACTTCCGTTCGACCACGACCACGCAGAGCCTATGGGAACTCCTCTCCTACGGCTTACGCCTTCTCCTGGTGACACGCCGACTGCACCTACAAGGTCGGATGCCCTCGACGACGCTGTTGAATTGCGGTTCGCAGATTCTGTCGCGCGTTATTCGCATGCCGGTTGGAAGCGAGAGCGGCACGCTGAGCCGACGTGCCACGCCACGATACGTTACATCTCTATCGGCCGGCCGTCGGCCCTGCCGCCCGACGTTTTGGCGTGCTACCTCTCGCACTAGCGTCTCTCCCTCTCAGACACCCAGGGGCTGGCGAGTAAGGGTCGACTACATACAACCGACAACGTCATCGTCTTACTCGTCCGTAACCCGACACTGCCGCCTACAAGGTCTGACAAACCCAAGTCTGCGGGGCGAGCTGTTTGCCTGCTACACGACGAGCCAGTTCGCATCTACGTTTCCCTGCTCATGCGCCCTTGGATCATGCAAGCTTGTCACTCGACGGCCTCTTGGCACAACGCGCACCACGCGCACGTTGCGCATGCTGGAACGGATATATTGGTGGATTGGCATAGATGTGTGCACCCGGTGATGGCTTCGACATTGCTTGAAGTGCCAAGCGCGGACAACCCCACGCTGACTGTCCGCTGGCCATCATCTCGATGCCTCTCCCGGAAGGTTCACGTGTCGTCGTCAACGTTGACTACTTCGGCCCCCTCCCGGTCACACCACGAGGCAACACCTACATCCTGCTGTTCACCGATCGCTTCAGTCGTTGGGCCGACATGTTCCCCGTCACTGCCGCTGAGTTCACCGCGGAAGGTACAGCCAATATCCTGGTGGACCAATACATCTCCTCCTGGGGGTGCCCGCGCACCATACTCTCGGACAACGGCCTGCAGTTCTGCTCCAAGCTTTCACAAACTGTATACCAGCTGTTGGGTGTGCACGAGCTTGCTACAAGCTCCTACCATCCCAACTGCAACGGGGGCGTTGAGCGGGTAAACCACACTATGGCACAAAGGCTGGCTATGGTCGTCAACGAGCGACAAGACGATTGGGACTTGCATCTGCCCCACGTCGAATTCGCTTACAACAAGTTTGTCAGGGCTCCCGGCGACGGGTCTGGCGCCCAACGAGGTTCACATGGGCTGGCTCCCACGGCTCCCCCTGACGGTTTTCGACCGCACTGGCGTCGTGGGACACCAGAGTCTGGCCCGTGACCACCTGGCTTATTGCAACTTGGCCACCGACCGGCAAAAACGCGCGAACGACATTGTCCGCGCACACCACGCCCTCGCCGTTTTTCGTGTTAACCGCAGAAACTCCGCCCTCGCCGACGCGCTGCGTCCAGCACCTAACTTCGCTACGAGTGGTTGGGCATGGGTGTACAATTCCGCCTCCACCACCCGCCAGGGTGTGAAGGTGAACACCGACGCCAAGGTACTCAAGGTCAAACTCGCCCTTAACTGGACGGGCCCGTACAAGATCCTGGCAGTCGGTCCCTGCTCCGCCGCCGAGACCCCGGACGGTTCGCCACTCGGGAGCAACCTCCTCTGTTTGGATCTCCCTTCCGACCTGCCCGGTTCGGACGCTCTTCGGCTTGTGGCCATCGAGCGCTGCAAACCCTGCGCTAACCCTCACGACAGTGGGGACATGTACCCAAATACCTACCGGCGGGGCTGACGCAGTACGTGCTCAACAATTTTTCCTGGAAGTCCTCGCCGTACCACGTCACTCAAAACGACGTTTCGACCCCCCTCCAACGGCTGGAGGTGGAGCAGATCACCGGTCATCAGTCGGTACGGGGACGAAGTGGCGTCATCGCGGTGCTAGACAAGACGCATTGGGCGGGACTCTCCGAACCTTCCTGGGAGCGGGAAATAAACCTCCACCTCTCCCGCTCCCACATCTTGCGTTATTGGGCCGGAACCCCGGACCAGAACCGCCAAACCAACCACCTCTACCGCCGAATGCGGATAGGGGCGGCACAGCGCGAGCTCTCTCGCAACAACGGGGAACGTTTCCTAGCGCCGGGCTACGCCTGTGTTCCCCGCGCCGATTGGCTCCGTCGCTACCACGACACGGTACATCTTAAGGGAACCCACTTTTGGTACAAGAGAAGCGATGGGTTATGGTGGCTTGGAAAAATCAGCGCGAGCACTACCGAGGCCAAGGTATACCTGGTCCGCTTTCTAAACGACCCGGGACCGATTAAACTTCCTCTTCCGCCGGCGCGCTACACGACCTCCACGGGAGCCGCACGAGGCTCTTGGTGCCTGCAAGTTCACATCGCCAGTGCGTTTCCTCGGGGGGTCCAACGCAACGTAGATGAATCTCGAGGCGCGGCCGTGGCCAGTTGACTTTCAAGCCGTCACCGCTTCTCGATAGCTCTCCATTTGTTTAGGGTTGTGCGGTTTGATTCTTTGTCTTTGGGTTTTTCGTGGTGCTCTGAGAGTCGTGGTCTTGTTTTGGGACGGTTCTTTCCATTTTTTTTGTTTTTCGTCCTGCCGAACACCCTGCTCAGTGTCGGGGCAAGGTCGGGTAAAACGACGCTATCTGAGGCGCAGGACTGTCGCTTTCTCGTCGTTGTTCAATTTCGCCCTGCCGATGCCCTCCTCGGCCATAAGCCGGGGGGTCACCAGGGTACCCTGTTCGCGCGTAACGTGGTGCAGGGCTATGTACGGGTCTGAGTGTCATATTTTATCTTTTATGTGTTGTATTTGTTCTACTTTGTTTTTCTTTCGTCTGAACACTCCCCCCCCTCGCGGGGCTGTAGGTGCGGCCCCCTTCCATGCCGGGTATTTGTCGTTTCCTCGTCTAACCCCCCGGCATGCCGATGGCCCGCGGGAGGTTTTTCGCATGACTTCTTCCTTGTGTTAGCGCCTGTGCTCCCCTCCATTTCGACGAGGGCTCGCCTCGCAATAAGACCTTTTCTGTAGTTGGTTTGCCGTAGAGCCTTTCCTGCCCCCCCCCCGCCACACCGGCGGTATGCGGCAGGTTCTAGAGCCTTTTCTGCCCCCCCCCGCCACACCGGCGGTACGCGGCAGGTTTTTGTTGGGTGGCTTTTGCCTTGTTGTAGGGTCTGCGTTTCCTTCAACTGTTTTCCTTCGCGTGTTCCTGGCTCCATAGCCAGACCGTTAGAGGTGTGGGAGTGGGTTTTGAAGAGCCGCATCTTCGACTCATGGTTTAGTTCATAGAACCGGATTTTCCCCGAATCTCCCATATTTCTGCATATTCGGCTCATCAGGGTGGGCTAGTGTTAATATACAGCCTTGAAATGCCTGTAAATTATCGTCATTGAGATAACTTGGATGGGTTTCGTATAATAAGGTTGGCGTTTTATATTGGGATGGTCAGGAAATTAATCGGAAGCACAGCCATCCGGGGCTCTGGTGGAATCGAATAAAGCTATGCGTCTCTGCGAAGACTAAGAAAGTGATTACTCTCCGAGGACCTGCTCAATTGGCAGACCTGCAGGGGACACTCTCTGTGTCCCCGCCCAGTACTCTCACAAATGTGTATTATTCAATCATAGTGATGAATATAATAATCACACTCTGATTGTTGTTATTCTGTGCTTTGTAACAAAACCTTTCTTTCTACATCCCCCTCTACTTGGATCATAACAGTATAGGCACGCAGAATGGCTGTACAATAATACACCTACAACGATAATTACAACCCGCCTATTGGTCATATCATGTGATAATATCACGCTTATTATAACCCCCGCCCTCTATACTGACCATGTCATATATTAATATCATGCTTACTATAACATCTACCCTCCATGCGGGTTTTGTAATATCAGTGCAAAACATGATTATTATGGAAAACCGTCCTGTATTGACCCTCTGAAAACATCCAGGGGGCTCGCCGACCTATAGCCTCTGAGGGGGTGTGTGGCGTCGACCGTACTCGTGCGCTGAACTAGAGCTCGAGTATGGCCGGGCCGGCGGTGACAGTCAGCGACAAGGCAAAAAAGTTCCTCAAATATTTTTTCAATGCAGCAGCCTTCCCTGCGGACGCAGTGTCGCATCACCGCCGCGGAAAGTGTGGGGTTCATATCGAACAGGGCATAGAGGATCGAACTCACGTGAGTAAGCACCAAAGTCGGGAAGGAGATGGCCATGGCGTGTCGGGACTGCTGCCCCCTTCACGTTGGCACTTAGGCAAGAACCGGGCTGGGCAAAGGGAGACGAAGAGGGGAAAATACTTTGTCTGGGAAAAACGGAGGGTGGAAGGGAGGAAATCGGATGCTCGGAAGAAGAGGAGGAGACGCGGGAGGATTCGAAGGGCTGCTCAGAAAATTCGCACTGATGCGATGGCTAGGTCGAGAGCAGGGGAACTCGTCGTGGGTACCCACAACGTTGGCACACTTGCTTTCAAGGGAACGAACGGTATAGACCACGCCGAGGTGATACTGAACACTTGCGAGAGCGCAGATTGTGATATCATAGGATTGCAGGAGGTGAGGCGCGATGGAAAAAGAGCTTTTACGGCGGCGGGGTATGTTTTGTTTTGCTCAGAAGCAGACGGAGGAAAGCCCGAAATAAAAGGGGAACCACGGGGTAGGCTTGGCTGTTAGATAGTCTACGTGGCAGGCATGTATAAGAGCGACCTCGCGGTTGAGTGCATCAATGCTAGCTTGATGAAGGTTCGCATCCAACTCAAAGGAAAATCTAACGGTGTATCTTTCATTGTAGGCTATGCTCCCACTCTCGACAAGAGCACCAGCGAAAATATTACTTTTGGAGTGCACTTGACGAGGTGGTCAAGGGGGTACCCAGTAGAGACCACCTCCTTGTCCTGATGGACGCCAATGCCCGTATAGGCATGAGCTGGATCGGGTGGACCGACAGCAAGGTATTGGGTGCATACGGGCGTGACGAACTGAACGACAACGGAGAGCGACTATTGATTAACGCGACTGATAACAAACTCGCCCTTCTCAACGCGTCTTGTTCTACACCTGCATGGCATATCGTACAAGTTTCAGAGTCCTAACCGAGGAAAGGCCCAATACAGGCTTGACTACATACTGACGCGGCAAGTGGATAGACGATTGATACGTAATATCACTGTGCGGACCCCACCCAGGGAAAACGCTGAGTCAAACTATAACCTCGTTTCCGGAAATATTCGCCTAATGGGCCGCATCGACCAAATCGTCCAAAGAGAGTCATCAAAAACCGGCGAGCTATTGATCTACCAAGATTCATGGCGGACCCGCATTTCCAGATGAATTTCCAAGAAGCGATAGCAGCCAAGCTTGCCTCCCCGATACCCGGTACTAATGCCGGAAGCGTTGATGACATGACCTCAGTACTAACAGAGGCGCTCCTGTCGAATGTGGCCGACATAGCACCCCCTATTCGGCGCAAACAAGTACCGAGGGGCTGGTGTGCGAACGAGGAGACGAAAGCGGAGTTGAATGCACGATGGCAGGATAGGGAAGATGCGAGGAAACGGGTCCGTTCTGCTCCGAACGATCGTGGTTTACGGCGAGCCTTGAAGGCGACCACCAAACAGCTGAAACGCACGCGGGTGGAAGCTGTACAGAGGTTCTTCGACGATTACGTTAGCCAACTCGAAGGGCGTATCCGAGAAGGTGATCATTTTGGCTTCTACAAACACATCAAGGGTATGCATGGGGAAGGGAAGAAGACGATTATCTCGCAGTACATCAAGGACGAGGAAGGTCGATTACTGCGAGATAATGCCCTCATCCGCGAGCGGTGGGTGAGGTGGTTTCACAAACTGCTTAACACCAAGTCGCCGACCCTTGACCCGAGCATTGTGGACGAGCTTAAGCAGTGGCCCTCGCGCAGACCACTGGACGATGTCCCGTCTAGGTACGGAGTAGAAGAGGCGATCCGTGCGTTGGCGAACCGATAGGCGGTAGGGCCCGATGGTCTCCCGGCCGAGCTCCTGACGGTTTTGGCCGACGAAGGACAATTCAACACTCTTGGAAGGTTCCATGATATCATCGTTGCTGTGTGGAGGGGAGGTGGCGTGCCGCAACAATGGAAATATGCAACGATTAAGGTGCTTCACAAGAAGAAAGATCGGACTGAGTGTGACAATTATCGTGGCGTCTCCCTCGTGGCTCACGCCGGCAAAGTACTCCTCAAAGTCATCGCGGGTCGCCTGAGTGACTTTAGCGAACGCGAGAACATTCTGCAGGAGGAACAGTGTGGGTTCAGACCCCAACGCTCGACGGTTGACATGATGTTCGTACTACGACGACTGCAGGAACTGGCACGGAAGAAAGACACCCCCTTGTTCTTGTGCTTTATCGACCTCACCAAAGCATATGGCTCCGCCGACCGAACCCTGCTGTGGAATGTCCTTGCTCGTTTTGGCGTGCCATCGAGAATACTCGCCGTCATCCGCCAATTCAACGACGACCTGCAAGCATGCGTGCGGTTGGATGATGGAGAGTGCTCGGATAAGTTCGACACGAGGCAAGGTCTCGGGCAAGGATGCGTGCTCGTGCCACTGCTGTTCAACATGTTTTTCGCGGCGGTACTGCGTGTGGCCGAGAAACGCTTCTTTATGCAGCCATTACGGACAACATGGTGCAGCTCCAACGAACGGAGAAAGGCGAGAAGAAGGGACCCTCACGCACAGGCAAAGTCGACGGGCGGAGGGGGAAGGAGGAGGTGCAGAGATTGTGGGGTATGCTGTACGATGACGGTGCGGGCATCGTATCGCGATCATCGGAAGGGCTGAAGAGGATGCTGACCGTGACCGTGACTGCGTGCTCGTCGTTCTAGTTTACGGTCTCCGAGGCGAAAACAGAGAGCATGTGCCTGAAAACCAAAGGCGGGGGGAAGGTGTCGTTCACAATCAATGCAGCCGGCCAGGTATACAAGCAAACAATCGAGTTTGTGTACTTGGGCGGGGCTATCAACGCAGACAGAGACCTTAGCATTGAAATAACGCGGCGTCTTCAGAGGGCCTGGGCGTGCTTCCAGCGGTACAAAATGGAAATCTATAATCGCCCGGGTGTGCGCTTACGGTTGAAGGTTCGATTGCTGAAAGCCGAGGCGACCGAGACACTACTCTACGTTTGCATGATGTGGAGCCCGAACAAGCCTGTGCCTATGACAGGTTACGACGGGTTCACCACTCCATGTTCCCCCGATGCCTCGGATGGCGGAAACGGAAGCGCAACGACCACACCCTATAGTACGCCGACGCGCTTGCCAAGACAGCTTCCGAGAGCATAGAGGCGATAGTGCGCCAACGTAGGATATTGTTTGCGGGATTCGTAGCACGTATGGGGGAGGAGCGTCGCCACAGAGGGTGAGGTTTGGGGAGCTTGTTGGGGGTAAGAGCTACTCAGGGGGAGGGGGGAGGGGGGAGGGGGGGAGTGGGGGGAGGGGGGAGGGGGGAGGGGGGGAGTGGGGGGAGGGGGGAGGGGGGGGGGGGGAGGGGGGGAGGGGCCGAGGGGGGGAGGGGGGAGGGGGCGGAGGGGGGAGGGGGGGAGGGGGGAGGGGGGGAGGGGGCGAGGGGGGAGGGGGGGAGGGGGGGAGGGGGGAGGGGGGGAGGGGGGGAAAGGGGGAGGGGGGGAGGGGGGGAGAGGGAAAGGGGGGGAGGGGGGGAGGGGGGAGGGGGGAGGGGGGGACAGGGGAGGGGGGGAGGGGGGGAGGGGGGAGGGGGGGACGGGGGAGGGGGAGAGGGGGGAAGGTGGGAGGGGGGGAGCGGGGAAGGCGGGAGGGGGGAGGGGGGAGGGGGGAGGGGGGAGGGGGGAGGGGGAGGGGGGAGGGGGGAGGGGGGGAGGGGGGAGGGGGAGGGAGGAGGGGGAGGGGGGAGGGGGGAGGGGGGAGGGGGGAGGGGGGAGGGGGGAGGGGGGAGGGGGGAGGGGGGAGGGGGGAGGGGGGAAGGGAGAGGGCGGAGGGGGGAAGAGGGGACGGGGGGAGGGTGGAGGGGGGGACGGGGGGAGAGGGGACGGGGGGAGGAGGGATGGGGGGAGGGGGGAGGAGGGAGATGGGGGGGAGGGGGGAGGGGGGGAGGGGGGAAGGGAGGGGGGAAGGGAGGGGGGGGGAGGGGAGGCTTCCTGCGCAAGAGACTGAAGTCCGGGTCTGGCCATCATCGCCTTGAAATTTGTGGGCCTTCCAATGGCCGTCACAAGTTAGCGTATTACCGCCCTGACTTCTTCGCCATGGTGCGCTCGCTCCCCAGTGCCATTGATTATGTTTTAATGCCCTCTATGAGCCCGATGCCGTATTTAGTCAGTTCCTAGGGTACATTTTTCCTCTTTTCCTTTCCTTGCTTCCGCTTCTTGTATTTTCTTGCTTTTCTTGTCTTTTCTTTTCTTTCCATTCCTTTTTCATTTTTGGCTTTCTTGTCTTTTCTTTCCTTTCCTGACTCTTCTTTTCTTTTCTTTGTTTCTTCTTTTCCAATTGACTCGCGTCTGTCATGTGTACGCGTAGTGATAGGTACTACGTGCAATATGTCCGTGGTAGTCTTTCTTGGGTGGCAAGCGGCATATTCTGTTTTTCCAGGCGCGGGTAGTGATACGTATGCACCAGTATGGACCTGGCACATCATGGGCTGACTCCCGATTTCATTTTTATATGTTTCTGGTGGAGGCATGAATTGCGTCAGCGTGTACCGCCTTTTTTGGTGTGTTTGTATTTTTCCCCTGGGGTATTCCTCAGCTCCAGAGTGATTGGAGCCTGTCCTGTGACCACGGACTTGATTATGCGAGTTAATGTGAAAACAACATCTTTCATGCGGATCAAAAATATCTAACAAGCAAGCGCGAAGGACCTCCCGTAAGTGTTGTGCAACTACTGTATAGTCTAGTCTACTAACGAAACATATCATAGATGTACCACGCAGCTTGAAAAGTTGAGTTTCATACATTCAATCGGTCGTACTCACAGCTGACGTTTTTCAACTTTTATAAAAATATATACTGCAGCATATGTAGAAAGGTGTACTGCTGTACCAGGTATTCGTAAGTTACATGTTGTGACTTTACGTACGATTAGTTTGCCCGTTGTTTTTTTCTTGTCGTACATTACGACCAAAAAAATAATGACCAAGAAATGTTCTATAAATATCTTGTACTCCGGAGTATCATTTACTTGTATATCTATAGGTACCAGGTATACATATCTCCGGTCGCCCCGGTGGCGTATCAGGTTATCCTCGAGCCTGGTATAGGTCAGTTAGCAACAGAAAGCGCGAGAGCGTGAGTTAGCAACACTCGATGAAAAATCGACGAGCAGTGGGATTGCTGAACCCCATGCGCGATAAACATTGAAGGCAAGAACCGGGGGGGAGAAGGGACGACACCTGTGACCACGGCTCGTCCAGAAGTTGGAAAGTAAAAGTGTGCGAAAAAAATAATAATAATAATAATAATAATCTCATGTCTTATACCTTGTATCTTATACTAAGTATCTTGTATCTTGTATCTTGTATCCTGTATCTTGTACCTGGTACCAGGTATCATTGTATCTTGAATCTTCAAAATGTTGTCCCTCGTACACCCGAGCCTGGCACCAGCTGCGTGATGCGAATAATAGGCATGAATGAACGCACGCACACCTGTTACGAGAGTATTGGTACACGCGGCAGATGCTCTCAACTTTTTGTGGTCAGCTGTACGCTCCACCAGCTACGGCGGATGGAAGCACTTGTGCTCCATGAAGCATCCAGCACGCAGATATATTATAAAAAAATGTCGATGTCTGCAGGCATCTATTATGATGAAACCATTGATTGATTGCTTCTTGTAGTGGTCTAATAATAATAATTTATGAAGTGCGCACATTGCCTGGGAGTGTGCGGCGAACCGTTTACTATATATTCCACTTAGTACATTTTACCAAACGACTTCTTCCTGCCTGTGTGGCATGTATGAACGGTGCATCATACGGCGTAACGGCTTCCTGTGTCGGTGGCTGCACAGCATGCGGCAGTTGCCTTCGATGGTACGAACGGAGTGACTGTTGAAACACACAGATAATATAATAGACAATATAGTCTAGTCTATACAATCTCTTTCTTTTTCTCGGGGGTTCGGTCAGGAGTTTTTGTTCGTCTCGGCCTCAGTATGCGATTCGCGGAACTGGAATTCTCTGTCAAATAGCTTCGTTCAATCGCCGTCTTCGGGGGGCGGCTCCAACGCCCCTCGCCCTGACGTAGTATCCGTTCCGCACCTCGACGTGAACGCGGACAGATGCCGAGCGAGACAATCGAGAAGTGCGTTTTTTTTTTGTATTTTGGGCGGTATACGCCCGAGCTATTGCCTTTTTTGGCGCAGCACCCACTGACCGTCGATTTTTCATGGAGTGTTCCGAACTCTCGCTCTCGCGCTTTCCGCAGTCAATTAGTGCACACGACGACAATGTATACGAGTGCGCACTCGGGGGCATTCGAACTCACGAAGCTGACCTATGCCAGGCTCGAGGATATAACCTGATACACCACCGGGGCAGTGAGTGATATAGAGCCGGTCGCCCCGGTGGTCTAGTGGGGTTACACTCTACTACTACTCACTATTAATAGTAGCGTTGGTCCTTGATTGACTTAAATAACCACATTTCTTTGTGAGATTCGTTGGCTTCATTTATTTGCAGAAATAAATGGGAAAAAAGAATCAACTAACTGCTGAAATCGCCTAGCAGCGTGGGTAGGTACAAATCGACGCGAATCGACGACGACAGGGAAGAAAAAGCTGGATTATTCTCGCGATGAAAATTAGGGCAGGTACTACCGTAGTGGAGAGGGGGGGGGGAGCCCGCTATATGACCGCGGATCTAAGTTATACTACTGGGAGGGCGAGAGCAATGCGAGCTTCACAATAAATGAGATGGGAAGAAAGAAAAGAAGTGAATGAAGTGCAATACTGCTGCTGTACTGCTGTAATACTACGATACCCAAGCAAGCTGCACGAACTTCTCAATCTGGACTGACTGCTGTTGTATTATGCAATTGGTCCGTACAACTTCTGTAACCACACGCAGCAGACATGGGCAGTCACCTTACTGGCCCCGGATGCTTGATTGAGTAAAACTATCATAAGATACGCACTCGGCACGTTTCGTCGCCAGACTAAAGGATCAGTCGGCGTGTGCTCGGATTTATCCGATCGAAATCTGATAAATGAAGCTCGGAATCGGATTGACTCAAAAAACGGTAGCTATTAGTCTAGTCTAGTCTAGTCTAGTCTAGTCTAGTCTAGTCTAATACTAGTACATTGTTATGATTGTTAGTCTATATCGGCCCCTTGGCATTACCTCACATACTGTACGACGAGCAGATTATAGCTGTGTGCGGTGACTTTTTTCACTCTACCAAGTATTGAATCGAACAATTCGACGTGCTGCCATGCCCTCTCCGACGCATGGGTGCCGGCGTAGCACCCTTGTAATATATGGACTATGTTTCGACTTCAAAATCAAGGTACCCGGGACCACGTAGTATGTTCGATTCTACGTACTATGGGTACGTACATGATTAGCTGCAGCAGCTAGCTGAGGTGCTGCTGTATAGTCTATCATTACTATTATTATTGCTGTCGTGCGGCTAGCCCTCGTGTTTCGTTTCGTGAATTTAACTCGAGACTCGAGAAGTACGTGTGTGCATGAGTGTGGTGTTACGAGTAAAACCTCTTCGTGGGCAGCCGCGAAGTAAGACGTTGAAAAATCTTGTCGTTGTCGGTTGAAGCGCCAACAACACAGCCCACACAGCCTGGCCAGCTCACCAACTACTACTGTACGCGCCCTGGACGCGCGCAGCTGCTTGTTGTTGTTGTTGATAATACTCATAATGAAGAACCTCCGAGAAATCGCGAGTAGGTGCCGATTCGTCACGGCGACAAGCGATGATATTGTTCTACGTATGACCAAGGCAAATATTAATAGGAAGCAGTTGGAGGAATTCGCCCAAAACCAAGTAAAAAGTCCCTTGTGCTTGCCTGCCTGAGAGTTTCTGCTTATTATCTATATATTAGCGGTGCGGCCACGGCTCTGCTCGTGGCGCTATATCTGCGCTGCCCATATTATAGTGGTGTCATTGTGGGGTGGGGTATGGTAGTACTCTCGTCGTATTCTTATTAATAGCAGTGCGCTGCGCATGAGACGTACCGCTCTGGACCAAAATAAACGGAGCATTATTGGGGAATAAAATAAATGTAAAGTCCAAAAAGTCATTAGATCTACCTGGTAGTTAATTTCCCCGTCCGTAGTCACATGCAGTGCTATATAGTATAGTCTGAGTGGTAGCATGGTACATACGTGTACATGGCACGACAACCATCCCACGAACGCAGCGGAAAGTTTCTGAGCTTCTAACATAGTCTAAGGAGCTAGCTCAACATCAACATCAACATCACCCGAAACATGGGTTCGAAGTTGAAGGCATTCCTTCGCGCAACCCGACCGAGTTTATATGCCCCAATAATAGTCCTAAAACAACTTCTACTCGTAAATATTTGGACTAACCGGTAGTTTCTCGCTTGGGGATCGGAGCTCAACTGGCAAGGTATGCCTTTTTTTTTTGCTCAAAAAGTTCAACCTCTTCCGCGAGATGATTGTATCATGATTGTATCAGCAACAAGAAAGGCGTAGCATCATCACTAGCATACGGTACACGTGTATAACACTACTACTCCGCGACGGGGAAAGCTTCTTGCTGCTACTGTATTTTCTACTACTACTACCACTACTACTGCTACTGCTACAGCGGTAGTATAAGCTGTTAACAATGCTTACCGCTACTTATTAACCGCGAGCTACCAATATCCCGCAGTACCCAGTGCTCAGGTCTAACCCACGACGGACAATCATCATTCAGCCGATGATGGGGGTTGGGTTTCCACACCGTCAGGGCGGTATCGACCCGGGAGGTCACCGTTTTCGTCGCCGGATTGCTGAATTGTAGATATATATATATGGGAGGAATTCTGATCCCGGCATGACATTTTATCCCCCCCGGGTGCGATGGAACCTCAACGTCGTCTCGACGACAAACTCTCGCCACACGCTCTGGTCCTATAAGACCTGGCCAATCAGGGAGCGGCCAATGTGGGTGGGTTTTCCACATTGTGGGGGGCGGTATCGATCCAGGGGATCACCGATTTCGTCCCCGGGTTGTTGGAGTTGTAGATGTAAGTAAGTATTTATGATTCGGCGATAGAACCTTACCGTCCCCGGGTGCGGCGAGACCTCGACATCGGCCCGAGGGACAACTCTCCCCGCCCGCTGGTTCTATATAGCAGAGCTATAGTCAGTGATCAGCCGATGGGGGGTGGGTTTCCACACCGTGCGAGGCGGTATCAACCCGGCGGATCACTGTTTTCGTCTGCGGGTTGTTCGATTCGTAGATGTGTGGAGGGACATCCGATCCGGGGATGGTTCTCTATCCTCCCCGGATATGGCCGGACCTCGACGTTGACCCGAGAGGCAACTTTCCGCGCGCATTTACTCTATGGACATGCACCAATCAGGGATCAGCCGATTGGGGGTGGAGTTTCCACACCGTGCAGGGCGGTATCGACGCCGGGGATCACCTTTTCCGTCTGCGGGTTGTTGGAGTTGAAGGTGAATAAAAGGATATATTATTATTACGATCAGGGGATGGGATATTATCGTCCCCGGGTGCGGCTGAACCTCGACGTTGGCCCGAGGGGAAACTCTCGCCGTGCGCTGGCTCTAAAAAATCCAGCCAATCGGCGATCAGCCGATGGGGCGGGGATTTCCGAACTGCGTGGGGCCGTATGGACCCGGTGGTATCGGCCCGAGGGATCACTATTTTTCGGTTGTCGTCCCCGGGTCGTTGGAGGTCGTATAGATATACGGAAGCAGGGTTTGTGATCCGGGGATGAGATTTTATCGTCCTTGGGCGTCGCTGGAGGGTGATATATTATCCTCCCCGGGTGCGGCAGGACCTCGACGATGGCCCGTGGGTAACTCTGCCCGTGCGCTGGCTCTGTGGGTCTGAGCCAATCAACGATCAGCCGAGGGGGGGGGGGGTTCCACACCGTGCGGGTTGGTGTCGACTCGGGATATCACTGTTGTTAAAGGATTCCTGATCCGGGAATGGAACATTGTCGTTCCCAGGTGCGGCGGGACCTCGACGTCCACACGCTCCGCGCTCTCCGGCTGTATGACCCCGAGCCAATCAGCGATCAGCCGATGGGGGGAGGGGTTTCCAGGCTGTGCGGGGCGGTATCGACTCGGGGGGTCGCCGTTTGTTGTCACCGGGATGTTGGTTTGTAGATGTATGGAGGGATTTCTGATGCAGGGATGGAGCATTATCCTCCCCGGGTACGCCGGAACCTCGACGTTGGCCCGAGGGGAAACGCTCCTCGCACGCCGGCTTTACGAGAGTTGAGGTTCCGCACTGTGCGGGGTGGTATTAACTCGGGGCATCAATTGTTTCGTCTTCGGGTTGTTGGAGTTGTAGATATATGGAATGATTTACGATCGGGCGATGGAACCTTATCCTCCCAGGATGCGAGGGACCTCGACCTTGGCCCAAGGGGGAACGCTCCCCGCGCGTTGGCTCTGTGAGCCCGAGCCAATTAGCGACCAGCAGATGGGGGGTGGGGTTTCCACACCGTGCGGAGCGGTATCTACCCGAGGGATCATTGTTTTGTCCCCGGGTTGTTGAAGTTGTAGACGTTTCCAAGGAGGTTTCATCTGGGGGATGAGACTTCATCCCCTCTGGGCGCCGCTGGCTCCACGAGCTACAGCCAATCAGCAATCAGCCGGGGGTTGGGGTTGCCACACCGTACGGGGCGGTGTCGACCAGGGGGATCGTCGTTTTCTTCCCTGGTTGATTCGGGGTGTATATATGCATGGAGGGATTTCTGAACCGGGGATGGGATCCCTTCCTCATCGCCTGCGGTGGAACCTCGATGACTATGGCTGGAATATTCTTGTTCAGCACCCCTTCAGGAAAAGAGCCAGCGGCGTATGGCAGGGATTGGATAGACCAATCAGCGGCTACAATCGGAATTTGAAAAAAGAGTACTTGGCGTACTTGATGGCTGTGAGGACTGCGTCAGGGTTGTCGGGAATGCTCAGCATGCCACGGCCACGGCTCGGCGTGACACGAGACCCGGTGTTCTACTGGTTGTGCCACCCCCCCTCCCTACCCACCGATACGGTAAGACTAGGCTGAAATGCTCCAAATGGCGAGATCATGATGATGATAGACAGACAGACAGACAGACTGACAGACAGGCGTGTTTTCTGCATTATATAATACGGGTTTTATCCCGATGGAACATGCATCAACCAAAAGGCACGATCGATGTATGTGGTGGTGTTGTTTCTGCGGCGATCTCCTTTGTCTGGTGTCGAGAGTAAAGATCATCTGATGATGATGGTGCTTCGTATAGCCCTCTCGACCGGATGCATGCCCCTTGAGGGGAATGCAGCAGATATAGTATGTATGTACGTATATTATGCGTACATATAATACCTGGTATATACGTATACCTGGTCTGTACGTATAGTATGTATGCACATATAGTCTATACAGGCTTGGTTTGCCATTACTGTTATTAATATAATCGAGTTTCTCACGATCCGTGCTGCCACACACATATCACTGCACACAACAAGTTTTTTTGTATTTTCTTTTTTTCACTGCACATCACAAGTTCTTTTGTATTTTAATTTTTTTCACACTACTTCTACTTTCCAGCTTCTGGACAAGCCGTGGTCACAGGTGTCGTCCCTTCTCCCCCCCGGTTCTTGCCTTGAATTTTTATCGCGCATAGGGTTCAGCAATCCCACTGCTCGTCGAGTTTTCATGGAGTGCTGCTAACTGGGGCTCTCAAACAAGTATTATGTTGGCCCCTCCCGCGCCACCGTCCACATCTTGAAACTTGGAACGGTCCTCGATTATCGCGCGAAACCACTTATTTTTGTTTCGGTGTAGAGTCGTTCTACGGCAGCCCCCTGAACGTTTCGTAACGAAATCGCCGGTTTTGAAACCAGCTCCCGGCCGTGTCTCCTGAAATACAGCCCCCCTCGCCATCCCGACGTCATCGTTCAATAAATAGTCATTTTTCAAACAAGAACATATAGACTAGACTAGTCTATATATGAAGGCTGGTTTTTCATGGAGTCCTTTCCACGTGTCGAGCAGCGATGAAACGTTCGTTAAACAAAATTGCTGGTTCTGGGGGGGGGGCTATCGTAGTAATCAGTCGAAAGTATTCGCTTTTACGTTCCAGCTATAAGCTCGAATGAGTACGGGGTGCACAAAAAAATCACACCGGCTATTGGGATAAACAAGCCGTGGTCATGTATCTATTTTCTCGTTGCCCCTAGGTCCCCCAGGTACTCTCGTAGAAGACAGAATAGCAGAAGAGAGATCACTTCGAAGCAGCAGTTGTAGCGATCGACATGTACAGCATAATCCGCCATGACTCGACAGCACTTACAACCCGCCGAGCATCACAGGCCTGGGCTGGACCTCCGCGGGCCTGCCACATACATATTATACAGGGAGTACACATGAACTTGCTTACGAACCCGGTAGACCCAAGTAGCCCACTCCAAAAGCTAACTCACACTATAGTCTAGTCTAAAAATATTATTGCTTCATGCATACAAATACTATGAATTCCACAGATAGATGTCTGTTTTTGTCCTCCTCAATGCGGGTTATACAGTTTCCGTGCGCAGAACAAGGCTGAACGTCTTAGTCCTGTTGACCCTGGCATTAGCAGGAGAGTAACCGACCTGTATCCTTCACGAGGGTATACACTCCCCGTAACACGCGCGATCGAAGTATCACACACACGCGCACGCAGCTTGCAAAGTTGAGTTTTGATCAAAAACCTTTTTGGTCAATCTCAGCTGAATTCAGAATTATTAGCAGTGTAGACTAGTCTATTTTTGTAACTTTTTAAATATAATACCAGAGGTAGGTATTAAAATCCGGGCCCTTATACTTTTTGGCTTCTAGAATCTACAATCTAAATAAATCCGCAACCGAGACGTTGTTTACAATCAAACAAACGGCAGTTCTTGTTCCAAAGTTGACGGTTTCATTTTTTGTTTTTCACACTTCTACGTTCCAGCTTCTGGACAAGCCATGGGTCACAGGTGTCGTCCCAGCAATCCCACTGCTCGTCGATTTTTCATCGAGTGAGTGTTGCTAACTCACGCTCTCGCACTTTCCGCAATTTGTGCACAAGAAAAAATCCCTACGAATTTTGGTACGGGTATGCACTCGAGGGGACTTGAACTCACGAAAGAAACTGCAGACTGACCTAAATGCCAGACTAGAGGACAGCCCGGTACGCCACCGGGGCGACCAGCTGACGGTTTCAATAACATCGGTTGACCCATTTCACGAAGAGGCGTTATGGTTCACAATGGTTCTAAGTTCATGTTTACGTACTAGACTACATTCGTATCTACCTTACTTGGTTCACAAAGGTCTCAGCGCCTCTGGTTCATTTTCCCTCCTTTTTGGTCACGTGTGTTTGTACAGCGAATTCCTGCCAACAATCTGCTTTCAGCAACAAACGCTGCGTGCCATCTCAGCAGTACCACCACCACCACCACCACTACCACCACCACCACCACCACCACCACCACCACCAGAAGGGCATTGCGTCGCTCTCGCTGTCTGATCCAAGCAGACGGGTGCTGTGGTTGTTGTTGTCGCTATTACTCGTAGTAGTTTTTTTTTTGTTGTGTAACGGAGCGAGGAGTCCTGGGTTGGTTGTTGCTGTGAACTACTTGCCACGACTTCGTACGACGAGTATCGAGAGCTTTTGGGAAGAAGGCACAGCGCCACTAACTGACCATGAGGTCCTCTGCGATGGCATCTCTGGGGGCCTTCTTCTTCGCCGTGTACGCGGCGGCGCCAGTTGACGGGCAGACGTCGACGTCGTCTGGGATCAACTGCGAGAGGTCGGACCTGGACGAGTTCGAGTACATGGTGAGTAAGACTAGCAACAGCAGCTACTTTATTGGCAAGACTTTGGACTGAAATATAAGTACCGTTTAAATGTTCATATTTAAACGCAGTTGCAAATGGTTTACAATACTTTTGCAGTGATACAATAGTCCTTATATTTAAGGACAAAAGGCTAAACCGTACGTACTTTTTTTGCATGCGTTGTTCTCGTTCGTTCGTTTGCTCCAGCAGAATCAGACGTTGAACAACAGCTACGTATAGAGATTGCTTGTGGACAGGGCGCATGCCTTACTGCGTTGTCGTATCATATGTACAGCCGGCATAACGGCTTGCTTGTGACGAGTACGAAAGCACGAAGACATATATTGATAGCCCCAACCCGCGTGCTCCTCTATGTCAGAGCTGTACACCCGACCACTAAGAAATATTCTGTGCTTGTAGACTAGTCTATGTTGCGGTCAAAGAGTGCTAGAGTGCATTTGAGTCTGTGTATTAGTCTAGTCTAATAGTAGGTACGTAGATACGGTAAAAATTGGCAGAAATCTCATCGGGGTTCCCGTGCGACGTACACAGATGACCCCCTTTTTTTGTTACCTTGTGCGGCAGACCACTTCGTTTGGGAATCCACCCACGCACTCAGCTCAGCTCCTCGTCTGTTTTGTTTGCCGCCAAAACGTCCACAAAGGAATTGCTAGTTGGTACAAACAAGTTGTTGTTGTCCTCACATTAACTCGCATAATCAAGTACACACATACAGCACAGCAGTCTATCATCAACAGATTCTGTTATAATATTAATATTAATAGTAGTATGCGTGTGGTTGGGTGCGATTCGTTGGTAGTTGGTGCTTGCTGTCGGCGCGGTACAGCAGAGTGGCACCCAGTGGAGGAGTTGCGGCTCGTGTATCTTGTAATAATAATATCAAAAACGCATTGATAAGTCTTTCTTTGCTGCTGCTTGCTCCTCCTGCATACCCGTCTCGAAGAAACAAGAGGTATCTATCTCATGTATTATACCAGGTCGTTGTTGCTTTGTTGTTGTTGTTGTTGTTGTCGTTGATGTTGTTGTTGTTGTTGTTGTTGTTGTTGTTGTTGTTGTTGTTGTTGTTGTTGTTGTTGTTGTTGTTGTTGTTGTTGTTGTTGTTGTTGTTGTTGTTGTTGTTGTTGTTGTTGTTGTTGTTGTTGTTGTTGTTGTTGTTGTTGTTGTTGTTGTTGTTGCTGTTGTTGTTGTTGTTGTTGTTGTTGTTGTTGTTGTTGTTATTGTTGTTGTTGTCGTTGTTCTCGCACTATCTCGCAGTCAAGGACTTCCGTGGTCACAGGACAGGCTCCAGTATAATATAGTACATGAGTATGCGAGTGAGTGGTCGTGGGTCTTTTTTTTCCCCTTACTGACAGACAGTTGTAGGGAGCAGGTTTGTTTTTGCACTGACGTAGGAAAATTGCCCACATTTTTCAAGATGTAGGTTAGCATGACAAAGTGGAAGCATAGTATATCAGACTATAGTCTACTGTAGTACTTGAATAATATTCTGATGGATGTACCACACCGCCTAGATACAAGGCCGAGCGCCAACAACATGGTTCACAAGCACAACGTTAAACTTTGTAGGCGATGCAGCCCAAAGAACTATCTGACTCTATCGCGCGGTGCAGCATGACACGGGCACTAGACTAGACTATAGTAGTAGTACAGTAGTAGTGAAACCATGACATACATTGTATTTTATCATCCTTCATCTCCTAAAATAGGTGATGCGTGCGTTTGGTATTTATTTATTTTTCTTTTTGCTTAGGCTAGACTATTATTTTATATACCCCGCCCTGTTGAGAATGTCACAAACAATAATACAGTCAGCACGCGACAACGGGAATACAGCAGGTATGATGTACTCCTGGTACCTGTATACCAGATTAATGCATGAACGCGGCACTTGTAGTGGCAGTACCTCAACAGGTACACTGCAGCAGTTGTGCGTGGCTGCTAATCTAGCCTGCATGGTGAGTGACGAAACGCCACAACAAGGAGTGTCCAGGTAGAAGCACTGCTACAAACAGCGCTAGACTATACCCGGAGCATGTGCTTGAGGATATGTTTCTTGGGGGGGGTTTTGGCTGGCTGGTATACTGCAGCTACTTACTGCTGCTGCTGCTGTATGTAGTTGCGACTTGGGGGGGCCTGAAGGTTGAACTATTTTGAGCAACACGTCTCCTATCAGTCTCCTATTATTCTTGTTTGCATAACTCCGCGATGCCTGCTGTGATAGATTTATTAGACTATGTGTCGCACAATAAAATGCAGCATCATCAGCAAGAGCAGCAGCCTTTACAGCAATGAATTGTCCTCGCATCCTGTATAGCGCGAGATGGGTAATGCCGGTTGCCGGTTATTGTTCCTGCGAAACCGTTTGGCACTGTAGTTGATGATGATAACAACCAGCAGCGCCAGTATGCGGGGTGGCAGTTAGTGCTAGTTGGCTATAGTTAGTAGTGCCTGCATTTCCGGGAGTATAATAATAGCGACCGCTGGTGGAGTAACTAAAATTCCTGTACAATGCATCAACAATTAGCACCAGTGACCAGACGCACAGCAGTGACCAGACGCGCAGCACATGACATACATATATAGTCTAGACTACATGCTGAGCCGTTCGTGTTTTCTCGTTATTATCATGTACCAGGTACGCCCGGTGGCGTACCAGGTCATCCTCGAGCCTGGTATAGGTCAGTTTCGTTAGTTCGAGCCCCGCCAAGTACATAATAATATAGTCTACTCGTATAAAATCGTTGGGACTTTTTTTTGTGCACAAATTGACTTGCGGAATGCGCGAGAGCGTGAGTTAGCAACACTCGATGAAAAATCGACGAGCAGTGGGATTGCTGAACCATATGCGCCATAAAAATTGAAGGCAAGAACCGGGAGGGAGAAGGGACGACACATGTGACCACGGCTTCAATGTCCAGAAGCTGGAAAGTGAAAGAAGTGTGAAAAAAAAAAAGTCGTACCGGTATGATATGCAGCAACAACAGCAGTAGTGTCGGTTTCGTGTTGATGGCATGATACGATATACAAAGTAGTCTATACATACGTAGTCTAGAATAATATTAGATCTAGCTGCTAGATCTATTACAAAAAAAAAAATACACTCCTCCAGCTGTGAGATCGAAGATTTCGTCGAAACTCATCTTTGCAAGCTGTGAGTGATACTCCGATCGCGCGTATTACGGGTTGTGTGTCTTCATTGAGGATATAGCGACTCCCCTTGGAACTACAGTGTACCAGGCATGTAGCTTGTACCAGGGTCAACAGGGTGATGTTAGTCAGTCTGTGCGCGGAAACTATCAAAAAACCCGTTTTTGACGTGGACGAAATCTGACAGCTGTAGAAGGAACGATATATATTATTACAAAAATTAGAATATATTGTTGTTGTTGTTCTCACATTAACTCGCATAATCAAGTCCGTGTATATAATGATCTGCGGCCATCGCCCTCGTCGCCCTCGTCGGGAGAGGGTAGGGTTGCACTGCGGGTGTTTGTGTGTCATCAGTAAGAAGTATTCTCACACTTACTTACACTTTCTTCCACCATATCCATACAGACAGGGTATGGTACTTTCCCAAGTATCAGAGAGCAGTTACTTTGTTATGTCGCTGACACGTGCATGCCATTTCAGACTTAGTCACTGCTGTACCAGCCACACGTGCGAGTGTCTAGTATGAAGCAGCGGCATTGCTCAGAGAGTACGAGGTGCAGTAGGTGGCTCTATATAGTGCGGGTATGTGTCACGAAAAATTACCCGCACTGTACCGGGCACCCGCACTACTATATAAAAACCGGCCACTATAGAGGGGTCTA
Source organism: Undaria pinnatifida (assembly GCA_012845835.1). Lineage (NCBI taxonomy): Eukaryota > Phaeophyceae > Laminariales > Alariaceae > Undaria > Undaria pinnatifida. The sequence goes on from JABAKD010000022.1 coordinate 1,157,774, forward strand.
TATTGTGCCAAACGATTTCACCCGCACAATATCGGACACCCGCACTATATGACCCGCACTATATAGGGCCACCTACTGTTCTGTATTATTATTGACGAGACGTTATCATATGTATGGTAGATGGTGGTATACACACCTCCCTCGTTTTTACTGAGGGTCATTTTCCTCACTTACTTCAAGTCTTGTGAGGAGAGGTCCAAACGTCACACAACAAAACAAATTGACTTCGAGAAAACATTTTTTATCGATCGATGTCCGATGAACATTCTAATCGTATGGGCTAGATAGACCCTGTATCCTGTTGATGTAGTCGATACATTTTAATTCTAGAGAAAAGCAAATGTAATACGTCATCGACATCACTGTTAACAGTGCGACAGAGGTGTGTAGTGTCTATTTCTTACTGTAATGGATAACAATTTCCACGTCACCTAAAACGCGTTAACTCCATCATCATTACTACATTTATATCATTTTGATTGGGTTTTTGTACTCACGAAAACTTACTCTATAAACGGGCGACTGGCGTTTTACGCAGACAGATTGCAAAGATGAGTATCGACCCTTAAAAAAATGGTCGAACTCACAGCTGACGTCGTTAGAATAATATCTAAAACATATAGTCTGCAGGGAAGGGAAACTAACAGCGTAGTAGATAAAGGGAGAAGATTTGGGAAAAGGAAATGGGCAAATGGTTGGCGAAAGAACCACTGCTGCATTATTATGGTGCGATCATTCAACTTCATATTATTAGGTACTACGGCTGCTCTATGGAAGGATATTCGGTTTACCTCGGAACGGCATCTACGCTATGTTGTCGGAGGGCAATAATGATAATTACGTGGTATTAATATTATACTCCGGAGTATAAAAAACTACCACAGGCACATACTCGTATTATTTTTAATGTTTTTATAAATAATAGCATCTTCTTCACCAAAAACAGAAAGATGTCTGTACCTGGTACATACAGGATTGCCAACTAAGGTCATAGAATAATTTTATAAAACTACGCACACAGATATATTATAAAAAAAAAAAATACACTCCAGCTAGCTGTGAGATCGAAGATTTATTTTGTCGAAACACTCATATTTGCAAGCTGTGCGTGATACTCCGATCGCGCGCGCACTACTGGGTGTGTGTGTCCTATAATAGGTCGGCGGCTCCTCTTTTGGACCTACGGTGTAGCGTGTACCAGGTGATGTGAATCAATCTGTGCGCGGAAACTATGAAACTCGTTTTTGAGGGGGACAAAATCTGACAGCTGGGTGGTGGAAAGAAATGCATCCGTTTATCAAGTATATCCTGTTTCAAGTCTTAGCTATAAAACTCGTTTTTGAGGGACAAAATCTGACAGCTGTGTGGTGGAAGTAAATGCATCCGTTTATCAAGTGTATCCTGTTTTAAGTCTCATAACGGTGAGGGAAGGGCGGAGTTTTTAAGGGCGTGAAAGCCTGGGTTTGAACAAGAGGAAGCGGGGAGGGGGGGGGGGGCGGGGGGCAGGCGGGCGGAACAACTCCATCTGTGCACCGAAACTATAAACCCTTTAAGGGGACAAATCTGACGGACTTGTGGAAAGAATGCATCAGTTTATCATGTATATCTTGTAAAAGTCGTACAACCAGTGAGGAGAGGGAGAAGTTTTCGAAGCGGGGAGGGGGGGGGGGGGATTTCCAACAGCTTTAGGTCACATAAATGTATATCAGTTAGAACCTTGTGTTGAGGTTATTAGCCACTTGCAAAAGGTTAACCAATAGTTTACCCAAACTAAGCCTTAAAACACTTTTCCCCCCTGAAACGGCGGGATAGCAGGTCGGCCGGATATACGGGCGGACCTGTCATTCATCCAAGCCGTTTCATTTCCTGGGGATACCGGGGAGAGTATTTTTCAAGTTCGACATGGGGAAAGTCTGAAAAGTTTATTATGGTGGATGTGGGATTGGAACCCACGACCCGAAAAAACCTATGGTCCTGCCGACGACCCCATTTGTAAGGTTATCGATGGGGACACAGAGTGCCCCCTGAAGGTCTACCAATTGAGCAGGTCCTCGGAGTACTCACTTTCTTTTCCTTCGTAGAGACGTTGCTTTATTCGATTCCACCAGAGCCGCGGATAGCTTCTGAGATCGGAGGCCCGTGCCTCCGATCAATTTCCTAACTTTCCCGAATATAAAACGCCAACTTTATCATACGAAACCCATCCAAAAAATGATCCCAAATTCGAATAATTACAGGCCTTTCGAGGCCGTATCTTAACACTTGTTATACATAAGCGTAGTGCTAGGTCTAGGCGATGATGCTGGTGGTAGGTGAAGGAGGGGGCGTTAGGGGGGTTGGGGGGGGGGAGGAAAATTGGAGCTACGGCATGGATGGCTAGAAAGGTAATGAGGTGGTATCAACTGCCTGGTATATAATATATATATCACTTCATTATTATCTTTATAGAGCCGTCCATGCCGCTGCTGCAATCCCCCCCCGCCCCCAACGCTCCCTCCTTCCCCACCACCCGTACCATCGCCTAGACCTAGCACCACGCGCATAGCAAACCCCTACATCTATGCGACCTAACCCCCCCCCCACACACACACCCCTCCCCCACAAGAAGGATTTATAGTTTCCACGCACAAATTGAGCTGCCCCACCTGTCCCTCCCCCCCTTTCCCCCCTCCCGTTCCCCCCTTTTGATCAAAATCAGGCCCCCAAGTCCTTCAAAACTCCGCCCTCCCCTCACCGGTTATTCGACTTACAGGATTCACTTGATAAAATGATGCATTTCCTTCCACAGCTGTCAGATTTTGGCCCCCTCAGAAACGGGTTTTACAGTTTCCGTGCACATACTGCCTAACATCACCCTGTTGATCCTGATAGCAACACTGTAGTTGCAAGGGGAGTCGCCGACCTATATCCCTAATGAGGACACACAACCCGTAATACGCGCGATCGGAGTATCACACACAGCTTGCAGATATGAGTTTCGACAAAAATTCGATCTCACAGCTGGAGTGTATTTTAATTTTTATCACATATTATATGTCAGATTTTGTCCCCCTCAAAAACGGGTTTTATAGCATCCGCGCACAGACTGACTAACCTCACCCTGTTGACCCCGGTGCAAGCCACCAGGTACACTGTAGTTCCAAAAGGAGTCGCCGACCTATATCCTTAATGAGGACACACACCCAGTAATACGCGCGATCGGAGTATCACATACACAGCTTGCAAAGATGAGTTTCGACCACATTTATTTATGATCTCCCAGCTGGAGGGTATTTTATTTTGGGCCTTTTATTTTTATGATATATCAGGTATACAATGTATGGCACTTTCACAAAAGAATTTAGGATTACCAAGATGTTGGGGAGCTCCTCAGTTAGTTGATGAGTTCGTCATTGATGTTCAGAAACAAATTTCATTTGTCCGAAAAATCGCTACGTTTTTTTTTTTCTTCACGCACTTCTACTTTTTTAATGTGAAGAACACACACACACTTTTTTCCAGCGACAAGCCGTGGTCACAGGTGTCGTCCCTTCTTCCCCCCGGTTCTTACCTTCAATTTTTATCGCGCATAGGGTTCAGCAATCCCACTGCTCGTCGATTTTTCATCGAGTGTTGCTAACTCACGCTCTCGCGCATTCCGCAAGTCAATTTGTGCACAAGAAAAAGTCCCTACGCAATTTTACGAGCATGCACCCGCCGGGAGACTCAGACTCACGAAACTGACCTATACCAGGCTCGAGGATAGCCTGATACGCCGCCGGGGCGACCGGCTACCCCTACCGTAGCACGAGCTGTCTATTATACTCTTATGCCAATATATTATTGTTATTGTTATTATTATTATCATTAAAGTAGTAGTAGTAGTAGTAGTAGTAGTAGTAGTAGTAGTAGTAGTAGTAGTAGTAGTAGTAGTAGTAGTAGTAGTAGTAGTAGTAGTAGTAGCAGTAGCAGTAGTAGCAGTAGTAGCAGTAGTAGCAGTAGTAGCAGTAGTAGCAGTAGTAGTAGTAGTAGTAGTAGTAGTAGTAGTAGTAGTAGTAGTAGTAGTAGTAGTAGTAGTAGTAGTAGTAGTAGTAGTAGTAGTAGTAGTAGTAGTAGTAGTAGTAGTAGTAGTAGTAGTAGTAGTAGTAGCAGTAGTAGCAGTAGTAGCAGTAGTAGCAGTAGTAGTAGTAGTAGCAGTAGTAGTAGTAGTAGTAGTAGTAGTAGTAGTAGTAGTAGTAGTAGTAGTAGTAGTAGTAGTAGTAGTAGTAGTAGTAGTAGTAGTAGTAGTAGTAGTAGTAGTAGTAGTAGTAGTAGTAGTAGTAGTAGTAGTAGTAGTAGTAGTAGTAGTAGTAGTAGTAGTAGTAGTAGTAGTAGTAGTAGTAGTAGTAGTAGTAGTAGTAGTAGTAGTAGTAGTAGTAGTAGTAGTAGTAGTAGTAGTAGTAGTAGTAGTAGTAGTAGTAGTAGTAGTAGTAGTAGTAGTAGTAGTAGTAGTAGTAGTAGTAGTAGTAGTAGTAGTAGTAGTAGTAGTAGTAGTAGTAGTAGTAGTAGTAGTAGTAGTAGTAGTAGTAGTAGTAGTAGTAGTAGTAGTAGTAGTAGTAGTAGTAGTAGTAGTAGTAGTAGTAGTAGTAGTAGTAGTAGTAGTAGCAGTAGTAGTAGTAGTAGCAGTAGTAGCAGCAGTAGCAGCAGTAGTAGCAGTAGTAGCAGTAGTAGTAGCAGTAGCAGTAGCAGTAGTAGTAGTAGTAGTAGTAGTAGTAGTAGTAGTAGTAGTAGTAGTTGTAGTTGTAGCAGTAGTAGTAGTAGTAGTAGTAGTAGTAGTAGTAGTAGTAGTAGTAGTAGTAGTAGTAGTAGTAGTAGTAGTAGTAGTAGTAGTAGTAGTAGTAGTAGTAGTAGTAGTAGTAGAAGAATGTACAGCAGTGTGTAGCACACCCTGGAAAACATTAGTATTAATAGGATGTCCGGGCTGAATATTTTGTCAAGAAAGATCCAAGGTCTGTGGTCAGAAACCATGAGACGGAGACCATAAGGTCAAATATTACACGTAGTCGGAACCGTCAGTCGAAAACGTCCCTTTTCGACTGAATGGAGCCAAAACCGGGTTTCTTTTTTCTTGCTTTAATTTTTAGCAAAAATATTCAATATATCATTCTTACTGTATATGCTTGACATCCGCCAATCAATGCGCAGTACAACATGGCTGATGGGCTTCAGCACTCATTATTGATCATTCCTAACATACGTTTAACGTTCCGCAGTCTAAAGAGTTAAGAGCACATGTTGGGCACGCCTGTCTGTATGGTTCCATGCGGTACAAAGCTCTCATCGACTTCGAGTGTTTAGTACGAAACTGTGACGGAGTGGTCTGATAACAGTAGATAGTGTTATACAACCAACAGCCAACGCTTGCGCTACAGGGGATAGGTACTAGTTATTTTTGGCCAAACTATTTACCATTCATTTGCGAGAATCCTTCCCTGAGGAGCTACCTAAAAAAAACAAGGACCCGCGAGGCGTAATTTACAACGTCTGCTTCGTAGTCGTGAGATAACCTATTAGTAGGTCATGGAATCGTACATCGGGCTCAGCTTAGAGTGAGCCTAAATGATTCGTTGACTTACTACATCATCGTTGACAATGGCTTTTTTTCCCACCTGCTTGCAGCCTAAAATCGATCTGCTCTTCATGTTGATATTTTCTTGCCGTTACGTTGCAATATCTTATGACATACCTGGCCAATCTACCTCATGCGATTACTTCGTAAACCGCATGTAAACCGCATGGAGACTTCCATCTCTCCGCGCTGCGCATGTTAGCCTATCACCCACCCGCACACACCAGAAAACAAATGGATTAGTTTCTCCGCCATGCATGTTAGCCTATCACCCACCCGCACCCACCAGAAAGCAAAAATGGAGAAACTCGCAGGTGCCATCCATATGCAAGAAAGTACGCACACAAGGTGCGGAAGTCCGCCTTGCAAGGGGTTCTTAGTAGGACGCACCTTGGTCGGTGAAAACCCGACCTGCTCCATCCCGACATTGTGAGGATGCGAAGGTCTACTACTGCTATGCATGAAATGAGTACCCCCCCCCCCCCCCCCCTTCCCTGCTCCCCCTGTCTTGAGAAGTGCCTTTACCGGCTCTGTCTCTCAAATCGTACCAGATCAAGTACCAAGTATATTTTACTTTATAGAGGTTTTTAATGCTGTTTTTGGTGTTTTTGGTGTTTTTCTGTTGTCAAATCGCGGGAGGGCGTCGACCCACCGTAACCCTAGCCCCAACCCCAACCCAAGCTAGGGCTCCGACCCCGAGCGCGGCTTCGCCGCGCGTGTTTTGGAAAAACTAACAACAACAGAAATGTGCCGACCACCTCACACATCGCAATATATTTGGTACATTTATGTGGTATGTGGTATCTCGTATGTGGTGTGGGGTGAGAACATCGCACAGGCCACTACCCACCACTGTATCCCCCGATCATAATGGCTATCCTGCACTGGGAAACCTCTACTGTAAACCATCCCACACCCACACTACACTATAGCAGTTCTTGATGCCTGTACGAAGGGTGTTCGCGAGGAGTGGTGCCACCTTCGGCTGGGTCGGAGAGATGGTTAGGAACACATATCATACTGCTATTTGTATTGAAACCGTCGAACGCCGCAATCCGAGGCCAACCCAGCCCACGAAAAATCCGCGAAAAACAAATGTTAGAAATATGTTTTCCTACCCGAGGGTGCCCGGGGAATTGGGATAGCATTTACCCATATAAGAAAATGGTCAGAATAGAAAACTGACCGGAGCGCTGTGATGGCAGGATTCTTTTAAATCGTCCTAGGATCACAAGTGCTCCGGTTAGTTTTCCATTCTGAACATTTTTATTTGAGGTATATCGAAAAAAAGACTGTCCGCGCGCCCTCGTCCTTCGTACCTGGTGTCTTGTTTTATTTTCTAGCCTAAATTTGCTCATGGGTTGGTTGGCCTTTGTCTGTATATGACATTCGTCGGCTTCAATACTAGTTTTGCAATTATTCATTAGGCGGACTAATAGTTAGTCGTTTCCCGCAGGTGCCGACTATCCGACTTATTAGGGTTTCCATACTTGCGGGAAGAAATTGTCCAATAATAGCACGGCATGCATTTTTTCCATTTCGAGAGTGGCCCCCTCGGCCGGGGGGCCTGATTTCGCCAGACTGAAGTCGCCAATTCGGCTGGCCATCAGTTGGCTTCACCAGCCGAATTGCTAACCAAAGTCGGTTAGTTGGCTAACGGCAGCAATCGATTGGTTTTTGGTCGTGACCTCCTACCGACTCACAGCGTGACATCCTGCCGACAAAAAAGCTCTAATTTTGCATTTTTTCGAACCCAACAGAGTTGGGAAATCACAAACATCCGCACAACGTCTCCATAAATATGCGTGCAGTTGTAGGGGGGTTAACATCCAATCCTGACGCCGTCGTCGGTGGGTATTACACCTGTATGCGTTCTTCGCGTTTAACTGATATTTCCATCCATCTACACCCAGCACAACCATTGTCCGTGCCGATCCCCTAATACTAGAGACAGAGGACAAGCTCTTCGTCACAAACTACGAGACAGAGATAACGCATTGCCGATAAAGCAAGGTGCTTTGGCCACATGTGGTAACCGAGATGATGGGTTGTTGAAGCAAGGCATAGCCGCTTTATGTCGCACGAGCGGAAGAAGTTTCGTAGCTAGTCTACACCAGAGTCATACACCAGGTATCAGTACTACGATTGGAGGGGGGGATAACCTAGACTATCTGACTTTGTAGTAGAGGGAGGCATAGTTGGTTTAGGTGGTCGAAGAGGCTGTCTGCCTGGTACCTGTTATATATCACATACTACTTGTGGCTGGTAGGGGGGTAACGTGCACCGGTACAAGCTCGCCCTGCGAGATCGCCAAGCAGGGGGGGAAGGGAGGAGGATACATCATAAGTTTTGAGCGTAGACGAGCTCGAAATATAGCAAGGGTGGACAGAGGGCTGCAGGTGCAGCATACTAATGTCAAGCCGGAAATAAGTATATATATATACCGAATGGACCGATCAATAGGCTCGTCCACAAGGCTTTCCGGCCTTGATTGATTCCCTTGGGGTCGTTCTTCTTCTTCTTCTTGTGGGTGTTGAGGAGTAATGAGAACGCGTGCTAACATAGAGGTAGAAGTTTTTTCTGATTTTTTGGTTTCTGGATGAAGAGCCTGCTCGCCGTCGGGGATGAACCCCAAATCGTCAGGGACGAAACCAAAATCGTCGACGATGTATTTCTTATTTTTATGATGTGTATCCAAAATCGACAACGATGTACTCCTGATTTTTATAATATGTATCCAAAATCGACGATGTATTTCTTAGTTTTTACAATACGATGTATGTATTGGGATTATACCTAGGCCATGTGCTTGTTCATTGGGTCGCACTTCCAGTTTTCTCGCAATCATTTTGTGAGCGCCCGCCGTATGATGCGTTTGATAACTAGCTCTTCAAGTGAGGAAGAGTATTAAGAAAAAAACGGTGCACCTCTACAGCGTCATGCGTCATTGTAAGTTCCTTACACTAGCCGAGCGTGACGCGTGGTACGATAGAGGTAGCACTTTCTAGGGCAAACAGTTTCTGAATGCCGGTGCTCCTTAGCCCCAAATCGTCGGAACTTCGTTATAAAGTAGCCCAACAATGCCTGTCAAATCACAAAATGCCGCACACCCAGTTTTAACGTTGTTTTTGTTGTATACCTAGGCCATGGGATTACTCATCTGGGGAGCTGCGCTTGTTGTCTCCAAATGGGTGTTTCCGAGAGGGCTAAGCTCCACAATTGAGGAGTAGTGTTGGGAAAAAATTGCGCACCCCTACCGTAGCATTTGGTCATGTATATAGTACGTGTATAGTACGTGTATAGTACGAAAAGGACCAAGAGAAGGCTGGCTACATGTACATATGGAGTAGGTTGATGATGATGTTTACCAGGAAGCAGGTTTTGGAGCTGGACCTGTTCAACCGGGTGTTTGTTAGATATACACCGTGAACCACTGAGCTGAAATGCACAATCTGGGGTTCGAATCCTCCCATCATCCTTGTTGGCCACTTTTTATTTTATTTACATTTGTGCTACCGTTAGACAATAGCCGCATGCTACACGGTAAAGGTGTCCCATGTTTTTTCATCCTGAACCTCTAAGTGCCATACAAAAATAGTATAGCGCAAAACAGGAATGACATCCACATGATTTTGGGTTGAAGAGCCCCGTCATTCAGAACATGGTTTTGCGAAAAGGTGCAACCTTTATCGAAGCACGCGCGTCTGCCCCTGCCCCACCACTCCTTCTCACCGACTAAATTCAAGTGGCTACATATACGCGATCGGAGTATCACACACAGCTTGCAAAGATGAGTTTCGACGAAATCTTCGATCTCACAGCTGGAGTGTATTTTTATTTTGATAGTATATGTCGTGATTGATCACGTACGAATTATGATGTATGCGCGAAGCACGATCAACCTTACGCAAGTCACGATCTCCGCTCACATCAATTGCCGCCGCCACGCTGTGCCAAAATCCCTACAATTTCCACGTTCCCCCTCACCTCTGCCTTTTTGTTGTTGTTTTTTTTTTCTTGCCGCACCTGTCCCGCCATCGAACCGTCGATCGTTGATCACACTCCGCTCGCTGACAAAAAAAAACTTCATTTTCGATGTTGCCCCCCGCGTCCCCGCCTGCTGCTTGTCGTTTCTCGCTGTACCCTGTCCCGCCATCGAATCGCCGATCACCGATCCCTGTTTCGTTCCCCTCAGCAATCCCGTGTGGAAGGCTAAACCGCTCAACCTCCCCCCTCTCCTCCGCCGCCTGTTGCTTGTTGTTTTATTGCCGTACCTGTCCCTCCTTCCCTTCCTTGTTGGACTCCTTCGATCGTTGATCCCTTTTTTATCCCCGCCAGCACTCTCCTGATGAAGGCTTCTTGATTTATTGGAACCACCCGACTGACTCCATCTCCTTTAGGGTGAGAGAAACGAGTGTGTCTGGTATTTTTTAAGCCTCCACCGGATGGGTAAAACATAAGGCTAAGCTCGAACCACCCTTCCACGTATGTAGCCGGCGTCCCCAGTGTGAACAAGTGGTAAAGCTTAGAAACCACTAAGGTCGTTTCCACGAATTCGGTTCCCCCCCGCGTGCTTAGGGACTTTTGAATTGTTGTGCGAAAAAGGACCCGTGGAAAGCGCGAGCTCGTGAGTTAGCAAAACAAAACGATGAAAAAAGCAACAAGCGGCGGGAATTCTGAACCCTAAATCTACGCGATAAAAATGAAGGCGGGTACCCCCCGGGGGGGAAAAGGGACGACACCTGTGACCACGGCTTGTCTAGAACACGCCGGAAAGTGAAAGTGAGACTAAGGAAAATGTATTCGTCGTGTCGGTTTCTACTCTGTTGTGAGAACAGGGCGAGGCACGTATGATAATCGCGGGGTGGGCGTATAGCTTTTCGGATCGGGTTACGGGTTCCAAGTAGCAATACGTAATACCTAGTATACTTTTTCATGCCCCTCTTCTCCGTAACCCGCATTTTCCGCGGACATTCTCCACGACATTGTGATCTGAATGGTCACCGACACGACCCTTTTTTTTTTGCCCTCCGAGAATATCCAGCTGGAATCTCGGCCTTTCATAGCCTTTCATAGCCAGCAGGAAGAACAACAGTTGAAAGGAAATCGAACACGGGATGCGACAGAGCTTACCTAGTACGGTATTTTTACTAAGATCATGTTATTTGCATCGGGTTTCTGTCTGTCTACAGCCTCAGATCAATCTGATTTGCGTGTTACTCTTTATTTCCATAGCCCTCTCATATGGCATGCTATAGTAGAGATACCGGGTATATATTTCACATCGCCTTCCTCTATTTGTCTACAGCCTAGATCAATCTAGTTTCACCGTTGCCCTTTCCGTAGCCCTCTGGTGTGGCATACTATTGTAGATACCAGATAAACATCTAAATCATTCACTTGCAGGCGTCATCCACATGCCATGGGGCTAGTCCACCCCCGCCTCCAGCAACTAAACAATGTAGATACCTAGAAATAGATAGATAGATAGTTGGATGGATAGATAGATAGATATATAGATATATAGATAGATAGATAGACGGATAGATACATTGAGATTGGATAGATGCATAGATACATTGATAGATGGATAGATAGATACATAGATAGATACATAGATAGGTAGATGGATAGATAGGTGGTGGTCACAAACAGCCAAATATGAAAGAGATAAGATGAGCACCAATAAAAATAATGTAACAAATGAACGCAATGTGCGCCGAAACGTTGGAGGTGTCTCTATTATTACTAGATGGTTGGAGTAGCAACGGTGGTCCGTCTCGAAAGCGTTGCGCCGTCAACGGTTAAACGACTAAGGCAAGCAACAAACGAGTCCCTCCCCCACCGCGTCTCCCCCTGGCTACATATATCTGTAGACTAAGTCCATTTTTCACTTTGCACATGCTACTGCTACTTCGGCATTTACTTCGGCAAAGCATCATTGTACACTATTTTCAAGTAGAGTGTCCCCGAAAACATATGATGCGGTCGCCCCCCCAAAAGGGTGAGCCGTAACAATTGGCCGTTTTTTTCGAATTTTTCCCCGTAGTTGCTGTTTTTCTTTTTTGCAAAAGAGTGAAACGGCAGGTGGGAACTTTTTCTCCGAGGTGCGCGGGTGGGGGGTCGTTTTTTGCCGAGGACGGACTAACAATGGTCGGCTCTTTTACGCCAACATCCTATTTTCTTTTGTTTAACACTTGGTCCTTGTGCTACTAGAATTGAATAGGTGGAACTGAACGAACGATATTTCGTTTTGTGTGTAACCCGGGGTTAATTCGCCGATTTCGTTTTTGCACGTCATTTTCAAAAACGACAGGTAGAGGTCGTCTCCGAAGAGTGGGCGGCGATCGGCTTCTCTGAGGACGGAAACATGGTCGGGTCTGACGCGGTTATCTTCCTCCCCGAAGAAGACGATGTGTCCGAGCACATCCTCGGCTCTCAGGTACGGCCAACATTTGCTCTCCTCTTCAGAACTGGCCACACGTTATTTTGGACCAAACCTAGACCAAGGCCCACGATAGAGGTCTCCAGCCCCATTATTTTATGACCTTCCTCCTCTTGACAAAACTCTATATTCCTCACCCGAACCTCGAGTAGTGATCCATTGATCTATTGATCTAGACGCTGTTATTTCCAGGGCTTTTCACGGGTCATGACCCGACCCGCGGGTCGGGTCAAGGGGGTTTCAAAATCTCGCGGGTCGGGTCGGGTCGGGTCATTACGTTTTAAAATCTCACGGGTCGGGTCGGGTCGGGTCAAGAGGTTTTCAAAATCTCGCGGGTCGGGTCGGGTCGGGTCAAGAGGCTCCAAAGTCTCGCGGGTCGGGTCGGGTCGGGTCAAGAGGTTTTCAAAATCTCGCGGGTCGGGTCGGGTCGGGTCAAGAGGTTTTCAAAATCTCGCGGGTCGGGTCGGGTCATGACCCGCGAGATACGGGTCACTTCGCGGGTCAAGCAATAATGATCCGTGAGTTGTTTTAGGCTGACCCGCGGGTCAAACCCGCGGATCTGGCCGGCGGATCCGCCTTTTTTAAACTTCCAACTGAGAGCCACGTTGATGCCGTGCAGGCGCCCCGCGGGTCGGGCCCGCGGGTCCGCCAATAAAATACAAGCATTTCCGCTTCCTGCCTCCCTCGTGCCGATGCTCCGATCGTATATCATCACTGCGTGCAGAACAATCACCAGGCAGTACCCCTAGCTACTCGTACCAAGGCATACAGCAGTGTGACGCGAATCCCGTACCTTCTGAAGCCGTAACAACAGTAGTAGTAATATTACGGTCATACCAGTACGAAATGTGACCAAACCAAACGTAAAAAGGCAAAGAAGGGCAGTCGTCGTCGAAGCAGCAGCAGCAGCACTGGCAGCAGCAAGCACCAGCAGCAGACCCCGGATTCTCGCGGATCGCAGCCCCTGCTGACAGACCCATCGCCCCAGTTGTGGGCTTGCTGCCGGAGGCGGCTCAGCTAGGCTGCTTGCGGGGGCTGGAGACTGCACTGATAGAAGAAAGATACAGCAGTAGTAGTATAAATAGTAGCTAGCTCGAGAATTATCATACCAGTACGAAATGTGACCAAACGTAAAAAAGCAAGAAGAGCACTCGTTCGTTGTCGAAGCAGCTGCAGCAGCAGCAGCACAGCAGCAGCAGCAGCACCCTGGCAGCAGCAAGCGCCAGCAGCAGACAACGCATCCTCGCGGATCGCAGCCCCTGCTGACAGATCCACCGCCCCAGTTGTGGGCTTGCTGCCGGAAGCGGCTCAGCTAGGCTGTTTGCCGGGACCGGAGATTGCACTTATAACTTATAACTAGCTCGCTCGTCGGGTCGCTCGTCGGGTCGACCCGGTGGTCTAGCGGTACGGGCATGTCCGTGCATGTGGGTTGCGGTTTCTTTCCTTTTTCTCGCGCACACACCACATGACATAATCATCAGCTGCAAACACTGGTAAAAAACGCAGAGAACACGACAGACTGGGAAAAGTACGAGGGACCAAGGACCAACCAACCGACCGAGGTATACATGCTTTGACCCGTGAGTTTTTAACTTTGACCCGTGAGAAATGTCACGGGTCAAGTTAACGTGACCCGCCAGACGACCCGAATCTCGCGGGTCACCCGGATTGTCGCGGGTCGGGTCGGGTCGGGTCAGGACGATTTCAAAATCTCGCGGGTCGGGTCGGGTCGGGTCAAGACGTCTCGAAAATCTCGCGGGTCGGGTCGGGTCGGGTCAAGGCGTCTCGAAAATCTAGCGGGTCGGGTCAGGTCGGGTCAAGGCGTCTCGAAAATCTCGCGGGTCGGGTCGGGTCGGGTCAAGACGTCTCGAAAATCTCGCGGGTCGGGTCGGGTCAGCTGACCCGACCCGACCCGACCCGACCCGCGAGATTTGACCCGACCCGTGAAAAGCCCTGGTTATTTCGGCTCGATGATGAGCCATCACGTGGGCTATGTACACGTCTAAGTGGTTCGAGAAACTGAAGTCGTACCATTTTGTCTGCGCACCAACCATTGTTCTATTTCCCTGCAAAGATGTTGGCTTGAAGAGCCCTACACCCCGAAAAAAGGCTTTCAAGTAAAAACCGAAAGCGCAAAGCGATGACCAAACCCTATGGCCAAGTCCACAACAGCATATCGCAGAACAAGAAAGGCGTTCCCGACGATTGTGGTGTAAAGAGGGTTAAGGAGAGGGTTAAAGAGCCCGCCCACTGTCATTCTGAAAAACATTTTTTTGCGAAAAACAAAAGCACCACCTCTAACGTAGCGCTCGTCGCTTCCAAAGGTCTAAAGGTAAAGGCACCATGGTGGGTACTACTGTGTTACTACTGTGGCTTCCTCAGTCGGGGAAGCGGTCGCTCAGAAAATGTTTTGCCCAATAGCTCTACCTCTACCGCAACTCGAGCGACGGCGTGGAATAATTAGTGGAGGGCTTTGTTGTTATCAAGTGTTTTTTGGGGACCTTTTTTGGTGTGGCTCGGGGTACTCGTGCCAGCGACCCCCCCCCCCCCCCCCCCCCCGTGTTCGTTTGAGGAATAAAGCGTTCGTTCTCGTTTTATTTTTTCCGATTTCGAGTCCGAAATGGAATGGTAAGCTGTGTGTGCTGCGTTAAAAAAAAACTCCTGTGTAGAGTGTTCTTCGTCAGTTGAGGTGCAAGAGTCACTCGTGCGAGTGGCCCAAAGCCGGTCGTGAGAACAGATAAAAGAGGGTATCATAGGGTATCATGGGGTATCGTAGGGTATCATGGGGTATCATGGGGTGTGATGGGGTATCGTAGGGTATCATGGGGTATCATGGGGTGTGATGGGGTATCGTAGGGTATCATGGGGTATCATTGGGTACCATGGGGTGTGATGGGATATCATAGGGTATCATAGGGTATCATGGGGTGTGATAGGGTATCATGGGGTATCATGGGGTAGCATAGGGCAGCCTTGTTTTCGTAGGCAATGTTGGCATGCTTTATTTGGGGGACCCATGGGTTTTTACCACTACGAACATACATGTACGACTGCATTCATTGTGAGTCAACCACGGATGACCCAACGGTGGCACATGAGAGACCCACGGACGGTGCATGGGTGACCCGTTCCACTAAGTCACTGGTGACCCATGGGTGACCCATGGGCTAGGGCCTTTATGTCGCGGGTGACCCACAGGTGACCCGTGACACCTGAACGGTACGAAATGCCGATGTGTTATGATGTATTTCCGGGTTGTATATTTATTTGCTTTTCGTAATCATGGTTTAGTTGCGCCCCGACGTCGGCTGCCCAGGCGTGACTCTTGGGGTTGTACCACATAGCCACGGATGGTTCGTGCTGACATGACGCATAGGTCATTATCTCTCAAGTCACAGATGACCCAGTACCGAAAAATGCTTATGCTAAGCGTCTCCTTCCCGAACTGCAGCCTTTCCTCGTACCTTTTATGTGCTGTTTGCCCTGAGCCCCCCCCCCCCTTCCCACCTTTGTCCCCCCCTCTCCCCTTCCCGCCTTTCGTCCCCCCCACCCCCCCCTCCCTTAAAAATATATATGGATAGTAGTTGGCCTTGGTTGGCACCGACACTGTAAAACATTATATGTATATTGGGGGTGGCGTTGGTTGGCGACGATGCTGTAAAACATGCCAATCACGATGTGAGCTAGACAACCAGGGTACTGTTTTCTTTTTTGTATGGTCACCATGATGGTTTTCGAGTTAGATCATATTGTGCGGGGTGGACAAACCCTAACTCTGTACAAGGGGAATGATCGCATTACGTGGTGTGAATATGGTAAGGCACCCACGAGGCAGTTACATAGTAATGCTCGTACCCATTGCCGTCTCTGGAGTGGACACATCAGAAAACAAAGTAGCTCATTCGCGTTGTCATCCTTAAGCAAGAAAGTAGGCACAAGGTGCCGAAGTCCGTTTTACGGTCGGTTCTCGGAAGGATAGAGTTCACCCTTCATCCAACTCGCCGAACAGCTCACGGCGCTTCGCGCTTGGTGCAAGCAACGTCTGCCTGGTTGTGACAACCCGACATGCTCCGTCCCGGCATAGTAGGGATGCGAAGATCTATGGCCATACGACTACGGCCATGCACACACTGAGTACACCCCCCCCCCTCCCGCCCATGTCTCCCTCTTGTTCGCCTCCTCCCTGACACCGCACTACAGTCTGTCTCGGATATCTTACCGTCTGACATAACCGAGCTCTCCAACACGTCCTACGAGCAAGACGGAAGCAACACCATCTTCTGGTTTACCCGCAACACCACGCCCAAGGACACCGAGAGCGACAAGCTCATCATCCCCAACATCCCCGAGCAGCCCATCTACATCATCTGGGCGAAGGGCATGGACAACGGCTTCGGCTACCACGGCGCCGACAACCGCGGCAGCTTCTTCGTCGACCTCTTCTGCCTCGGGCTCCACACGCCCGCGCCAACTGCCGCGGCAACCCTTGCGCCTGTCGCCGTCGTGGTGCCCCCACCCACAGCAGCGCCTGTAGCCCCGCAGTCCCCACCCTCTTTTACGCTCCCCCCCGGCGGAGTTGCGGAGACCGTTCCTCCCGACGGCGCTGAGGAGACTGCTTCCCCCGTAGCCGCTGCTGCTCCTACTGCGGGGCCTGTTGCGGCGGCACCTACTGGTGCACCAGTAGCTCCCCCCACGGCGTCTCCAGTAGCTGTTGCGGCCCCTACTGCGGCGCCAGTAGCTGTTGCGGCTCCTATTGCGGAGCCTGTTGCCGAACTCACTTCGATGCCTATTGTTGCGCCTACTTCGAGAGATCTACCTATTGCGGAGCCGGTCATGAGTACCGCGCCGGTTGTAGAAGCCGCACCTGTTGCCGAGGCTGCACCTGCTGCGGAGGCTGCACCTACTGCCGAGGGCGAAACAAGTACTGCCCCTGCTGCGGCACCTACTGTCGAATCACCTATCGCCGTAGCGCCTACTGTCGAAGCACCTACGGTCGAAGCACCTACTGTCGAATCACCTACTGCTGGTTCGTCGACAAGGTCTCCTGTAGAAGGAGGCACCGGGAGCCCGGCCGCGGTCGTGGAAGATGAGACGGACCCCAGCGCTCCTACAGCTGAGGGAGAAACGCCATCCCCCTCTGTCGGCTCGGGGGAAGACCTGGGGGCGGCTGGCGGACAGAGTACGGGCGAGCCGTCTCCTAGCGCGACGGGATACGTCGCCGGGGCTGCGAGTGTGGGCCGTGGTGCTGAAGGCACGGCGATGATCTCGGCTGTTCTTGCTGGCTTTGCGGCAGTCGTTTGGGCAAGGTGGAACTAAGAAAAAGCTGAAAAAAAAATCGCATCGCGGTGGTTAACGGTTTAGTTTGTTTAACGCCTTCGGGAGTTGATTATATCTTGATTATAGTATAGGGAAATTGACGAAACCAAAAGTGACGTTTTACGTCTTCGGCCATACGTAACAACGCGGGGTGCAAAACTATTCGCGATAGCTGCTGCAGTCATGCGACGAGTCGCACAGTATATGATTCTACGTGCGCCACTGCGCGCTCACAGAGACGGTGGATAGCAAACATGTGTTCGGTCGGTGGAACCGGCCCCCGAAAGGACTGTAAGGATTGTGGCTGGCTTGATTGAGGCTGTCGTTTGGGGGCGAAAGGTGGAACTACAAAAAAAAAACTACTTCATGTGTTTCAACTCGCTGCGGTGTGTTGGTTGGTATGTCCTACTAATTGCGTCGGTGACGGGTCCCTTCTAATTTGCCTTGTAGAGGCCACGGCTTGTTGACGTTTAGCGTTGGCTTTAAACAAAAAAAAACTACCTCGATGGTGGAAATTACAGCTACGAGCATGTTAGTGCTGTCGTTTTCGCCCTGCCGCTGTCGGGCTCCGTCGCTTCCCGAGAATCAACACGACGACACAAGGAACTCGTGCTTGCGGGGGCGTACGTCGGATTGGATGAGCGAATACCGCGGTGGCGGAAGTTGCAGCTACGGGTATTTTAGTGTTGTCGTTTTCGCGCTGCCGCTGTCGAGCCCCGTCGCTTCGCTGGAATCCACCCGACGACACAAGGCGCTCGTGCCTGCGGGGGCGTACGTCGGACTGGATGGATGTTTACCTGTGCCCTCGTTTACGGCGATAAAACTGCTTGTAAACAGCGCAGTAGTAGGGTAGGAAATTTGTTTTGAAGCATTGGGAGGTTGAAAATAAATGTAGGCTGGGTTAAGCATGTATGAGTGAGCCAACGCACGCTACAAGCAGTCATGGATTTAGCGGTATGTAGTAGAGACAAAGGGGCTGGCAGGTTGAGGATACTGGAACGTCAGCGCCGACACGGAGCACAGGGGAGCGGCGCGCCTGCTGCCGTGTTGACGATGCGCGAGCGTTTACATGGAAATGGCGCACAGGGAAGCGGCGCGCGTTCTTGCGGTAGAGGGTGGGGTGAAGCCGGGGAGCTGGGGGGGAGGGAGATTATAAATCAGATAACAGAGAACCAATGCGGGGTCGACGAAGGGTCTGGGGGCAAAAGGCGCACATGGACTATTTAGTTGCCCTTATAGAATGGCCCCCGCATTGTTATAGGACAAACTATTTCGAGTTAGTGATTTTTTCTTGTCAGGTCCCAGAAGGTAGCCCACGGAGAGCCAGTGGTTCATTCACCCCTCCTTACTTAGCCATTGCGCGCTGGATTGCCTTCGACGAGAGAGGACACTGCGAGCCTCCCGGGCGTACATCATACGGACAAATAGACAGGCAGACGGACAGAGATACGTGAATCGTTGAACGACAACAGGGGGTGTGCGCGTCCTATTTTTATGGTAGTGGGCGACAGAGAGTGGCGCAAGCTCCACGGACGGGAGGCATCACATTCTAGGTGTTGAGGGTTTCGTGACTTTGGATTTAGCCGGCAAGCTGTCTCTTCTTCCCCGGCATGTACGATAGCACACCTATGAATAATTAGCGATGAGGCTCTGCGGGGGGGGGCGGGGGGGGGGGGGGGGGAAGGCGGGAGAAAAAGGGACTATCTAACGATAAGAACGGGAAGAGGCACGTGCTGCTGGGGTAGGAGATGTGTCCTCGCTTGCAAGACGTAAGTGGCTGACAGAACCGCGCTCAGCAGCGTGATACGTGGTGCTGTCGCACGCTGTTTCTAGATGCTTGATATGACCACTCTTTTGGCGCTCTTGGATCGCTGTACATGGGTCCAGTCCCAAGCAGGGGTTAATATAGTTTTTTGCCGGGTAGTCTGAAACGCGACCGCGGTTGAGGTCAGGGGCGAAAACGTAATGTCTCGCTGTTCGGCCAGCTGCATAACTTTTAATGGAGTAGGTATAGAGTGAAGTACACCCACCGCAGGCCTGATTAGGTATTTACATATTTCTCGCACATACTTTGGGGGCGGTTTCGGATTACAAAAAGATTGGCCAAAAAATATGGAATGCTAAGAAAAAAAATTGTGAAAGTTGTCGACATCTTGACTGATAAAAGCAAGGACGAGAGTGGAACAGGATGGGCAGGAAGTCACCAACCACGATGATGACACGCGGTGATCCTCCCAGTAGATTTTATCGTGAGGGTTCAGGAAGCCACTCCAGCCTCTCTTGCGGCAACCTTAACGATTATAGGCGGGCGGGCGGGCGGGTGTCAAATATTGCCCGAAATGTTGATGCACCACCACTGCGGCGGGCGTACAAGCAGCAGCTACAGGGTTAGAGTAGAGTTGCTTCCAATGATTTCATTTATTTTCCACGGCGATACATGCTTCCTAGACGGGGTGCGGGCCGGGGGGGGGGGGGGTATGCATGTCCGAGTAACCTATAAACGCGTCCGTTCGCGGTGCTGTGTTTTGTTTTTTGTTTTCCCTTTTCCCATCTCCTTTTTTTTATCGATTTATGAACACAGAAGTAGCAGAAAGGGGGGGGGACCACGCCCACGGTGGGAATGTAGGTCATTTTTTTGGCGCTTTTTGGGGGGGGGCGTGGCTCGGGGGGTCACTGGGCGAGGCGACCTGCCGTTTCCTTCGTGGTATTATTAAGCTTTCGTGCTGTTTTTTTTTTTACGTTTTGCGATATTATTCCGCAGTGGAACGGTCAGCTACGCTGCGCCAAGCAGATGGGGCATGAAATATTTTCTTCAGCGAGGCACAGCGTCCCTCGTGCGACCGGCTCAAACCCGAAATGACAACTGGGGTATATCTTCACAGCAGTACCCTTGGACGTCTTGGGGCAGGGTACGCGCTTAGTTTTTTTCCTGTGTTAATGCCCCTGTAAACCTGGAAACCCGTTTTTTGGGGGACATATTTTACTTGAAATTGGCATAGGGTTAAGGGGTTTCCACCCTTGGTTTTCTCCTGGCCTTTTTTCTTGGGACATGTTTCGTGAGTGAATGAATGACGTTGAAAGTCATCACGCTTTTTCACTTTTTGTCAAGATCTATGGCAGCAACACACAATAAGAATATCACACAATTCGTGCATATTTTGTTTTGTTACCGTGCAATTCCATCGGAGTTTTTCTTTCCTGCTGATGCTCCAGTTGAGTTGGCGGGTGGTCTTTGTTCTAGGCGGGTGGTGGTATTTGCTATACCCTTTACCTCCGCCTCCATTCGGGGGCGGGGGGGGAAGTGGGGAGTAAAGGTGGTGTATTTCGATTTATTTTTTAATCGTGTGCCAGACGGGTACGCCCGCGAAAATCCTGGAAACCCCTTTTTCAACCTTTCCAGCAGGTGTGATTCAACGCTTCAACAGGGGGGTCCCATTTGAGGGACTTTTTTTTCTCAGTGGCCCGAGCTCACTCGCGCGAGTGATTCCCCCCCTGTTGCCTTTTTTGTTTTTGCTTTCTTGTTTTTCGCGATATGACACGGCCACGGAGTTATTGGGCGAGAGCTGCGCCAAAAACAAGGCGCCTACAACAGCAGTGCAACAGCAATGAGTGAGAAGTTTTTTTTTCGTCGGTGCAGTAGATACATCGTCACCCGGGCGGGGGGGATGGCCCAAAAACCTGGGAGTGAAAAAGGCCCCCCCCCGCGGCCCTACCGTGTAGCCTTGGGTCGTGTGTACTTTTTTTTTCTTTTGTCGCCCCTGCTGCCTGCAACAGCTGTGGTCGCGCTGCTTTTGCGCGGCGCAGATTGGCCATTTTGCTATAGTTGCTTTGAGCGGATCTTTTTTTCGTAGCTTTGTTTTCTTCCCAGCGTGGTGGCTGAATGAGGAGTGCGATGTTGATTTTGGACGTTACCAGAGCTTTAAAACTTTGCGGGGGGATGATGCACCGCCGTAGTTGATGCGATCGGTGCAATGGACCAAGGCTTACAGGTAGAGACGGCGCTTGCAGGTCCCGTAGTTTTTGCCTCGTAAGGGCCAAGGGCACTGACGGGGGGATTGGTTACCGTGTGATTTTTGTTGCAAGCCTAAAGTTTTTGCGCTGCTCTCTTTATTTCGCGACGCATAGAACGTCGGCATCTATCTCGAACTGTTGTTCTACGCTGCGCGGAACCGAGACGGGGCGCACCACCCGCCCTACCGTGACGTTTAGTCAATCGAAACGCACATACATACAACAGCAGCACATGGCAATTAGCAATTAACACTCTTATAACGCGTGCTACGAGAGAGAGAGAGAGAGCCTCTATCACTTTTTTTGGTTGAATCGATTTCTGAACGGGCAGGAGCTCCTTCTCCCGAAATCGTCCGAAAACCCGATATTTTCAGCTTTGGACTAACATTCGTCGCACTTTTCGGCTGAATGAACCGATTTCTCGCTAGCGGGGGGACTCCTCTTAAAACCCGACATCGTCCGAACTGCGATATTTTATTTGGGGGAAAAAATGGGGGGAGGCGTGGGGGGGGGGGGGGGAACGCTGCACTTTTTGGCGGAATCGGGTTCTGAACGGCTGGGACGCCTTAACCCGAAATTTCGTCCTAAATTCAATACTTTTATTCGGGAGAACAGTTTTGTCACACTTTTTGCCTTGATCGATTTCTGAAATTCCAGGAAATGCTTAACCCGAAACCGTCCGAAATTCAATCTCCTAAATTTGGTAGGATAATTTTCGGTCTGCTTTTTTTGGCTTAAGTTAATCGGTTTCTGAAAGGCAGGGGCTACTTGAAAACCCGGCATCGTCCGAAAAAAATGCATGTTTTTAGTTGGGACAAAATAATTTTTGTCGCGGTTTTTGGCGGAATCGATTCCTGAACGGCAGGAGGAGCTACTTAAAAACCCGGCATCGTCCGCCAAAATTCCATTTTTTTATTTGGTGGACAAATATTTTTTGTCGCAGTTTTTGGCGGAATCGGTTTCTGAATGCCAGCGGCTCCTTGCGAAATTCAATCTCTTAAATTTTCGGAGGATAATTTTCGGCGCGCTTTTTGGCTTTGAATCGGTGTCTAAACGGCAGGGGCTACTTAAAAACCCGACATCGTCCGCAAAAATTCCGTGTTTTTATTTGGTGGAGAAATAATTTTTTCGTCGCAGTTTTTGTCTGAATCGATTTCTGAATGCCAGGGAATCCTTGACCCGAAATCGTCCGAAATTCAATGTTTTTTGTAGGGATGGGAACAAAAATAAATGGGGAAAAAAAATGTTGTGCACTATTAATGTACATGTTATTATAGTAGGCCATGGGATTTTGCTCACATCGTGCATTTCACTTTCATCTTCCCGCGAAATAATCGTTCCTTTTTTTTGTTTCTCCCTTGATACCCCTCCTCAATTGAGAGGACGAGTATTAATGAGGACAAGAAAAAAAAAACGGTGCGCACGTCGAAATAATCGTTTTTTTTTGTTCTTGATACGACCCCTCCTCGACTGAGAGAAAAAAAAAAAACGGTGCACATTTGCTACCGATTTCCGACGCCATTCATTATACAAGTACATGGAACCGGAGTGGACGTTTTTCTGTTTTGTTTGACCAAAAAATCAGACGCTTTCTACAAAAGAGGTAGCACTTTTTGGCTCTGTTTTCTATTTTTCTGCCTCTCTCTCTGAATAACGGGACATCTTAACCCAAAAACCCGTCGGAAAAAAAAAAGATTTTTTTTTTTGTCGCATGCTTCTCGTTGTATACCTATTAATAGGCACATGGGACTTTTTCATCCGGGATCAAAGCGGTTTTGTTTATCTCTTGAATCAGTTTTTGGGAGAGGTCGTAAGCTCCCAAATCGAGGAGTAGAATCAGAAAAATGCTGCACCTCTATCGTGACGCGTCTTGTACACCAGTATACCAGTATACCACATACCATATACCATACACCGTATACCATATACCACAATATACCATATACCATATACCATATACCATATATCATATACCATGTACCATATACCATATACCATACAACATATACCATATACCGTATACCATTCAACATATACCATACACCGTATACCATATACCATATACCATATACCATATACCATTTACCATAAACCATATACCATATACCATATACCATACAACATATACCATATACCATATATATACCATATACCATATACCATATCCTATAGTATAGTATAGCATACCTAGCGACCGGTAAGGGGTTACCCCCAACTATGTCTACCACCGGGAGCTGAGGCACTCACTCGACTCACTCGACTCACTCGCACCACTCGCACCACTTGCTCTGCACACCACACCTCTCACCGATAAAAAAAAAAACGTCCAAAGAAGGCGATACGTTTGACGCAGCATCTCATCTCATAGCTAACCATCCCATCGGGGGGGGCTCATATCGAAAAAAGCAAATCAGCGCGACGAAAGAAAGAAAGAAAGCCTATGAACTTTTTTTTTTTTTTTTTTTTTTATCCTCCGGCGGATGGGGAAAAATAAAGCTTTAGCTCACCACACTTCCACGATGAACGCAAGGAACAGGGGGGTGGGTCACTAGCGCGAGTGACCACGAGCCACTGGAAAAAAAGTGCCCAAAAGGGGGTAATCCACCCTAGCTAACGTAGCATTGGTCCCAACCGAAAAGATACGTGCGCAGGCAGCATGGGCCACACCTGAAGAAGAAGCCCGGGTTTACTGGGGCGGGGGGGCGGGGGAGGGGGTGTACTCAGTTTGTGCATGGCCGTAGTCGTATGACCATAGACCTACTATGCCGGGACGGAGCACGCCGGGTTTTCACCAGCCAGGCAGACATTGCTTGCACCAAGCGCGAAGCGCCGTAGGGGGGGGGGCATGTTAAGGGGGGGATGTTAGGGGGGGCATGTTAAGGGGGGGCGTAGTCATTTGTTGCTTGCCTTATTGACCATTGACCACGCATCCCTTTCGAGAAGGAGCACCGTTCCTACTCCTAATCGCCTAACAGAGACACCTCCAACATTTGCACCGCGCTCATTGCGCTTCTTCAATACCATGGTATACGTCTAGAAACTAATAGAACAGGAGTCACGTTTTCAGGCACAACTTGCTTCAAGTCAACAGTGTGGGTAGAGTATATAGGGTGGTACACATCTTGCGGTGCCCAGTACAATATTTCCCAATTCGAACAAAGATGATCTATCCCCACCCGATGACCCAGACCATTCAATCTAGATATTTAATCAAAGATCCGTGTGACCCAGCTCATTCATGCTGCCCGGTGGGGAGCGGCACGATCTGCAGGATCTAGCACATGATTATCCTTGTGCTCCTTGGCCATGGGACCTGTTCATCCGGTGTGGCAGCAGTTTTATTCTTGTCCGAATCAGTTGTTGGCCTCGAGAGGTCTTAAGCTCCCAAATTGAGAAACCTCAAGAGCAAAAAAAGTGGTGCGTGCGGTAGCTCTACCGTAGCACGCGGCAGCAATTCCCGCACGACATCGCATGGAACGGTATATCTACAGGTAGAATAGGTGGACCTGTTTTTCTCCTCATCTGGGAGGGTCTTTACCCCTCCGAGACCAAAAAACATTTTTTGAGTACGCTGGAAGTTCGACTCGATGGACAAAACTATCCCATGTTAAGGTACCCTCTGGGGTGTGACATTTTTTTTCGCCAACAAGAATGAAATGAACGAGATTCCGGCCGCTTTGGGCTAAGGAGGCCCGTCATCCAAACAACCACCCCCCCCTCCCAAAACAAAATGCTCTTAGAATACCAGCACGCGGGTCATAGGATAACACCTACTGATGTAGATCGTCTAGGTCGTGATCTGCCCAATCTGTGTCCGATCTATAGATCGTGATCTGTCCGAGGTGCGAACGGGGTGGTTAGACTAACCGCCTTCGTTTCTCGCCATAGGGTTGCCCTAGGCCGTCGACGCCTGGCGCCTCGAATGTGCCTATCTTTGCGAAAGGCAAAACACTGCTGCTGTATGTGCTCCAAAAACAGGCGATAACGGATATATAAGGCATGCGCGTTGAGCACTAAAACGCCGCCGATAAGACATACAAACTCCCCGAAACCGTGGTTCATGGTCACCTAATTACGGAATTCATAGCAAGCTTTACTCGTACGACAACGCAAATCTAGTTAAGACGCAGCGTACAGCATTTTCGCCAAAAAATTGAGATCTAAAAGGCCACTCACTGCAAACATGATCCCACAACTAATTCCAATTTTTTTTTTTCATCAAAATCGCGGGTGCAGCTCTAAAGGGGTTGCAAGACTAATGCCTAACTAAGTCGCGCCCTTAACCCCTTTAGAGCCCCCGAACCCCTCCCTTTACTAAATCCAAGTGATTTTGTCCCCAAAAACGGGTTTCCAGTTGTAGAGGAGTTAACCCATATGTTCTCGTTTGTGCGGCATGCCTGACTGCGCACGACACCCCACGCCTATGGCGTGCTCCTATGGCGTGCTGTAGCGGGAAGGGCACATTGTACGAGACGTAGTGACACGCCATTTCATTCCTGACATTTAAAAAACAAAACGATGCTCGTGATAAAAGCATTGCGCACCCACACTAAACTAGACAACACGAAAACATAAACCAAAATCTACAATCTGTGTGATACGACAACACAAAACCGAACCAAATACCGGGTAGATTTGATGAGTTACCGGGCATGGTTTTTCAGCTCGCGGTAATCGAACGCATCTATTTCATCTCTCTGATGTCGTCGGTGAAAACTCTTACCACCTCTTGAGTTTCACGAAAAAAAAAAAAAAAAAAAAATGGGCGGGTCTCTCTCACATCAACGAAAAAGTGCACCCCCCCCAACATAGGTGGAGGTGTCTTCCTTTACACGGCGGCCAAGGTGGAGAGCGGACCCGACCAGACCCGGCCCGACCCGACCCGACCCGACCCGGCCCGGCCCGACCCGACCCGGCCCGACCCGACCCGACCCGACCCGACCCGACCCGACCCGACCCGACCCGACCCGACCCGACCCGACCCGACCCGACCCGACCCGACCCGACCCGACCCGACCCGACCCGACTCGACCCGACCCGACCCGACCCGACCCGACCCGACCCGACCCGACCCGACCCGACCCGACCCGACCCGACCCGACCCGACCCGACCCGACCCGACCCGACCCGACCCGACCCGACCCGACCCGACCCGACCCGACCCGACTTGACCCTAACCCTAACGTTTTGGCAATCTCCTCACCAGACCCGCGGGCCGGGTGATGACGCATGACCCGAGAAACGTCACATGAAAAAAAACGAGTTTCGACGAAATTCTCGATCTCACAGCTGCGAAGTATATATTTGATTATCTCACACCACCAACGAAATGAAAGGAACTAGTCTCATATCGCGCATACTCTCGAGCTCAAAGAGCAACGTGTTTTTGCCGATAATCCTATTGCATCACCACCGCATAGCCTTACTGCTGTATACTGCTGTCTACTGCTGTCTAACGCGTGCTACGGTAGAGGTGATGGAGGTGCACCACTTTTTTTTTGAGGCTCCTCAATTTCGGAGCGTAAGACCTCTCCGAGAAACTGATTTGGAGAACAAAAAAAAAATTGTACGCACCGAATAGAAAAATGTCAAGGCCTAGACACACAACGAGAAAATCAGGCAAAAAAAAAATGGCCTATTATTTTTTTTTTTCCGACGATAGTATTCTTGTGCTAAGGAGCCCCGTCATTCATAAACCATTTCAGACAAAAAAAAAACGCCATCTCTAACGTAGGACGCGTCGTCTACCACTGCCCAGCCACCTATACTGCTGTATTACTCGCCACCTGCAAACACACATGTGATCGAACTCAATTTTCCTAGAATTCAATGTTCCCGAAAAAAGGGTGTGGGATGTAATGATAACGATTCTAAAGAGTTACGGGCTTCTGGTGCATGGTTGACGATAAGGAGGCATCTCTCCAGTACCTGAATATGACGAGTCGAAGTCTGATCCAATGTCATTATCCGTAAGGTCAAGCGACAAAATCGTCGGCAGCTTTCATCCCCCCAAAACGCGCACCATGCAACCAAAACGCCTCCCCCTCCCCCCCCCCCCCCCCTCCCCCCGCTCCCACAACAAAAAGAAAACACAACACAGCTGATCCCCGCTAGAGCTACGCCCAGACACACGACGCGACGTAGGCCTCCTACAACCAAGCATAAGAAATCAACTTTCGCCACCGCCGCTAGTATCCTCGCCGTCTTCGTGCCCTCTGCCCCCAGCGCCACCTTGTCCCAGGTGCTCAATCAACGCCTGCCCACTAGGTGACTCGCTGATCACCCCAGACCCGACCGCATCGAGCAATCCGTGGGGGCCGCGGGATCGTCGGCGCCGGGGCTCTCATCCCACCCCCTCGGATTTCCGTCGAGTCAGCACTTTTTGACGGGAGGGTGGGCACTCACCGTTTCGACGTCGCGCGCAGGTGTCAACAAAACTATGTCGCCCAAAAGCAAAACGCCTGCAATCTGATCGTTTCGACCTCACACGAACCACGTCACTCGTTGCAGTAGTGTGCTCTACAGCCTATATAATAAGGCGGCAAAGTGCGAAGGAATTTCGTGCCCCCCTCCCTCCATCAAGAGGCCGCCCTATTCGTATAGGCACTTGTATTCAGAGATACAGTCGCGCCGACCGATTTCGACCGCCCTATACGGGGTGGCCGCCTTGTACTAACCGCCTTACATAGATCCCCACCACCCACTATTGTGCCATAATCTATTAATAGCCCACGCACGTACAAACCCGCGACAGCTTCTAACAGTTACGAACAAAAATCTACGAACAATCGTCCCACCGATGGAGTTGAGAAGTTGGCCACCATCCTCTCTCCAAAACGTATTCATCCCCTGCGACTGCGACTCTTCCGACGGGACAAAAAGCAGCGCCACGAACCGGTCTCCGATCCCTACCGTCCGGAGCGTTTCGCAAGCTATTTTCGGCGCCTGCTCCACCCCTTCGACTCGGATCTCGGAACCTTTCTAAAGAAAGGGCCGGCTCCTGCTCTGGCTCCTGTCCCACCGCTTTGAGCGGGACGGAACCTTCCTCAAGAAAATTATCGCCCCTGTCCCACCGCGTTCAGCTGGACGGAACCTTCCTCGAGAAAATCCTCCCTCCTGTCCCACCGTTTTGCGCCCGAACATTCCTCAAGAAAATTCCGGCTCCGGTCCCACCGCTCTTAGCCGGAACCTTCCTCACGCAAATTCCGGCTTCTCAAGAAAATTCCGGCTCCAGCCCCACCGCTTTGACCAAGACGAAGAGGTTTCCCTTATCTCCTCGGCTGACTCTGACTTCTTCGTCGAGGTAGGTGGTATCCAATGCCCCCTGAGCTGATTTGGGGGCCTTGATTTTGATTGGGCCTACCTTGAACTCGATAAACTGGACGTCTACAGCGCTGGCGCTTGTTGGCGAGAGCTCCGCTCGTACCTGAGGGGCACAGGCGGGGAATGACGGTACGCGGTCAGTTGCTGACGACGGTGCGGGTTCAGCTGTTTTGGCAGAGGGCGAACATTTGGAGGCCCGGAGAAAGCGATACACAAAACAGACAAAAAGTTGCACCAACCTTCTATGACCGGCAAAGTAGCAAACGGTATAGCACGAGGGTCAACGTCCATCGTCAAGGATCGGTAAAGAGCAATGCCATTGCATGGGTACTATCACGCTGTTGCCTGCGCACATGCCATACATTTTGATCTCCGTACGCCGCAATTCGGACGCATCTCGTATCCCAGTGGCCCAGGTTGCTTCGTGGGGACGACTTTTTAAGCTAGTCATCCTACGGTAGGAATTGCAGTTTTTAATACCCAAAGGCTTGTGACCTGTGTACTGTAGTGCGGTTCAGCATCTCAAGTGTGGAACTATGGGTTAGTGTGATACATACATTTCCGTGCATGTTAGATTAGGACTAGCGCATACAAATGTTGGTCGGGTTGCGCGAACGAATGTCGTCAAGTTTCGGGTGAAATGTTTATCTCCCAACAGAGCCATCCCACTTAGGTAGGGGTGCAGCAGAAGTTTCTAAGAAGTTTCTGAGCTCCCAACAGAGCCATCCCACGGTAGGGGTGCAGCAGATTCCAAGAATTTCTGAGCTCTCAACAGAGCCATCCCACTTGGGTAGGGGTGCAGAAGTTTCTGAGAATTTTTTGAGCTCCCAATAGAACCATCCCACTTGGGTAGGGGTGCAGCAGAAATTGCTAAGAAGTTTCTGAGCTCACAACAGAGCCATCCCACTTAGGTAGGGGTGCAACAGATTCTACAACTTTTCTGATCTCCCAACAGAGCCATCCCACTACGATGGGGGTGCAGCAGATTCTGATAATTTTCTGAGCTCCCAACAGAACCATCCTGCTTATATAGGGGTGCAGCAGAAGTTTCAAACAAGTTTCTGAGCTCCCAACAGAACCATCCCACTTACATAGGGGTGAAGCAGAAGTTTTCAAGAAGTTTCTGAGCTCCCAACAGAATCATCCCACTTAGGGACGAGTGAAGCAGAAGTTTCTAAGAAGTTTCTAGAAGCTCTCCTCACGTGAGGAGCTCAATACCTCACCCACCCGAAAAATGACTTCGAAGGCGTTCGTTCGCACAACCCGACCAAGCTTCTATGCCTTAGTCCTACAAGACTCCTGTTAGGAGCTCAGAAAACTCTTAGAATCTGCTGCACCTACCCGTGAGACGACTCTAGATGTGCTCCATTTTTTTTCCCTGCGGCTCTTCACTCTTGCAATGGTAAACCCTATAATACCCCATAATACCCTATAATACTCTATCATACCTCTCGGGGGCAAAAGGTTATTCGCTGGGAAAAATAAAAGTGGCATGCATGCACCAGATGAACGATCGATCCAACGGCCTAGTATACACCCAAACAATATCGCAAGAAAATGCGTAATAAAGTTCGCGACAATTTCAGGTTAAGGAGAGTTAAGAAACCGCTTCAGCCGCCAGAAATTGTTCTACCTCTACAGTAGCAAGCATCTGAGGCACATCATATTTTTGACATGTTTCCTGGGTGATTTTTTCCTCAAGAGCTTATGAGCCTCTTAGAACTGATTTAGAACTGACGACACCCACGTTTTTAGGCAGGAAAAATCGCATGGAATGATTGAGGAAGCGTTTTTTGTAGAAGAAAAGAAATGGTCAAGATGGACAAACATAAACGCCTTTTGACCACTCACGGAATTGCCAATCTTCAAGAACGGCACGGGTTGGACGTACTGCGAGTTCTTCGCTCTCAGTCCCGGCGCGTCAATGTCCTGTAGCGGGAAAAAATAAAAGAACGCGGATAGAGGGAGAGGGCAGAGGGGTTTCCCAAGCAGCTTGTGAGCATCCTCCCTCCAAAAAGCAACTCGAACGTAAGGAAGCCCCGGCTGCTGTTACAGTATATAGTAATACCGTGATCATCTTATGAGAGCTTCACTATTTACTACCAGGTGCTGACGAGAACACCGAGTAAACATGTACAATATGCAAAGTATATATTCTTAATCATAAGTTTACTTTCTAGCTGAACTCTCATGACGTGTGACCGTCATCGACCTTCTGGACAAGCCGTGGTCGCAGGCGTCTTCCCTTGCCCCCCCCCCGCGGAGCGCGCCTTCATTTTTATCGCGCATAGGCTTCAGCATTCCCTCTGCTTGTCGATTTTCATCGTTTTTCTTGGCCGACTCACGCTCCCGCGCTTTCCACAATGCACCCTAGAACATATGTCGCAATTTACCTCTGGTTATGCTTCCATCACGCATGCGTGGCAGGTAGTGCTATAGTTCTTGCCTCGCCAAGATACCTTCTGGCTCAAAAGAGGCTGGGTGGTTCCTTTGTCCAACAAATGGAGCCGCCTCCTAAATAACTAGAGGGGACGCGATACTATCCCACCGACCCCTTCGAATGGAAACCCCAACACTGTGATTACGCCGGTGCGCGTGATACATATGCACGCACCCCCGGGACCATTGTGTCGCGCAAAAACAGAGAGACAGGCCGAGGGGGCACCAGAGATTGGCGAGACAAAATAAAAGGAGGGACAGGTGTACCTGAGGTACAGATGTACAGGATGTACAGGTGTACCTGAGGTACATATTCAAAGGAGGTACAGGTGTAAAGGAAGTACAGGTGTCTACGGGGTACAGGTAGAGCACGGGCCGGGCAGCAATACCATCTGACGTGAACAAGGCTTGAAACCGTTTCTTCAGCCGATATGTTTTTTTTCACAGAGAATGGTCTTTCGGATGAGCACGGACACCTTCCTTTGTTTTGAAGGCTATATGTTTTCTTCAGAGTCAAATTCTCTACTTGAAAAAATACGGTTATCGGCAAACAGCTGCTCTTATCGATCGCGCGAAAAAAAAAAATCGAAATCAGGATCGGCAGTTTCGAGAACCAGCTGATACAAGAAATCGGCATAGTTCGAGAGGCGCTTCCCTCCTCTAAACACAGAACTAAAATGTATCTACCTCGACACACCTTCACTGTCGATTTTTTTTTTTTTGTGCCATCGATATCTGTTGCCAATAACTATACTTCGCGTCGAAGTGTCAAAGTTGACGGACAGGAGCGTAAAATCTCTGTCGAAGCACAAAAAGAAGATAACAAAGAAAAACAGGTTTCTTTCTCATCAGAAAGGCGATTCAATCAATACGGAAAATCGGCTATTTTTTAGTGACACCAACCTCGAGCACATCTTGAGCATTGCCGAATAGGGCGTTTGCGGGACACCAAATCTGCTTGGGTAGGGAAAATCTACAGTAAGGATGGTATTGATACCGACGAACGCCATATAACCCAAAGGCCAAAAAAACAACGAAAAAACGAAAAAAATGCAAAAACGGGTCCAAAACGGCACTGTTAACAAACATTTCCGTGGGTAAGGCTAGGCTGGCCCTGGGTTGCCACGTTTCTCGGTTTTACTTTTAACCAACATTTTCATGGGTTAGGTTGGCCGTGGGTTGGAACTTTGTTGCTTTCAATACTATGAATGAATGATTTCCTACCCAGTCATTTTTTAAAAAAACACACCCTCATCTATATTGCTATGCTATACCAGGTAAAATTTAGTGCAGCTTTCGCCGCTGAGCACGATTTCTCAATGAAAAAAATGAAAAAAATGCAGCGTCGCCCAAAAAACGAGCCTCACGTTCTCATTAGGTTATTTCGTGTTCGTGGGCCTATATTGTACCTGGTATACTGTGTGGTATGGAGGCGTGTTTCACCTGGTATATGGGGCCGTATGGACGCAAGGCGGCGGGCTTGTCCGTTGCGAGAATGCTCCTCGACGTGGTGTAGAGCAGCTCCCACCGACCGTTGATTAGGGGACACGCCAAGGACCTATTAACAGTGGCCGCGGAGAAGAGCGGCGGCGCAGAGGAAGGTAAAGCAGCAGCCAGTCACGGCACCAACATGATTAAACAAAAGGTTGAGGAGTCTGTCAAAAATAAAAATAAAACAGTATTAAATTGAAGAAATACGTCAAAAACCGAAGAACCAGCGCACATGATCTCACCACCTCAAGCTCACACGACTGCACGGCACAGATTTTCAGCTTCGACAGCCCTGTACTCTCCACTAAGGGTCGTTCCTAATGGACGGAAAAAAGTACGATTCCTGACATTTTGAAAAATCGTCATGTCTTTGTTCAAAACAAAAATCACGTTTTTTTGCGCCAGGAATCCTGACATCAATTTTGGCGGAAATTTTGAAAACTGTTGAAAATCAAGATTCCTGAAAAAGGTCACGATTCGTGGAAATGTCACGTTTTTTTGTCACCTTTAGTGTCCGTGCCGATACCCTTTCCTACGGAGACGAGCTCTGCGGACACAAGCCACATGACAGAGATAGCACATTGCAAACACAGGTGATTCGGCCATGCAATGCCGAACGCAATGAATGCTTGGGAGGAAGATAGGAAAGCCCGCACACCAGACGACGTGCAAGGAAGAAAGAAAGGACAGCACATGTAGCAAAGAAGGCAGGCTGGTATTTATAGGAAGACAAAAGGTCCGGGAGCGTTTATACTGATTTTAGTGGAAAAAACGCCTTCTACTATCAATACAAAGGAAACCCAGCCTGGGTCAGCAGTTTAGTTTATTGTGTTCTGGTGTCTGCACTATAAAGAGCAGATCGGGCTGTTTTGCGCTACCGGCGCTGTAATGAGCCACTTGTTCCCGTCATGTTGACCCTCTGCAGTTCCAAAGGATTCATGCAAAAATAAACGTGTCACGCAAGCGGTTAAAGTAAGCGCTGTCGCAGTGGGCAGCTCGGGCGATACGTTCAATGCGACAAGAAAAAATAGTTCGAATCAAGCGCCGAGGATTTTGGTTTATCATACTTAATTAAGCCTACGAAACGACTTACTTGGGGTTGGGGTTGAGCTTCTCCAGCTTCTGAGCTAGGGTTTCCACAAGAGCGGCGTCCTCCTCCGTCGCAATTCGCCCGCGATCCAGGGGAGTAATAGCGTCGAGGAGATTTGCCTTCGCTGCTGTTTGCTGCTAACGGTATGAAAAAAAGGCAGGCGGTGGTTGGGGCGGGGGCGGGGGGCGGGTTATCGAACTTTGAAGATATTGGTGGCAAAAACAAGCCACCGAAGAGACGCCGAAGTGGGTCATGTTAGTACATCTACGGTAGGATTTCTTGATAAGTTCGAAGTGCGTGGCGGTGTTTGAAAAATATTTCATGTTTATTGTAATCCATTGGACAGGCAAGAGACAACAAAGGACAAATCATGTCCATCACGTTTTTGGGACGGTGGTGGTGAAACGGCTCCTGTCCCTGCTGCCGACGCTGCTGCTGCTGCTGTTGAGTCGAGCCGGTCAACAGCAGTGTCAGTATCGGGTACCAGGTATCAGTTACAGCAGTACAGGCAAACGAAACGAGGCTCACAACGTGTTAGTTTGTTCGTGAGTACAGGGTACAAGGCAGCCAGTCAGCAGTTATCATACATGCGTCGGTTGCACGTTGCACAACAACAAAAGTGATCTAACAGCCTTTCGGCGGCTCGTCGAGAAGAGCGATCTAGAGTCCTAGACTCCGCATCCAAACTAGTCCAAGTCCTTGCTCGGTAAAAATGGCAGCGCTTGTCGCCATCATATACCAGATATGCACGTTTAACGATGACATTTCAGCCTCACGTACGGTAGGTGCTTAAGTGCTCCTGGGATCAACCACATGCCGTTGACATGCGTATACTGGTCACATCGGGAGCCAAGAAATTCCAGCCAGCGAAGGTATGGAGGTGGCTCCATGGTTGAGGCAAAAATGTCTTGGGGGCATGAGTGGCAACCTCGTTCATCGTGCTAAACAATCAACCCGAAGTCAGAGAACAGAGGTTGGGGGAGAAATGCTGAGGATAGGCGACGAGAGAGGCCTAATCGAATCCAATACCAGTACATACTCTAAATGATCTGCGTAGTTGCAGAAGAATACGACCAAAGACGGTATTACCGTGGTCGAATAGAACATGCCAGGCGAGGGATCAAGCAAGCGAAAAACAACGTGCGCTGGCAAGGGTGTTGGGCCTAGTGCTCCAAACTCTAAAAACTAGTAGTTTGGTGTGCGCTATGGACAGTGAACGGCAAATGAGTTTTTGCTCGTACTAGGTACCAGGTATATACTAGTAATACTGTACGTGTCAGGGGGGAGACTGTCTGTCTCCTGGACATGTTTGGCGCGCATGCCACATTACATCCACATTCGTTCTCCGTTCGCTGTCAGCGCTGTCAGAACAAATTCACTACTCCTGAGATATGGTACTCCGTCTCTTTCATGAAACCACGAAACCACCAGCCCAACACCTCTGACTAAGCGTTGCACACGAGGCTCCACTGCTGCAGTACGAACGTACTTCGCACTATGAACTGCTTCCAGCTATGTTCCCATCTGTGTCTTCGAAGGTACCACGCGAAGCGGGCAAGAGCGCGACCGTACGACGCCTGCGAGGCGGTCTGACGCGGCGCAACAAGGTGCGTGTTGCTCATGACCAGAAAAGCATCAGTCCAACACCTCCGACAAGCGATGCACACGACACTATGCATACACTACACGCATCGCTGCCCCCAGCTGACAAGCGTTGCTACTGTTGGCTATGGCTGCCCTTCCTGCTTCCCTTCCCGCCTGTCCTTCCTGCATGTCGAAACTTCGAAAGTGCCCAGGATGGCATCGCGAAGGCAAGAGGACGGTACGATGCTCTCTGACGCGGCTTAACAAGATGCGCGCTGTTGAAAACAAGCAACAACATCAACCCAACATCTCTGACGGGCATCGCGTACAGCACCACACATCGACCAACCGAAGCAGCACTGCTGTTGGCTAACGCTAACCCTTCCCACGTGTGTCCTTGATGGTGACCAGAACGGCAACCCGAGAGCCCGAGGACCGCACAACGTTGCCCAAGACGATCTGACGCGGCGCAACAAGATGCGTGTTGCTCAAAACCAGAAAATAGCCAGTTCAACACATCGGACATTCGTTGCACACGAGACTCCACTGCTGTATGAAAGTTAATGGCACTGTTGCCAGTCTGGCTAACCCTTCACGGTTCTCACCTGTGCCTTGGATGGCGCCCAAAATGGCAACGCGAAGGCAAGAGGACCAGACGACGGTATTCTGGAAGAGGTCTGACGCGGCGCAACCAGATTTTTTTGGTTTGGTATTGTCCAAGATGAAGTCTCGTGCGCTTGCCGTGCTTGTGCGTTGCCTGCGATCAGCAGCAGCCCCACCGTTGTCAACGTGACAGACACCATGCTTTGGGATTGTGCTCTTTGTGAGGCAAGAGCAGGAGTAGCAGTAATGGTGTGTTGTTTTGCTTTTCACTGGATCGTGGACTGCGAACTCTGAACCTTTGTTACGTTTAGGCGTTTCAGTGTTGTTCCATTTAGTTTTTTAGAATTTTTTACATTTTTTGGTGAAACGCCACCCCTGAGCCCATATACTAAAACGCCTTACAAAAAAGAGAGAAAGCCACGGAGAAAAGATATAATCCCGCGGAGAAGCAGCTCATCAGAAAAGGACGGACATCCGAGGTCGGATAGCTCATCGCAGAGGAACAGAACTCGCACCGGGCACGAGAGGGTGTGTTGACGGACAACACAACGAGAGGTGAGTGCGTTTGTGGTCTGTGTGATGTCCGCCGCACCACGAAATCATCGATCAACTTTGAGGTACCCGGTGTGGCTCCTCGGCATGTCGTAGAAAACGTGCAGCCAGGGTGCACGATCTGTGACATGTTGATACACCGCAACACAACGCACTTGCTGACAAGCTCAGCTGTTCCGTTCTCGTGACACCGGGAGCTCTGTGTATCCAAAGCACGTACCACCTGCGAAACACAGATGAGCTCGACTGCGGCGGAGTCGGCGGAGCAGAGGGTTCGGTATGGACGCTTGCAATGTCACACTTTTACCCACACCGTCACGCTGCCCACATGTACAAGCAATTTTTTTTTCATAACTCGCAAGTGAAATGTTTTTTAGACACTATATTCAAGTAGTTTCACCGTCAAATGTCACACGCACAGCAGTACCAGTAGCACAGCATGTGTTACCTGGCACGTGTTAATTGTCTCGTGTGATACACATTGCGGAGCTCGAACCTGACCCTATCATTACCGCTAGTCACTTGCATGTAGTATTTTTTGTACAAGCCGCGTGAGATGACGGAGCTCCGACCTACTCTATTTGCAAGTAGTTACCGTCAAATGTCACACAGCAGCAGTTTAATTTTTGTGTAAGACGAGAGATTGCGGAGCTGGAACCTACACTATTTCCAAGTAGTTTCGCCGTAAACAAGAGTACAGCAGGTATTTTTTCTACTCCTGTATTACTGAACATGTGTGATGACGGAGCTCCGACCTACTCTATTTGCAAGTATTTACCGTCAAATGTCACAGCAGCAGTTTAATTTTTGTGTAAGACGAGAAATTGCGGAGTTGGAACCTACACTATTTCCAAGTAGTTTCGCCGTAAACATCAATACAGCAGGTATTTTTTCTACTCATGTACTACTGAAGAAGTCGCGTGAGATGAGGGAGCTCCGACGTACTCTATTTGCAAGTAGTTACCGTCAATTGTCACACAGCAGTAGTTTATTTTTTGTACAACAAGACGAGAGATTGGGGAGCTCGAACCTACACACTATTTCCGAGTAAGTTTGTTGAATATGTCCAGACAGCATAGATTTTAGGTAGGAGGAGTCACGCATGAGCATTGAGCAGCTCTGACACACACTATTTGCAAAGAAAAATACGAGGTTTAAAATCGAGGTTCAAATATCATGTAGAATTTCAATATGCCCGTTGCGCACATGCTGCAAAGGTGTGCAAGTCAACTCGCCCCGATTCGACGTTACACTCGGTCTAATGACACCGAAATGACTCTTATTGCGTCCTTATTGCAAACAGACATTGATGACGCCAACGCCGACAGTGACAACTCCGACTTGGACTCCACCGCGGGTAGCCTCCACGACCCCAGCGGCGACGACAGGGGTGCCATGGGGACAACCGGAGAGACGGCCAAAGACATCGAAATCGGCGACAACATTCTGGGGTTTATGAAAGGCTCATATATGGGTAAGCCATCTTACGTGCTGACACGTACATTTCAGGCTGGTGGCTTCATTTTTTTTTTAATTTACACCTAACAGCTTCTCGTGTATCGCAACTTCTATTCACTTATGAAATACAAAACACAATACGTAACCCCTGGCACACCCCCTCTCCCCTCACCGGTGATAAGAAAATACATCCCATACCATACAAACGGATAGGTTACAACAGCCGATCAGATTTTATTTGCTCTCCAACACTCACACCTTAATGCACGCGATCGAAGTAGCATATGCAGCTTGCAACGATAGGCTTCCATCTCACAGCTGTAGTGGAATTATTTATTTCATTTTATAAAGTAGTTAAATCGAGATCACTATATTCGTTTTTTTTGGGATCACATCTTTTTTTTTTTTTTTTTTTTTTTTTCATCCTCCGGCGGATGGGGAAAAATAAAGCTTTAGCTCACCACACTTCCGCGTATTTTCATACGCGTCGTGTGTCGATTTAACTCAATTGCTTTCGCAGCCCAACGCTAGCTGGCGCACCCTTTGGGATCACATCATATTGCCGCTTACAACGGCTCGATGACTCGATCATTTGGACGTTACGGCAGACCCCAACGCCGCCGAGGACGACGGCGCCGAGGAGGACGATGACGACGTCGATGCCCTCGCATGGGTGGGCGGCGGGGATGGAGGGGTGTTCGATGACTTCGACGACTTCGAGCCAGCATTCGATTACTTGTGATGTGGAAAGGAGTCGAAGGGGGCTACAGTTCGGCGTATGATCTTGTTTCTGCAACTCTCGGTATTTATCAAGCAAGCGTCCGATATAGGAGTTGGTGTCTTCTTCAGTATGTTACGTGTTGGTGTATTTTAAAGTTACAGTACAACCAATTTTACCTCGCATGGGACTCCATGTGTCATCGACGACTGCTGTAGCGCTTTGCTTTAATTACGCGGGTCTTCGCGCCTAACGGTGCGGATGGAGGCTTTTTTAGTGGTTGCATATACGCGAGTGTTTCTGTTGTCGGACACTGTCGATTATTTTTGCAAGGCTTTTCGGCGTGCACTTCGGTGCGTGCTTTATTTTTTGGGAGGGGGGGGGGGGGGGGGGGGGTTAACGTGACTGTGCGGTGCGCTGCGGTGCGTGTTTGTTTTGTGAATAATCGCACTGTGCGACTCGGGACGGGTTTGCGACGGCTAACGGGACAGATGTCTAATATAGCCATCATCGCAAGAGAATTTTTTCTACAACACGATGATGCAGGTGAAGAGAACAGGCGACAGTGTGCCCGTGGCAATCATAACGTGCCGCATTGTATTTTTGAACGTTTCCGTGTATCTGTTAGACGCATCCCCTGGTACATTAATTGATATTCGGCTCCTTCATGGGCGAAACTGAAAAAAATATAAAATTAACCCTTAACCCTTTCATAGCGTCCAACCCGTTAACAGCAGGACAGGACATCGACTATTACGCGCATTCTAACCCACACCAACCACACCATCCGAAGCTAAACCAACACAATTACCAGCGAAACGTAGGACGAGCCCAAATGGCAAAGAAAATACGCTGACCAACAGATGTCTCAACACTCTGGCGGCGCCAAACAAACCACGCCTCCGGAGAGTTGGATACTCTCCCGCGGTACGTTGCCCTGGGGAGGTATACAATGACACTCGGGGGGTTTTCCTTGAACCAGGGCCCGCGCGCTTTCGAGGGTTCGAGAAATGAGAGTCTCAGCTCGAAGGCTACCCCTACTCGTGCAATACGCAAAGCCTGCCCCAATATTGTGAAGGCGTTCTTGTAGGGGGGGCTCGTAACAATCCAGTCTATGCAGCGCGCTTCCTGGGTGAAGGCCTTGACGCACTGCTCCGAGGATGCGTCGTAGTGTGCGTCCGCCTGTAAACTGGAGGAGAGGCACACGCGCCCATTTCGGGAGGAGAAGAAATCGTTTACATAAATGCACGAAAGCAAGAATTGTCGCACTGGGCAGCCGTGCCGCTGCTGAGCGAATCATGCTCACTATACAGATTGTTTCTGACACTGATATGATACGATGGGTCGGAACATTTCCTTCGAAGTTTTTACCTCGTCGGCATACCGCGTGTACGACACATAGTTTGGCTCATTTCTCAGACGAAACAGAAGTCATCATGGGAGGTGTCGTAGAACAAAAACGGGGCGTCTCTACCATAGCATGTGTCGCACATTCCTCACCATCGATTCAGGTCGTTAGTGGAGATGCGAAGCCCGTTAGCTGCAAGTACCATGTTGGCAGCGTCTTGGGTCGCGCCGCAGATATCAAGAATCTCTCCATTTACCTCCACGTGCTCCAAAAGAGCTTGCACCTGGCGCGACCAAACCCAACGCATGCGCGGGCGTTGCAGCAGTGAGTGTCATGCGTTGTCTTTTCGTTGTACAATTTTCGTTTGCTGGTCGTAACTTCGGTGTCCATGCCATCTTGTTGACTCACTGTTTGGTCTCCCTTGGTATCTCTACCTCCTCGCGGGTCCCTTTTCCTTTTCTGTTTTTTTATTGCTTTCCTTTTCCTTTTCCCTTTCCCTTTTTGTTCTCTACTGTTCCTTTTCCGTTTTGTTTTGTTTCCATTTGTTTAACCTTCTTGTTATGTCTTTTCTCTTTCTTTCTTTCTACGAGTATGCTATACCAGTGATACTGGTTTCCTTTCTTCCTTGCATGTTGCCTGGTGATATACATTCCGCACCCGCACTCGGTGTGGTCGGCATTGCATGCATGGCTAAATCACCTGTATTTGCGATATGCATCTCTGTTTTTTTGCTGTTTGTAGTTTGTGACCACGGACTCGTCTCTCTAGGAGGAGGCATTGGCACGGGCACTGGTTGTGCGGGAGGTGCATCAGATGGGTGGAAATATCAGTTTAATGTGAAGAACACACACACGCACACACACACTAAAATTAAATTATTTTTCAGATAATAGTCATCTTGGTCATGTCGAACAGCAGTACCACCACCCACCACCTTGTGCCATTAATCCACATGTTCAATCACAACAGCACAGCAGTCCATCCCCAACGTGTTTTACATCCAATGTGATATGTGTCGTATACAATTTAGTGCCAATGGTGCACGCGAGCGCTTGGTCAACAACCCACGCACCAACCACCTCTTAATAACTCGACTTTAGTGTATAAAAAAATATAAACAACTACTGCTGTACACTGCTATATATTGTGACTTGTGTTTTGGTACCGACCTCTGCCTGTCAGCTGCTACGTCAACTGAATCGTGAGGGCTTTCAACACACCTGAAAGCTCGTCGAGGGGTAGCGACCAAGAGGGGAGGATTGACCCGTAGCCATGGTTTCCAAGGACCCCTTCTCCGCCTTCTGCTGCTGCCTGCTGAACCTCCTGTACATCAACACAACGCAGTCCGATCGAGAGCACAAGCACTCTCCATCGACCATCGGCTCCGTGGTGAGGTCGCGAGCGTGCACCCATGCGGCTCCAATGCTAGCTGACCATTGCTCCAGTGCCGACCAGAAAGGACCGCTTCCGACGTGCCTCCAGCCAGTACTCGACCCATTCCGGGCGCCGGCGCGTCCGCAAGCAAAGCAGAGTGCAAGACCTCCGTCTGGATTGGGCTTTCCATGCTTGGTTAGTCCGCATCATCCTCCTCGGCGAGCAGACGGTGCACGAGGCATCCAAAATACGTAAAAAAGACTGATATGCTGGGTCGAACTGTATACCGAGTTTCTCTTGTCACAGGTAACGAACTGTGTGTGCACAAGTAGCTATGAAAAGCTTATGACCATGCCCACTCAGTACAACCGACACCTGCCCTGGTGAGAGCCAAACGACTTCGGTGCGCGGCCTCCACGGCACACAGGAGACGCGCAGGAGCAGCACCCTTCAGCACTTTCCGTCGACGGTTTTGGAGGTGTCAAATGCTCGTGGACAAACGTTCGCAGGCTACAAAACCCGGTAGGCACCACTGGCGTGATGGATTACACCCGCCCTGAAAGTCTCAAGCAGTTCCTGTCACCGGAGCCCCTGCTAGGCCGAAAGTTGTGATCGTCGCCTGCGGGGAGGGGATAGGTTTCTGTACGTCCCTGCGCCGAAAAAGCCATATATTATTAAAAACCCCAGAAATGGACTTCCTGGGCCTACATAAATGCTCGTTCATCAAGGCACATCGTCGTGAGGCCCTGTTTTGTTGCTCCACGTCCACCACGTCACCCATGCCTACCTGTACATCCTAGCGGCACGCGAAGGTGACCACTGTAGCGCGCGCACCATCGACAAACGTGTGACATTCCTATTACGCCGCATTTCTAAATGGAACAACACTGGTTTAGGCTGGAAGCGAGCTGGGAAAACATAGTGTTGT
The DNA here is from genome assembly GCA_012845835.1 of Undaria pinnatifida. Lineage (NCBI taxonomy): Eukaryota > Phaeophyceae > Laminariales > Alariaceae > Undaria > Undaria pinnatifida. The sequence goes on from JABAKD010000022.1 coordinate 1,200,041, forward strand.
AAATATTAGGAAGGCTTTTTTAATCTTTTTTCAGCAAATCAGAATCATCAGAAAAAAAATAACGGTTCAGCTGCGGTTCAGCGACAACGGTGTGCATAATCGTCGATGAGCACACCGCTTTGTGTAACGCGTATAACGGGCACCAGCAAACAAACGGCTTCCAGGCTACCAAAGGAGGTGGCAAGTGCATTCGGGGAACCGGGTCTGGTAAGGTGGGAAAGGCAAGGAGGTGTGCTTGGGAGGCAAGGCAGATAAGTGCATCATCGTCATCGATCGTTTGGTATGACATCATCGTGGCATCGTCGTGACAGGAGATCGAGATATCATCGTATCAACATGTATGTGCATGCATCGATCGCTTGTTGTGTGCAACGTGTAACGCGCATCCGGTTTCCGGGGGACCAGGTTGGGTATGAGGGACAGGCAAGGGCTACCCGGGAGACCATAGTACCGAGGCTGGTGCGTCATCATCGTCACCGTGCACCGTGCATCGTGCGCCGATCGCCCGCTGTGTGTAACGCGTAAATAACGTACACCAGCCAAAAAGGAGCGGCTTCTTAATTGCCGAAGGGAGCGGTGTTCACCCGGGGGGTCGGGTCTGGTAGGAGATGGGAAACGTAAGGGGTGCTCGGGTGGCCAGGACAAAGGCCGGCGCATCATCGTCATCGTCCTGTCGTCGCCGTGCATCGTGCATCGAGCAACGCTCGCCCGCTGTGTAACGTGCAACGTGTAACGGTTGTACCTACTACAGTAGTAGTACCTGTTAAGTCAAAGGTGCAACCTGTATCTCTCAGCAAAAAACGGCGAACACCTTCTAGAATGCCGAAGCGGGCGCTCATCGGGGGCCCGGACACAGCAGTAGGTTGGACGGGAAATGAGTGCTCGGGAGACCAGGATAAGACGGACCAACTCGTAGTCATCGTCGTTGTATCGACGTGCACCGATCCTCGACCAATCGTCCGCTGTGTACCACGTGTGTTGTGTAGCGGGCGTCCACAAACAAACAGCTTTCAACACCGCCGAAGGGGGTGTTATTGGGGTATGTTCGGGGGACTAGGGTCTGGTAGGCGGGAAAGATAATTAAGGGTTGCCCGGTAAGTCACAAGATAAGACTGGTGACCGGGAACCCTCAAGACACAACGCGGGGCATCATCGTTGTCGTGCGATATCGTCGGCCATCGTGGCACCCATCGTCCAGTGTATGTATCGTCACTTGTACCTGGTATATATACCTGGTGTACGAAATCATAACGTGCACCAGAAAACAAACGGCTTCCATACCGCAAAAAGCGGTGGTAACCGGGAGACCGGGTATGGTAGGTGGGAACGGTAAGGGATGCTTAGAAGGCTAGGCAGGACAACAACAATACATGCGATGGAGAATTGAATCTGGCCCAGTTCGGCATGAAAAGCATCATCCCACAACTTAGCAGCCCGCTTTTTGCTTTGGTGTGGATACTGCCGAAATCTCCATACAGCATACACAATAATTCGTCGTTTTTCGGTCCTCCCTGAAGTTCGCAACAGGTTAACAGCGCCCGTATCCAGATGCTTGAACAAAATAACTTCACATACTACATGTCTTGTTTGCAAAGGACTATCGAACGATGACGTCGGGGTGACAAGGGGCACCGTATTTCGCAAGATACGACCGGAGCTTGGTTTAGAACCAGCGATTTCGTTATGGAAAAGTTGGGGGTGCTACCGTATGACGACTCGAAATGAAAACCTTAACCCCGCAATCGGTAAGAATGAAAGCATGCACCCGTACCGGGAAGGGGGGAAGAGTAGCATAGAATTGCCTGCTATGTGAACGAGAATTTGAGTTTCGAAAATCCAGGTGGATGGAGAGAAAATGCAAAGTGGTACGTAGATGGAACGGGAGAAAGAGCAGTGTATGAAATATGAATGAAAATAGCGTCTACCTGGTACACTCGCACCTTGCCCTGTGTACCCTGTAGGAGGCTTTGGGTACGGCGGTTGTGCTTTGACGAACTCAGTGACGAGTCATTTTTAAACCGTGTTTGCCAAGAGAGGGTAGCATCTAGATATATACAAACATGGAAGGATAGGCGGGCTCTAGAGTCCCATCCGTCCGCCCAGTTTGTCGCAAATCGGTTACTTAGGTACAAGGTTTTGCCATGTGGAAATGTTGGAGAAATCTTCCCCACTTTTCACACATCACGATCTAGAAAAAGGTCATCTAGATCCTATTTGCCGTTATGGTATGCCAGGGGTCTATGTAGCACAGATCTAATCCAAGATATCTACATCTACATCATATATCTGCCGTATGTCAGGGGTCCTATGTAGCACAGATCCAATCCAGGAAACATGTGCTGGGTCGATTAGATCATCCGGCCTTCACTCGGCAACGTGATCTATTTAGAGGCGATCCAAACCATGGACACCTTGGATCTACCTACCCAGAAAGACAGCACGGATAGGAATCTGATATGTCCAATGTGAGAAATGAAATCTTCTGCCCAACATCAGCAGCGAAAAAAAACAAGACGAGACAAAATGCATCAGCAGAAACGTTGCATGCCGTCCACTAGGCCATGTTTTTACTGTTTTTATTTATTTTTATTTTCTTGTCCCCAGTCAGCGTCGAAACGCCTGTCGCGTCTTCAAATCCCTCGAGATCAAAAGACGGACACATATCTCGACGATCCTAGCAAGAATCTCAGCACCTACGAGGCAATAACGCCACGCACGAACTAAAACGCCTGCATCAGCATCTCAGCATCCCAGCCCCGACAAAGCATTAACGCCATGTACAAGCTGAAACACCTGCGTTATCCAACAGGCTTAGAACTTGATGTCCCCTTCAAGGTTGGCCTTGAGGTAGAACTGCTTGCCCTGCGCCTTGCGAGCGCGGCGCTCCTTCAGCACAGCCTTGCGGCCAGCCTTCTGAGCGTCCTGGAGCGCAGCCTGCGCCTTGATGCGGGCGTCGTGGTGAGGGTTCAGGCGCAGCATGACGCTGCGGTTCTTCAGCGGGTTGACCTTGCGGGCGACCTTACGCACCTGGGCCTCCGGCTTGGGGTCGTTCAGGACGCTCTGGATCTGTGAGTCGGGAAAGGGGTGGAATGAGAGCACGAGGGATCGTGGCAGTTAGAACGCGTGTTCTGGAATGAAAAGCGACGTTAAACGACCGTGCATGAACGGATGGGATACGGGCACAAAGGAACATATAACAGCACATTAACATCGTCCGAACTTGCCGGGGAGGGACGGGGGGAGTGGAAACGCTTTGCATATTTTGCCGAAAAGGGACGTGATTTATAGGGACGGCAATAAGAGAAAGAGAAACACAGCGGTCAGAGAGCATGTGCTACGAAATCGTCCGAAATTGACGCAAGCACAAAAAGACAAACAAGATCCGTGACTGTGGAGAGGCCAAGTGACGGCGCACAACACGGCAACGATTACAGCATGGCCCACAAAACGCAGAACGGGCACCGGGGCTAGTTGACTACACGTGAATGAAAATTGCATAGTTCACCGGCTCGGCCTCATGACGGCAACACAATAAGGCACAGCAACCCCCCTATGGTATCCAAGCCTCGACAGCTGCAACAAACGGCATACGAGTTGATCCGGTTGGGGCCGGTCTCAGCCATGCAGTTAGTGGCGTGACAGCATAAAAAACTGACCCCGACACACGAACGACAACCACAAAAATTGTTTCAAGTGAACTATTTCGAACTCCCTATGGCAAAGCAATGTAAGCAAGGCAAACGAATAAAACCAGGTAAGGCTGTCTATTATTGGGCTGCAACGAACCTCATCGGAGTTGATGATGCGGTTGAGGTCCGTGTTGGTCATGCAGTGGCGAGGCAGCTGGAAGTTGCTCTTCACGTCCGACTTCTCCGTGTAGGTGCCGTAGATCGAGTCGAGCTTGTCGAACGCTGCCTGAGAGGACCACAAAAGAACAGACAAAAAGAGAGAGAATTTCAGCGAATCACACCTGTCGCGCGATCTCACCCGTACTTGGCGATCGAAGGGACACAAAAATCCAGTCCATCTCGAAAACGCATCGAAAAACATACAAACCCCAACAATTAATAGCAATGCTGCGGGTTCTCCTTCGCTTGTGCCTGGCGCAGATACTTATCTGGCTCCAAGCGGAATAGCAAATCAAGCTTCAAGCCAAATAGTCCGAACACGCACCTCCCAAAACAAGATCAGCCAGATCGGAGAAAAAACAGCAGCGAGTATAAATAGTTGCTGGCCTGCTTGCTACGGAAGTGTCTTATGCCCGTTCAGTCTCGTCATCTCCGACCCGAGATTGCGCTCGTACTTCAAGATCATGATTGTTTCAAGCAGTGGCTATCAAGGGCTGCAATCACAGTTGTGATAATTCCAAAAACGCATTCTCTGCTAACAAACACAAGCGTATGTCGCAAGGTCCGTGGACCATCAGGCATGCAATACAGGCATGCAATACCGCACCTGCGTCCAGACGCAGAAACGACCCATGTGCCCGCCGGGGGCCAAGGTGAGCAGGTTAAGGCGGTCCACGCACGCCGTCTCCACACCGGGGAGGTTGCGGAAAGCGCGGTCGATGCCCTGTGTTTCGCAAAAAGCGGGAGGCGGCAAAAACACAAATCAAGGGTAGGCGTAAGGGTCCATCCCAGCAAGGGGCGGGAATGACAACAAGTGGCATCAGCGCCACCCGCAAGCAAAACGATCGAGTGGTAGGCAGGGGCTACGATCGAAACGCTTGAAAAACATGAGACATACCTCGGACTTTTCGTACATAGATAACGAGCGGCCCAAATTACGCAAAAGCAACGTAACGGTACGCATGCTACGGCCACGAAGTACGGCAAAACAAACAAAAAAAAACATCGACGAATACCGGACTTATCGGATGGCCGGTTTGGGGGCCCGGCTACTGCAAAAACAACCCGACGGTACATAAGGTACAAACGCACCAGCTACCCACGGCCACCAAACGTATACGATGAAAACAAGAGTTAAAAAGGCATGACGCACCTCGGACTTCTCGTAGATCACGAGGGGCCCACGGCGCATGACGTAACGGCGGTTACGCATCTTTCCCTTGCCGGCGCGGATTTTCTTGGAGTCCTTGACCTGTACCAGGTAGGCAAACAACAGGCGCAAAAGACTGCATCAGGTTTAGCGTCACCAACGCGTTTCAGTCTTGCTCGAAGTTCGTCGTAGGCGTTACAGTCGGCGGGGCCATTCGCGGTAAAAACAGCGCAGCAAGGACTGTTCTATGTCTCGACTATTTGCTTACTAGTACTGTACAGTACTTCCTACTCGTGTGGCGGAACAAAGGCCAACTAACTGACATAGTATTAGGGCGTTTGCGATTTCCGTTCATACCTGGTATTTCGGTAGGAAAACATATAATGCTATTGATAGTATTCAAACCGTCGAACGTCACAATCCAAGGCCAGCCCAACCCACGAAAAGTCCGTGAAACTTACGTTTTCCTACCCACCTCCTACCCAACCAACGTTGGTACCACGCAAAAACCCTAGTTTACCCTTCAATAACTGTATAATCCCTCCCTATACCAATTCAAAGCTATTTATGACCCAAAAACGGACTTCCAATAGTGAACGCGTTTAAAGTTCGACGTCGAGCTACAAACGCGACAATCAAAACTGGAAGGTGCACAACTCCGGAAATTACCGCACACTACAAGTACTACCAACCATAGCCAACAATTGAGTAGTACCAAATTGGCGATTAGCAGTTATCGAACTCACTCCCCTATGGAACAGTATCGGCTCACCTTCTCGACCTCAACGGCGGCGCCGAGCGCAGTGAGAGTGGCCAGGGCAGCGGCCGTCTTGGTGCACGACTGCAGAGAAGTGTCCACCACAAGCGGCAGCTCGGGCACCTCCTCCACGCGGTGGCCGCGGGCCATGACGAGAGCGGGGACCGCGGTGGCGGCGAGAGCCGAGGCAACGGCGTAACGCTTCTGGTTCACGTTCACGTGGCGGTGCCTGTCAACAGCAAGGTGGAGATACGACAAGTAGCGAGGGCGGGGTTGGCAGATGGGCGGATGTATTTCAAGTTGTTTCGCTCAATACACCCGCGTAACTAGACTTCTGGTTCTTGTTCAAGTAGCGGTGACCATCTACGGCAGCAGCACGGGGTAACACAAGGCAAGCACGACGGGGTGTTCATTGCTCACTTTTCAAGTTCCTATGACATTTTTCAGCAAAGGCAAAGCACCGGGCAGACATGTTCATGTACTATTCGATGGTAGATAATTCAACAACGGCGGCGGTAAAAACACCATCACCAAAAATATTAGGAATTCCCACCAGCGGCGCCAGCTCTTGGTGGACGCATTGACAACGACACCAACATGTTCAAAGCCACCACCATATCCGAAAAAACAGCCACACCACCACGACAATAACGGTAGTTCCCACCGGCGGCGCCAGATCTAGGCAAAACGTCAACACCAGCGGGAGCAGTAGTTGTCGCCACACCAGCGGCGCCAGACAACACCAACAACTTCGAAACCACCACCATATCCAACAACAGCCACACCATCAACGACAATAACGGTAGTTCCCACCAGCGGCGTCAAATCTTGGGTGAACACAACGTCACCACCACCGCCACGTACAACACAAGTAGCGGGAGCAGTAGTTGTTGTCATCACACCAGCGGCGCCAGATGTTGGTCACCACAACAACAGCGACAACAGGACTATTATTATTAGTAGCTTTCACGATCGGCGTCACATGTTGTCAACACTGCAACAACGACAACAACACTACTACCACCACCACTAACACGCAAATAGAAAATAGCAGTAGCAATACCATTAGTTCCCACTAGCGCCGCCAAATCTTGGTCAATACAACGACAACAACAACAACAACAACAGACGACTGTGAACCACCGCCAATAATATCGTAACTATGAATATTTATAGCATTAGCATTAGCAATAGCACTAGGAGTAGTTCTCACCAGCGACGCCAGATCTTCGTGGGGGAGAACATGCGTCCGCCGCGGCACATGTTACCGAAGGCACCCTGGCCGGCACGCTGGGTTCCGCCTCCCTGGACACGCGGGATACGCGACACGGCACGCCCGGTACCCCAGGACTCGGCCGAGGTCTGATAAGGCAAGGTAGGGCAGGGCCAAGCAAGGGAGGTAGGGTAAGGGCGAGGTGAGACGGGGTAGAGCAAGGCAGGGTCGGGTAGGGTAGGGTAGAGTAAGGTAGCGTAAGGCAACGCAAAGCAAGGAAGGCAAAGGCTAGTTACACTTGCTGCAGAGCAAAGCGTCAGTAACGCGCGACGTACCGGTTCGCAGAGCAGACATGCTGGACGCATCGTAGATGCAAGTTTCATTTGAGCAGAAGAGGCTACAGCACAAGTGTTGCACCTTGAATACTTCGAAGTATTTTGCAGTACCAAGATCCTACAAATTAGGGCCCATTTACATCGACCCAAAACTGCAAAGGTGCCATCTGATCAACCCGTTCACGAAGAGTGCGGCAGTATCATACGAGCATCAGCGGCTGTACGCGTGGTGACAGATAGCACCTCCTGACGCTTTTGCTTCGAACATCACCTTGTTCAGCAGCCCGTGCTGCTCGGTGTGGTGTAAGTCATGTCACTTGGTCTGCATTCTGCGCTACCTACTGCCCGTGGTATGCCGTTTCAGGAGGGCATCTCACACACAGCAAACTATTACGATGTACGAGTATACCAGGTACAGCAGAACAGGACACCAAACAAGAAACGGGCTATTAAGAAAGTCAAGTTAAGAATGTCAGGGCAGTAAGAAATTCGGGCGCTGTTATATACCAAATACAGTGCATTTGAACGCACTCTCTCGCAAATAAGAAACCCTGCCTGGGCCAGCATCTCTTTTTCATGCATGGTGTTGCAGCATCATACTCGTAGGTGTCCTGCAAGGCTGTCTGGCTCGTTCGATATTTATCACTGCTGTCCGGCATGGCACACAGGTAGTAAGAGCAGCCAACCCTAAACACTCCCGAGAACATCCAAGACAAGGTCCTCGACAAGGCTCCCGAGGTCCCTGGCGAAATACGCCTTAAGCTCTTCCCAAGGTTGGCGCGATAGCCAAAGCCTTTCAAATTGCAAGAAGCTCAAAGACATGCCCCAGACGTCGCGGGCCCTTCATCCTACCTGGTACCTGGTACCTATGTACAAATAATACGAATAAGCCAGAAATTAACCACTGCAGCAGAAGCAGTCTCGGGCCTCGTCCCGAGACGTAGGTAGCTACGTCGCGCACCAGGTAAATGTTTTGCGCCTATGCAGGTGGCCATGCAACGCTCGCAAACGGGTGCTCGATCAAGAGCGCAGCATGTTGTCATGCAGGTAAACCAAGGGTCGTAAACAAACGCCTCTCGCAACTACTGTACAAATGGCGTGTCTTGTTCAGACTGGGCCTGCCAGAAAAGACAAAAGGCACGGACTGCATCAACCTCTCCACCAGTACTTCTACGAGTACGAACACGAGTACAAGCAAGGGCAGACCGCACGCAACGAACATCACCCAAAACAAGGACCCAAACACGAAATATCCCCCGCGCAACACAACATCACAGCACAAGGTAAACTGCAATGAGAACTCCATGCCAGGGCACTCCTATGCCAGTGCCTCACTCCCAGCTATCTCACCTGGTGACCCGCGCGCTTGGACACAGCGTAAGGCTGGCGGTGGTTCTTGGCCATGTTGGTGTGGACAAAGTTCACGATGTCCGGGCGGATGGGCACGGTGAACACGGCGGGGAGGGCCGTGGACTCCTGGGCCACGCCCGCCGTCGAGAAGACGGACACTACGGGGCGAGCCGACATGCTGGGTTAGAGGTTGGGGTAGAGAAGGACTTTACCTTCTGCTAATCCCAGACAAGATGAGCCCAGGGAGCGCCTCGAGGCCACGAAATTGAAATCGTGGGTTTTCACACCAACGTAGCTTTTTCATATGAGATGGGGGGTAGGGGATGGTAAAGAGGACCAAAACGTTTCAGTTTAATTTCGGTTTCGTTTCAGGCCATTCGAGTAATCGGTCCCACGAGGAACGAAACCGTAACCCTTTCACCGGGTAGTCTAGCTCTTCGTGTGCGGGCTGCGCGGGGCGCGGGGGGATATCATGTCACTCTCTATCTCGTATCTGCTGGTAGCTAACTGCTCGTACTACTGCTGTAAAAAGTGCAGCCTTACATAGCCAGGCCTTACATTGCATGCACGCTGCACCCTCTCCAAATTGAAAACGCTGCAGCTGCACCTCCTTGGGACAAACACTGACTTCCCGTGTGCACAGTTGTAGTGGATCCAGCTGTATCCGCGTGTGGAGCCATCATGGGTAAAGGTCAAGATGACGAAGCGCAGGAGAGCAGCGACAGCGACAGCAGCGGCAGTGATGATGGCAGCGACAGCTCTTCTAGCTCTAGCTCTTCAGGGTCCGATGATGCCAAGAGTGGGTCGGAAAGTGGATCCGGTGGAGACAGCGGAGATGGTGCACCGCTTGAAGTCGGCTTCTGGCAGTCGATGAAAGCTGTGATGCCATGGACGAAAGAAGGCGAAGAGGCAAGAAAAAATTGATATTATTGACAGGAGTGTGTTCATGTATTGCGGTAGTCTAAGACAATATTATGGTACGAGTACAGTAGTGTACGAGTCTTTGCAATTGAAGTCCCAAGTCTTGTGTATGCAGCACAACGTACCCGTTCGTAATCTAAAAGCATATAAACGCAATTTGGTCGATCATGGTGTAACCAACACTAGCTCGGGACCTGCACGCCTGTACGCAGTACGAGTGTGTACCTCTATTTACTTTCCGGGAAAAAACGTTGCCTTCGACGCCAGCACGATCCGGTACGGTCCGTCTTTTGCTATTGCGAAACACTATCCCACACCAATTCCAGGCAAGTTTTCTCCAAAACCGCGAATTAAACAATTACGGGGGGTTAACCCCTCTACAACTGGAAACCCCTTTTGGGGGGTAATTACTTGGATTTAGCATAGGCAGTGGTACTGGGCTCCAAAGGGGTTAGTCTATAGGAACAACCTCAAACTTGGTTCGTACGTTTCCAACATCTCAAGGTTAGATGCAACCATCGCTACCTAATACTGACTGTGATAGAATAGTGTGAGCCTTGTCAATATTGCAGCATGTACTTGGTACGTGGCAGACCGGTGTCGACCATTTTCGATTCATAGTGCTTCAAGGAAGCACTCGTACGTGTATGGTACATGTCCCATGCGCGTGTAGGGACCATTGCTGTTATGAGCATCAAACCGTCCTTACCGGTTCGTCCAGATTGACACAGGGTACTGAACAGTATTTTGTATGAATTGAATGAAACCAAGGAAAACTCACACCAGTACCAGGTTGTACGGCTACTCGTTAGGTAGAAGGGTACGATACGTTAATCGCGGGGAAGCCTCAACGGGGAGCGGCGTCCGTACATCGATATCAACACGGACAGTCGTCCGTCCGTCGGTACCAGCGGGGAGAGTTGTCCGTCCGTCGATACAAACGGGGAAGGTTGTCCGTGTCCGACTGTGTCAACGGAGAGAATTGGTTGTTCATTCGTTCAACGGGGATGGTTGTCCGCCCGTCGGTTATCCTTCCGTCGATTCAATGGGGAAGGGTGCCCGTCCGTCGACATCAATGGCGAGGGCTGTCCGTCCGTCGGTACAAACGGGCAAGGTTATCCGTCCGACGGAGGATTGATTGTCTGTACATCGGTATAATCGAGGAGGGTTCCATGTCCGTCGGCATCAACGGGGAGGGTTATCCGTCCGTCCGCATCAGCGAGGAGAGTTGTCTGTCCGACGTTATCCACCGCGAGGATTGTCTGCCCGTCGTTATTAACTGGGAGGGATATCCCATTCGTTCTTTGGCGTCAACGGGGAGGGTTATCCGTCCGACGGTATCAGCGAGGAGGGTTTTCCGTCCGTCATTATCAACGGGGAGGGTTGTTTGCCCGTCGTTATTAACTGGTAGATTTGTCCCATGCGTGCGTTGGTACCAACGGGGTGGGTTGTGCTATGGTATCCCCTCTCTCCCGTTGCGGTGTTTGACTTGTGGTAGTTGTCCCCTTTATAGCTGGCAGGCGTTATCGCCTGCCCAAACGAAAGGCTCCGCCTACCCTTCTGTCATAACGTATCCGACGGACAGCTAGCAACTGACACCAAATGCTCAACATCCAAACAACCCTCGTGTGAGTGACCATTCCAGAGCCAGAAGCACCCCTGCATAGCATTAGTCAGTCCCTCGGTCAATCTTTGATCCCAATACTACTACACCGGTGTCGACGGCAGGTCACCCGTTCGTCGTTATCAATGTAGAGGGTTATCCGTCCGTCGGTTTCAACGCCGAGGATTGTCCGTCCGCTGGTATGAGCGGAGAGGGTTGTCCATCCGTCGGTATGAATGGAAAAAGGTCATCCGTCCAATGGTATTAACGAGGAGAATTTGTTGTCTGTACGTCGATATCAAGGAGGGCTATCCGTCCGTCGGTACCAACGAGGAGGGTTATCCGGCCGTCGGTATCAGCGGGGAGGGTTGTCCGTCCGTATGTATCAGCGAGGAGGATCGTCCGTCCGTGGGTATCAACGGGAAGGGTTATCCGTCCGTCGGTATCAACGGAGACGGTTGTCTGTTCGACATTATTAACTGGGAGGGCTACCCCATGCGTCCGTTGGTACCAACGGGGAGGGTTGCTCGTACGTCATTATCGTTTTACGGGGAGGGTTGTCCGTCGGGCGGTTACAACGGGAAGGGTTGCCCGTCCGTCGGCATCAACAGGGAGGGGTGTCCGTTCGTCGGTACAAAGAGGGAACGTTATTCGTCCGACGGTATCAACGGGGGGAATTGATTGCCTGTACGTCGGTAATCAACGAGGAGGGTTATCCGTCCGTCGGTATCGGAAAGTAGGGTAACGAACGAATCCTTCTCTCTCTTCCGCGACGCCAACCACACTGCAGGAGCAAACAGGCTTTGTGCTCTTGCTACACAAAAATATGCTTTATTCTGGCAATAATTCGCTCTAGATATCGACTGCTTAAACGCCATACCTGGCATATCAGTGCCCCCACACTTCCGTGGGCAACCTCAACAGAGGTTGGCGATATGGCGATATTGAGTCGAGGTCGAACATCGCTCTTGACAGGATCAATACCTTGCACATCCATCGGGGCGTGGAATAGATATTTGATACAGACCTGTTCACGGTTTGCCAGTCGATAGATCTGTTGAACCGAAGTTATCTAATGGCGGCAGTTTGGTGGTACGATGGACGGCACTTTCGAAAAAATGGTCGTGACGGACGCTTGCTGAAAGCGTAGAACTTGGGTTTAGTGTGGGATGTTTCGGTACTGCGCCCGGAGCAGGTAATCCTTCATGACGCGCCGTCATTTGACCGGGCCCGTTTCCCCTGCGCTATGATAGTCGATCGGTCATGGGCACAGGCGCAATGGGTGGGCAGGTGGCACGCTTGTAGTCTCAGGTCTGCTTTGCACACGACGGCATCGCATCAGCTGTTGGATAAATCCGTGGACGTAGTTGGCTTCCTCACGAGGAGGGGAGAATCGCGCACTGCACCGCAATGGGCTGGGCACAAGGGAGAACACCAGGACACAGTATATTATTTTATTGTCCACGAAGATTATGCAACTTATTGGACAGGAGGACGTAGAGGCAGTAGAGTGAGAGAGAGGTTACCATCCTCTCCCTCGTCACAGGACCCAAATAAGCATGCAGGATATTTATTGTTGTAAATCCTTTCGGGATAATCCAAAACCCACTGCAATCCCCGTGGAACATTCAAATACTACAAATCCCAAGTTTCAGACTCTGGTACGAATACGAGTAATCTCGACACTCAGCTCATGGCATGTGCTCTATGGCCTTCGAAACAATATATGATATCCATGTACACGTGTGCGTCTGTTGTTGTGCATATCGTCAACGTCCGATCGACTTCGCCATCAAAAAAAAAAAAAGTACTCCCCGAAATTGGCGGACGTATCGCACCTTCTTTCAGGCCGATTACGCGGAAGAGCGTCTAGATGCTCACGAGGAGTTCGAAGAGGAGCTAAACCAAGCGCTGTACATCCGGAAGATGGTCGACACCGGAATGCACGACCGCGCCTTGGCGCGCCTCATGGCTAGCACCGAGGTAAGGCACGTCTGTTACGATAGGAGATAGCACTTTTCCGCCGGAACGTTTTCTGGCCGACGTTTCTCCTCAACTGAAGAACGCCTCAATATCGTTACAACACCTTTCGCGCTTCATAAATAGCGTTGTTGTTGTACCTTAGCCATTGGTTTGTTCGTCGGGATCACCTTCATTTGGTTCCCAAAAGTTTGTTTTTGGATGACGTGTACATAGCGTTTCCTTAAGCGAGAGCTACGTTATCCGACCGACGTTTCTATTCGACGGAAGAACGCCTCTTTATCGGGGCCATCCCACGGTAGGTGTGCACCAGAAGTTTCTAAGAAGTTTCTAAGAAGTTTCTAAGAAGTTTCTGAGCTCTCCTCACATGAGGAGAGTTCAATATCTCACCTGATACTACATGACTTCGAAGGCATTCGTTCGCGTAACCCGACCAAGCTTCTATGCCTTAGTCCTAAAACAACATATATGCTCAATCGTGAAATGACTTGATCAATGACTAACCGATAGTTCCTCACTTGAGGAGCTCAATCGGACAGAGGGTATACCTTTTTTTGGCTAAAAAAATTCAACCGATACCCTATTAGTTCATCCAACCACTGCAACTCCTACCGTGGGTACACTATTAGTTCATCCAACAACTGCAACCCTTACCGTGGGGTGACTCGTCGCTGGAACACCATTCGCGTTTTTACAAATATGTTGTTGTACCGTATATATACGTAGGCCATGGATTTTCTTCTCTACAAATCGATTAGTTTTTGCCTCGGAGGCATATAGTACAGCGCTTTTTATTCGAAGAGTCTCGGAAAAGAGGTTGGGTGCATCCCTACCGCTGCGTTCGTCAAGGACACGCGCCACGTGCCGCCAGGGTGGCTCACACGAGTACGTATGCGTCGAGCACCAAAAATCAGGCGGTGCCACGAGCGCAACTAGTTCGGCCCCCGAAAACACACGGCCAGTAACCCTAGACATTGACGGTAACACAAGGAGCACTCGTTGAGCACCCCCAAGCCCACGCGGTGCTGCGAATGGCGAAAGCTATTGATTCGCCGCCCAAAGCCGCGATTAACCGTTGCTGCTATGGCGACACGTACGGTACCTGGTACCTGGTACCTGGTACTCGGTACCTGGTACCTGTGGGTCTACACCGTCATCCGCAGTGTTCAGTGGCTGATAAGATTAGACTGAATTGTGGATTAGACCACGGAATCGTCATCTCTTTGCGTATTTCTTGTTCTCTGCGGATTTACTTGCGGATTCACTAACCTTGTGAGAGTCTTGCCCGTTAATGACTCGCTATTTGTGGATCAAAAGTATGTTGTTGTTGTTGTTCGTCTTCTTGTTCTTGTTGCTGTGGTTTTTGTTGTTGTTCAATCATTCACAGCACAAGAAGAAATGCGAAAAAAAGGAAATATATGCACGAAAAAGTAACTCCCTTCTATGCCTGCATATTTAATTCCCGAACGGTAGGGGCAAATGTACCACGATTTCCATAAGCACCGCCACATCCTGGAACAGTCCGGAGAATGGTCTTTCATTGCCCCGTCCGTGCGAAGGAAGTGGAGAATCGCCGGCAAGGAAACGGACAACGTCCTCAAGCTGCGGGAGTACACGAACATGAGAAGAGATCGATTTTTGCGGATAAGGTGATTGTGTCGTACTGTATTACCCTTCAGCAGATCGTCTGCACGTACGTCGTGTTGAATGAAACGCATTGCCTCGGGGTATTCCGCGTTCACTTGTGTGTAACGTTACTATGTACACCCATCGGGGGTAATTTTGCATTTGCTGGAGCAATGGCACCGCCGGCTAACGCTGCCATACCGCGCGCCAACCTTCCCGATTGAACCGTCAAATCGATCGAGGTAGAGCTCTCTGCAGGGACGTACGAAACGCCGGGTTCAAAAGCAGCGCACCCGTCGTCACGGTGGTACCGAGCGATCTGATCGACGGAAACCTACTCGCTATGGCGGAAACCAGGAAGCGGAAATCGTCCAAACCGCCGGGGTCCTTCGGCGGAGCACGCCAAAAGAAGTGTCACTGGAGGAACATCAGTGAGTTACACCTGTTAATAGCGACAAGCAGGGCTTTAAGAAAAAGGGCGATAAGAGGACGCGTGATGTATGCGACAGCGAGGCATGACAGCACTTTTAGGGTTCGTTTTTTTTTTTGTTTTTTCTGAACCATGCGGCTTTTTAACCGTAAAATCTTCGAACATCTTCGAGAATCTTCGAGAATCTTCGAGAATCTTCAAAAATCTTCGAGAATCTTCAAGAATCTTCGAGAATCTTCGAGAATCTTTCGAGAATCTTCCAGAATCTTCCAGAATCTTCCAGAATCTTCAAGAGTCTTCAAGAACTTTCTTTCTTGTTTCGCAATCGTATGAATCTCTTCGTATACCTAGGCCGTGAGGTCTTCGAGAACTTTCTTTCTTGTTTTGCAATCGTGTGAATCTTGTTTATGTTCCCCTAGGCCAGGACATCTTCGAGGACGTTCTTTCTTACTTTTCAATCGTACGATTATTTTTGTATACCTAGGCCATGACATTTTTTCACCGGGTCACACCTTCTTCCACCTCCAATATATGTATTTTATTTTGGGTGGAGTGCAGAGGACCACAGCTGGCTACTTTGGAGGCGTTTTCCTTTTCTGAAGTGGCTCGGGGTCACGACGCGAGTGACCCCCCGCTGTTTCCTGTCTGGTCTGGACATCTTCGTGCTGTTACACTGTTTTCGTTTCTTGTATGAATCCGAAATGGAATGGTTATCTGCGCTGCGTCACGCAAATCGCTTGAAGTAGTTTCGTCAGTGAGGTAGATAAAGTAATAGTCGCTCGTGCGATTGGCTTAAGTTCAGTGGCGAAAAAAGCGGGGGCACACACCTCCCCCATGCCGTCGCCGTGGGCCGTCGCTGTCGTCAGATTGTCAGCACTCCTTATGTGATGAACCTCAGAAAAAAAAACGGGGACACGTCGACCGTACTATTAGTAGCATGTGTCCGAGACAGGGCAGCAAGAAACAGGGCGCCAAGAAAAAGGGAAACAAGAAACAGCTTAGCAAGAAGAAAGACAGTTTGATACATATGCATATATATATGCGAGGTTCCCCTCCGAGAAGCGCCTCGGGGAGTGGCGCAAGAACGAACTCCAAATATCCAACATCTGACTGCCTGACTGCCTGAGTAAACAAGATGTACCTGGGGGTGGTGAAATACATATGCTTCGAAGTAAGCATATTTACAGGAGTTTTAAGAAATCCCGCTAGGTTCTTTCGACGGAGCATGTCCGACGAAATCCCACTCGGAAGAAAATAATGGAGTAGTGATTAATTTCGCGTCCCCCATACCCAATCGGAGGCGATTTTCTGATGCAAAAAACTATACAATACTTTTCAATATGAGGTAACCTGGTTTGATCATGGGTGGGGTGCCTCTTTCTACCGCAGCGCGTGGAAAGCACTTTTTCTTTTCTTTTTTTATCATAGCTAGCTAGCGGTGAATCCGTAACCGAAAGAGTTTTCCACTAGCAGCCTGCAGGGGGCGCTTTTTTCGCCTTTGGTCCTACGAAAGTACCCGCGTGTCCGACTGCTGCTGCTCTAAGAAAAAATAACCTCTTGGACAAGGAAATTCACGTGGGGTCAATCGGTCCTCCGTAACATCCGGCCTAATCAATGCAAACACACACATGCTACGGTAAATGATGCACCAACCATTGTTTTTTTTCCCTCTGAGGGTGGTGAATTTAGGAACTTCTAGCACACCTCACCCCCCGCCCCCCCCCCCGAAAAAAAATGGATTTGAACAAACCGAAAGTGTATCCAGTACGCAAATAGAAACCAGTTTGTATGGGGTTTGCATGATGCGTGCTTCGTCAGAACCTATGGAAAGAGCTAGCTCCTCGCAACGGTCTTTCTAACGAACCGCTCGCCACACTCGGCCACCATCGGCGATGGTGATCCCATCGCATGTTGCTGAAGTTTGTACCGACCTGCATATATATACACCAGGTATATGCAATCCACCGAGATTGCACACGCACTTACACGGGGAAAAAACGGCAACCATTTTTCCCGACGGAGACCAAAATCCATGAAGCATGCCACGATATAGGTATATGGTATACCTTTTTTTGGCGAAAATGCTTTCTAGACCCGAAATTGTCGGGAAAAAAAATCGGCAATTTATTTTTGGCATGACGATTCTCGTTGTGTCCCCAGGCGATGGGATTTCATCGACCGATATGATACGAAGTAGCAGCATTATTTTTCTCCAAATCGGTTTTTTGGGAGAGATACGCCTTAAACCCCTAAATTGAGGAGTAGTATTAGAAAAAAAAGGTGGTGCGCCTCTTATCTCTATGGTAGCACGCGTCCTATGGCCTAGGTATAACAAAAAAAGAATGTCAATGTTGCAAAGCAAGAATTGATGGCGTTCCGACGATTGTGGTTTTGAGGAGGGTTAAGGAGGGTTAAGGAGGGTTAAGGAGGGTTAAGGAGGGTTGAGGAGGGTTGAGGAGGGTTAAGGAGGGTTGAGGAGGGTTAAGGAGTCCCGACATTCAGAAAACATCTGTGACAAAACAGTGCTAACTGTATCCTAGCACGCGGTCCTTAGTCTATGCACGCCCTTAACGCCTCTACAACTGGAAACCCTTTCGGGGGGGAACTTTTACTTGAATCTAGTATGTGGAGGAATTTTGGGGGCTCTTTTTTCGCCGCGCCCACGCTTTCGGGGTGCAAAAAGAAATAATAGTGGAATAAGAGGATTGGGAGAACGTGTTATATATATTTTTTCAAGGTTCAGGTTCGCGGAGGCGCACGAACGAGAGTGGGTGGGTGGGTGGGTGGGTGGGTGGGTGGGTTGGTGGGTAAACGGTCATCGCTAACGAACGTTAAAAAAGTATCAGATACATGCACTTTTCGGTATCCTCGCGATTGACGCCTCTCATACGCTATCCCGGGTGTACATGTAGAGAAGCCGGTCGCACCGGTAGTCTAGCGGTTGCCCTCGAATACTATGTAATAGCGTTGGTTCTTGAGTTCGATTCACCTTTGGGGGTGAATTTTTTACTTTATTTGCAAAAACGCAAACAAACAAAAGGATCAACAACTGCTGAAGGGGTCCAGCAGCGTAGGTAAGTGCTAATCGACGCGGGAAGAAAGTTCTGATTTCTTCTCGCGACAAACATGAAGGCACGTACCGTAGTGGGAAGGGGGGAGGAGGATCCGCTATGTGACCCCGGATCTGAGTTACTGCTTGGAGGGAGGCAGGGCGAGGAGAACAGCGCGAAGATAATAGATGGGATGAAGAAAAACATTAAAGGAAAAACAACAACGTGTGGTCTAGCTGAGGAACGTACAGACAGAACCAACACAATGGAATAGAAATGTCAGCGCAATGCGCCCCCTGATGTAGAAACGAAAAGCAGTTAATATTGCGTCTTCTGTTTGTCCTTCACCATGCGGCGTAATGCTTTCTTTGTGCTTCTTTACAGTAATTTCGGCTGTTGTTTTTTTGCAACACACACTTGAAGGATCAGGTATCATGCGAGTAAAAAGTATTCCCGTGCCGATACGGTATAATTAGTTATTTTCGATATTAGAGGGAGACGATATCGAAAGCTAAAACGTTGACATTTTCGCGAGAATCGTGACATTTGCTTCGGGGATCTGGACTTTTCAAAAAGCTTTCGACATTTGTTTTTCTATAAAAGAATAGATGTCAGGAAGGATTCCTGACAAAGAAACGTGTGCCTGTGTTTTTCATTGACCCCCGAAAACGACATTTCAGAATTATGAGAGAATGTCAGAAACGAGCTTTTTCTTTGCATTCGTTAAGAATGACCCTAAATCAAAAAAACGATAATAGCAATGAGATACATACAGCAGTAGTAACGATGACGGGCACTCGCCTCTCCCTCTGCCACTGTGTGGAGATTGGTGGTTGTTCTGGAGACAAACGTTTTTGAGCACGCCACGGCAGCGATGCATGCACGACACATTGCAATAATATGCAGTACGTTTATTTCACGTGTACAATGTTTGTTTTTAGGACTAGCGCATAGAAATGTTGGTCGGGTCGCGAGAACGAATAACTACCGAAGTCATGTTTCCGTTGAAGTATACAGCTCCTCACGTTAGGAGCTCAGAAATTTCTTAGAATCTACTGTATCTGTAACGCGGGATGACTCGCATGCAAGTTAGCTCCCAAGCCTAGCTAGCGACCTTTAGCTCTCAGACGAATTGTCAAACGACTCTAAGAATCCGCCGTTCGTGCGCCCTTCTCGCCCGTTCAAAACCCTCCAGGCTCCACAGGAGAGGCGTGCATATGTACGAACTATCGAATGGAGCACCCGCACAGGCTCTTCCGCGATGAGTTTGGCGCCTTGGTGAGCGCCGACAACGAGTATATAAGGTTTCAATTTTTTTTTTTTTTTTGCTAGAAAACTTACTACACAATCATTCCAAGTAGTTTTGCCCCAGAAAATAATGCCACGGTGTTTTCTGTTAAAATAAAAACGTTTTGAGTAAGAATGCAGCTCAATTGAACACTCATGACCTAGACATACAAAAATAATATTTGGCAAAACAAGAACGGCATTACCAACAACAATAACAGCAACAACAACAATAACAGCAACGACAACAACTACACCACCACCAACAAAAACATCAAAACCACCGCCGAACAACAACAACGAACCCTAACGACAGGTGCACGACACCCTAGCGACCTGCGGATGGCACGCATCGCACTGCGTGTCCAAGGTGCACGGTGATGATCCCGTGGTGGTCTCAATCGCCAACGAGGGAGCGCTGTGCAACGAGTGTCTGGCCCAGGTGAGAGCAGCACGATTTACCACACACGGTTTCCCGGTTTGGACCTGTACCATGTTCCATGTACCATGATACGTTCTACGGCACCGTATAGGTGCACTGGCTCTTTTTTTTCCCATGCATGGGTGGGTGGCGTGATAAACTACTCTATACCCCACTCGAAAAGCTGTTTTCGACAAAAAATGAAAGTTCAACCCGAAAAGCAACCCCTCCGATGGTCTAGGCGCACACAGAAAATAAAACATTTTGCGAAACAAGAATGACATTCATTCTGACAATTTTGGATTAACGAGGGTTGAAGAATCCCCCGCTATTCAGGAAAATGTTTTCGCCAAAAAGAGGTATACCTTAATGTTTCTATCGTAGCACGCGTCTTCTATGCACATCTTGGCCAACGTGTCACAACGACGTGTACAAGTGTAGGATTCGAATAATGTAGATGACGATTTTGTCTGGTGTGTGAAGCCATTCCCATGCCATGCCATGCCACCTACCGCCATATCCTTGGAACGTTTGCCCATGTCGTCACCTCGAATCCCGACAACACTTCATATCCCAACCCCCCAATTACGTAACAGTTTGCCTTAGTATTCATTCCCTTATTTTCGCCGACAGGAGTATAATCCCGACCGCCGCCTCCGCAGATATGGTTGGGGCCATAGTCTGTCCCCAGTCGGCGCCGACAGTCCTGCTCACAGTTTCTGGCTACGACAAACTATGCGACAGGGCTAGCACCTACATTTTCTTCGGCTCATAACCTATTGGTTGTGGGGTTTGGTGTGTGGCGTTTATATCACCTCGTGGCTGATGTATACGATCGTGTACTCGATTGCCGAGGATGAGACTGAACTGACTTCACCCATGTCGGTCATCGCAAAGCGGTCCGTCCGTTAGGGCTTTCTTCAGCCATGAGCTGGTACACAACGCCAAATGCCGCACCCAATAGGTTATGAGCCCCGTGTCGCATTAGCGTGACAAGCTGCTGGCTGTTGCGGTTCAAGATCATCACCACTACTGGCTAGATATGGATTATTTGCCGACGCGTGCTGTTCTGACGTTTCGAACAAGCCTCCTGAAAACTTAGAAAAACAGAAGCTCCCAATTATCCAGAAACTTCCTTGACTTTGTTGCAGAATATTCGTGAAGGAATTGGGCTTTAGCCAGATGTTTTGTCACGCGCAATGCTGGATTTGAAAAAATGACGAAAACACACTCCCATGACCTAGATATTGATATTTTTCCATAACGTTTCTGCTGTAGGACACGATTTGTATTCCATTTTTTTTTGTACGCTTGCTACGGAGGAGGTGTACCAATTACTTTCTGAGTATCTTTTTCCTTTCTTGAGGAGCTCTATTACACACTAAATAACACATCAAACCACGTCATTATTGATAGGAGAAAAAAAAACAGGGGTTTTCACGGGCCAGATGGAGTCAGGACAACCCGTTTCGAGTCACGACATTTAAAAAAACTCCCGACCCGACCCGACCCGACCCGACCCAACCCGACCCGACCCGACCCGACCCGACCCGACCCGACCCGACCCGACCCGACCCGACCCGACCCGACCCGACCCGACCCGACCCGACCCGACCCGACCCGACCCGACCCGACCCGACCCGACCCGACCCGACCCGACCCGACCCGACCCGACCCGACCCGACCCGACCCGACCCGACCCGACCCGCTCCGACCCGACCCGACCCGACCCGACCCGACCCGACCCGACCCGACCCGACCCGACCCGACCCGACCCGACCGACCCGACCCGACCCGACCCGACCCGACCCGACCCGACCCGACCCGACCCGATCCGACCCGATCCGACCCGACCCGACCCGACCCGACCCGACCCGACCCGACCCGACCCGACCCGATCCGACCCGACCCGACCCGTGATATTGGAAACACCTCCTCATCCGACCTCACCCGACCCGCGAGATTTAGGGGACCTCGTGACATGATCGGGGGGTCGGTTCATGACCAGTGAAAAACCCTGAAACAATTTTGAAGTGCCGCCCGCGTAACAATTCCGTTGTCCTCCACTACTGTAACTGTAGGCATACAATACAACAATTTTTGCAAACAATAACAATGGAAATCCGACGATGACCTGGGTTAAGGAGGGTTAACGCCTTTACAACTGAAAACCCGTGTAGGCGACAAGTTTACTTGGAATTAGTGTAGGGAGGGATTATATTTAGGGCTCTAAGGGGGGATACGGAGGGAGCCCCGTCATTCAGAAAAGATTTTAGCCATAAAAAAAAAAAAAAACGAAAAGTTACTACTTCTTTCGTTTGAGTTCAACAGCCCGCCAATCAGGACTATACGTGCTGGCCAATAAAAGCTACCCCAATTATGGCAATCTGTGTCTTCCAAGTAGACGCGCGCTGCAGTAACTTTAGCAAAACATTTTTTTCCTTGTCCGTGAGGCTCCCTCCCTCTCTCTCTTCGCTTGAAGAGCTAGCTCTATACCTCATCATCCCACAATTTGTTTCTTGGAGAAAATAATGAAGTGCCGTATACCCGATCAGCAATCAGTCCCAAGGCGTGGTCATACTATTAATACGAGTAAAGCCAACATTATTCCCATGGTATTGTGTTGATTGCATGCTTGAATATGATACGGAGGTGATGACGGTTGGGTATAGTAGGGGTTTCCAATGATAGGTTGGCTACATGTTAACGGGATATCGGGATGACGGAACACGCGCCGGGCTATTTAGCAGATACTTACTCTACCGGTACGCTTCTTCTCTCCACGTTGCTCTCCACGTTTGCGCCTCGGCATGAAGCCGTGGCAATATAATGTACCGGTCGCCCCGGTGGCGTATCAGGTTATCCTCGAGCCTGGTATAGGTTAGTTTCGTGAGTTCGAGCCACCCCGAGTGCATACTCGTATGAATCCGTGGGGACTTTTTCTTGTGCACAAATTAACTTGCGGAAGGCGCGAGAGCGTGAGTTAGCAACACTCGATAAAAAATCGACGAGCAGTGGGATTGCTGAACCCTATGCGCGATAAAAATTGAAGGCGAGAACCGGGGGGAAGAAGGGACGACACCTGTGACCACGGCTTATCCAGAAGCTGGAAAGTAGAGGTATGCAATATATATACATATCTATTCATGATGCATTATCTATCTCTTGCTGAACCACCACCCCACGGCCGATTGTGTAGTGGCTAAGCCCTCTGCTCTTTGGGGTCCAGGAAACACATTGGGTAGTTGTTGTTGTTGTTTTTTTTTTTTTCATCCTCCGGCCGATGGGAAACCTAAAGCTTTAGCTCACCACACTTCCACGTATTTTCTTACGCGTCGTGTGTCGATTTAACTCAGCTGCTTTTGCAGCCCAACGCTAGCTGGCACACCCTTCGGGAGTTAGTTTCTGCGCTGAGGGCCCCGTCCCATTAGGCGGAAAACGTTTCTAGGTAAACGTCGACGCCACTTTCATAGCGCGCGTCAGTAGCTCAACCATTGTGGACGTCCGCTTCTCGCGTCCCCGTGCTCGCCGTCGCCAGATTACCAAGGGCCCGATCAAGAAAATCACTGCTTTCGGGGCCCCCGGGGTCCGCATCAACAACAAGAAGAGAGCGGGAAGCGCTGATACCGATCCGGGGCCAGGCGGGGATGAGTTCTTGGTGAGATAATCCGAGGCTCGTAACCTTGATACGGTAGAAAGGTCTCGAGGCTTTAGCGTGACGGCACCAGTATGTTCGGAGAGAGAACCCCCCTCCCCCCCAATGTCCGCCAAGTCGGTAGAAACCCTACGTGCTCCGTCCCAAGCTGCAGGGATGCGGGGGTCTATGGTCCTAGGTGGGATCCTCCGACCCTCGTCACCATGATACAGTAGAAAGGTCCCGAGGCTTCGCCGTTACGGTAATAGTATGTTCGGAGAGAGAACCCCCCCCGCCCCCGCCCCCCCTCCGAATGTCTGCCAAGTCGGTTAAAACCCGACGTGCTCCGTCCCAAACTGTAGGGATGCGGGAGATCGGTCTATGGTCGTAGGGACTACTGCTGGCCATGCATGGTACGATCTCCTTCATGTCCTTGCTATGTTTGCCATCTGCATATATATTTTTTTCATCACTCTTCAAAACTTTTGCAAAGTGCATCCACATTTCGGGGAATAGTGTACTCCTAGTCTGTAAGACGGCAGTTGGTTGGTTGATCATCTTGCACCGCTGCCGCCTCGTCCCGCCCCGCGCCCACGTTACCCTACGCCAAGGCATGGAACAAATGGTTCACCAAAGGGCCCGGGCGTTCCCGAAGGGCGGCCGTCCGACGGCGACATCCAAACGCGCCGCCAGGGGTACCGCCCTCAGGGTTACGCGACTCAGTCGTGTTTGAGGCACCCCCCCCATCACCGCCGGTGTTTTCGATCGCGAACCTGAAGAGGCAAAAGGCGTTGGTTAAGTGGCGGGTGAGGAGAGGATAGAAAAGCAGAGGTCAAAATCCGGGAAGGAAACGTGTGCAGTCTGACTAAAACCACCCTCGGTGTAAAGTATGTATAGATATTGCTTTGTTGTCGTTATTGTTGTCGTTGTTGTTGTTGTTGTTGCTGTTGTTGCTGCTGATGATGATGATGTTTTCTTTTTTCACATAATCTCATCGCCACAATCCGTCTAAACTAGACTGCTTGTAGTTACAGGACGACAGACTCCAAGGACACCGGAATCGAAACACTACATACCGAAACATAAGGCTGTGCCTACATCCGAGAGGTCACACTGCTCAATTGTGTTGCCGTGTTGACGATGCGAAATGGACACTGCGGCGAGATCAATACCTCTTGGCGAAAGCCACTATCCAACACTTGGAGGCCAGCACTAGGGTTTTTGCGATTTCCTAAACAAAATAGGAGTTTCCTAGCCAACTAGCATCTAGTCGGCGGCTAACTATGGTCCACCCACTCCCACGTCTTCAGCTGTAACGCATGGAGGTCGAGACGAATGTGTACGAAATTTGGGACGTAAATCGCAGGATCCCCACTATGGAATACCATTCGGGGCCCAAATATAAGCGACGTTACAATAGGTTTATAGTTAGGAAGAGTTTATTATATTTTGACCCAGACCAGGAGGGTAACTATGAATGACAGGCCGATATTTTTCGCGAGTATCACGGTTCCGGGAACGGTTGCGCTAAAGTTTCTGCAGGACGCACCCTCCCCCAAACTAAGAAATCTGTGCCTAGGTCAACATTTCCGCTTATTTTTCTCGTATTAATAGTAGGGTGTCTTGTAATTCATGAGACTGATGTAATCACGCCGCTTCCCCCCTTCCCCCTTTAACTTTGCTCCTGCGGGCGTCGCCGGTATTTGCGCTTCGCATATAGCTGCGCAAGGAGCAGGGAGGAGGGTTGGCAGCAACGACGGTGCAGAAAAGCTATCGCGGCTACCGCACAAGGTAGGCTTTATGTATATTTGAAACTATTATTATTGCTTTTGATTTTACTGGCCATGTCATAGGCAAAAACGAGCGTACGCACCGGGCAGGAGAAGGGGTAACACGTGTGGCCACGGCTTGTCCACAATGCCGCTGACCGCATAACCCATATGCAGACCACAGGGGACACTCTCTCTGTGTCCCCGCCCGATACCCTTACAAAGGCGCGCCCGCTATCTGATCCCGGATCTGAGTCGCTACTGAGCAGGAGAGCGAAAGTAAAGCGAGGATAATAAATGGAAGGAATTATACATATTAATATTTTTTAAAAATATACATACACTCCAGCTGTGACATAGAATATATATGCATCACTCATGACCGATCGGATCTATCTGTCTCCGTACCGATAGAGTAAAATAATTTCAAAAACACATAATTTGAAGTGTATATTGACATTTATACGTATACTAGTCGACGGCTGAGCCCACCGTAGTCGTGGCTGTGGGCAATGCAGAAGCGCCAACAGGTGGGCTTCGTCTCGGGTACAAGCGTAGGAATGTTTACGCGCACTGCGGTAGCGGTATCAAGCTGTACCTCTTTGTGGCAATATCTTTTTCTGGAGGACGAGGCTCCTTGGCCTATTTCAAAACTATCGCAAAATCGCAATGGAATTCTTGTTTTTGCAATGATACAATGCTTTAACACCTACTAACTGTAAGCCCTGAGTCTCTTCATCGAACTCAAGTTGCTGTTTTCTTTGAACGACGCAAAAAAAGTTCGGGCGAGGTGGAAAGCTCTTCAAGCCAAGCACCTTGCAGGGAAAAAACCAATGGTTGGTGCACCTCTATGCCGTAGTTTTTTTTTTGTCGTTTAGTTTAGGGGGCGAAAATCAAGACGGGAAAACAATTGCGCGCCGGCAGCAAGAGCGACGCCGCCTTGACGATGGATAGAGTCGAGCTTCCCAAACACGACGACGAGAGGGGCGGCACTGGCCCTGACACCAAATGACGAGTGGGAAACTCTAGCTCTCTAGGTGGTTTGAGCCGCAGAGAGATCAACCGAAATCTTCTTCGTTGATGTTTTGGTACGGAGGCCGACGTTATGTGGACCACAGATCAATACGCAAAGCAGAGCATAGTCCATCGTTACGAATAACGTGGTGAAAAACGTGTTGGCAGCTGTCCACCTAGCGCCGCGGTGATCGATTGTAGCCGGATCGACCGCGTGTGTGTTTTGCACTGCCCACAGGCGACTCAGAGACATTGCGGCGTTGGAATCCACTGAGAAGGCAAGGCTACGCGTGGAATCCGCGATCGTGGTTCAGTCACTCATAAGACGCTTTCTGGCTAGGGTCTTGGTGACTCAGGTGAGCTGCTGCAATTTGGCTTCATTAATCTGTGACCGTTTTTTGGTGTCCACCGATGTCGAAGGCGTGCTGCGGCAGGGCATGGTGTTTCTCCATCGATTAAGTTGCACTTTTTTTGTTCCCCCAAAACAATTTGTTTTTGATGTGGAGGGGTATAGTAAGGTGTGGACCTCCGCAAGCGAGGAGTGCCAGAAAAAATATATATCTCAAGGGGTTATAAGCCTCAGAAAGAACAATGGTTGGGGCATCTCTACCGTAGATTGCAGCCTTCCGCAGTATGCACGCGACGGTTATTAAGCGCCTGGCGCGGGGAATGCCCAGACGAAAACAATTCGCGGCTGCCGCCTTCAGTGCCAATCAGTATCAAAACCTTCCTCTTGTTCCGTCGTTGCGTTGCGTTGCGTTGCGTTGCGTTGCGTTGCGTTGCGTTGCGTTGCGTTGCGTTGCGTTGCGTTGCGTTGCGTTGCGTTGCGTTGCGTTGCGTTGCGTTGCGTTGCGTTGCGTTGCGTTGCGTTGCGTTGCGTTGCGTTGCGTTGCGTTGCGTTGCGTTGCGTTGCGTGCGTTGCGTTGCGTTGCGTTGCGTTGCGTTGCGTTGCGTTGCGTTGCGTTGCGTTGCGTTGCGTTGCGTTGCGTTGCGTTGCGTTGCGTTGCGTTGCGTTGCGTTGCGTTGCGTTGCGTTGCGTTGCGTTGCGTTGCGTTGCGTTGCGTTGCGTTGCGTTGCGTTGCGTTGCGTTGCGTTGCGTTGCGTTGCGTTGCGTTGCGTTGCGTTGCGTTGCGTTGCGTTGCGTTGCGTTGCGTTGCGTTGCGTTGCGTTGCGTTGCGTTGCGTTGCGTTGCGTTGCGTTGCGTTGCGTTGCGTTGCGTTGCGTTGCGTTGCGTTGCGTTGCGTTGCGTTGCGTTGCGTTGCGTTGCGTTGCGTTGCGTTGCGTTGCGTTGCGTTGCGTTGCGTTGCGTTGCGTTGCGTTGCGTTGCGTTGCGTTGCGTTGCGTTGCGTTGCGTTGCGTTGCGTTGCGTTGCGTTGCGTTGCGTTGCGTTGCGTTGCGTTGCGTTGCGTTGCGTTGCGTTGCATTGCGTTGCGTTGCGTTGCGTTGCGTTGCGTTGCGTTGCGTTGCGTTGCGTTGCGTTGCGTTGCGTTGCGTTGCGTTGCGTTGCGTTACGTTGCCTTGCCTTGCCTTGCCTTGCCTTGCCTTGCCTTGCCTTGCCTTGCCTTGCCTTGCCTTGCCTTGCCTTGCCTTGCCTTGCCTTGCCTTGCCTTGCCTTGCCTTGCCTTGCCTTGCCTTGCCTTGCCTTGCCTTGCCTTGCGTTGCCTTGCCTCGCCTTGCCTTGCCTTGCCTTGCCTTGCCTTGCCTTGCCTTGCGTTGCCTTGCCTTGCCTTGCCTTGCGTTGCCTTGCCTTGCCTTGCCTTGCCTTGCCTTGCCTTGCCTTGCCTCGCCTTGCCTTGCCTTGCGTTGCCTTGCCTTGCCTCACCTTGCCTTGCCTTTGCCTTGCCTTGCGTAGCCTTGCCTTGCGTTGCGTTGCGTTGCCTTGCCTTGCCTTACCTTGCGTTGCCTTGCCTTGCCTTGCCTTGCCTTGCCTTCCACTGCGTTGCGTTGCCTTGCCTTGCCTTGCCTTGCCTTGCCTTTCCTTGCCTTGCCCTTGCCCTGCCTTCCATTGCCTTGCCTTTCCTCGCCTTTCCTTGCTTCGCCTTGCCTTGCCCTTGCCTTCCATTGCCTTGCCTTGCTTTACCGTGCGTAGATTGCAGCCTTCCGCAATGTGCACGCTACGGTTATCCAGCGCGTGGTGCGGGGAATGCAGGCTCGAGCCGTGTTCCGCATGACGCGGGCGAAGGCCATGATTCGGCGGCAGATGCTCTACTTTATCGCGAGAGCGTTTTGTGCCTCGGCAAGAGTGGCCAAGACAATCCGAGACGACATGCAGAGAAAAAACGTGAGGAGTGAGTGGGTTGTGTGTGCAATAATCATGGGAGGGGTCGTTACGATATCATGCACGCCCACAGTCCTTAGATCCACAGGCCCTCGCACCCCTAAAATTCCCGGACGGAGCACGTCCAGTTTTCACCTACCAGGCGGTGGGACGGCGTCACGCGGGGGGGAGGGGGGGCTGGGACGTTACGCGTTGGGGGAGGGGAAGCAGGCGGGACAGGGAGGGGTGTGCTCAGCATTATGCGTGGATTTAATCTACGGATATAGAGGAGCTTACCTCCGTTTTTCACCCTGAATGGCATATACCAGGTATTATATTTGTTGACTCCGCTAGGGTGGCAAGACTACCCGAAAATACATGCAGCTAGGAAAAACGTGAAGGGTTGGAGAGGCCGGGGAGGGGCGGGGCGGGCGGGCGGGGCGGGGCGCGTGGGTGGGCGGGGGCGAAGGGGAGGCGTGCGAGGCGGCGGTGGGGGGAGGTTATGTCTTTTGTCGTGCTGAATGGCAAGGGTTGTATTAGTCTGTAATGGGATGAGTTTCGTAGAGGTTTTTCGTTTCTGTTTTTGTATATTTAGCTAAGGAACATGTTTGATTGTAATCACAGGACCGGGTTCATTTTTTTTTGTCTTAGTAGCTCTTTTTTTTCTTATTTTTTGTGGTCTGGCGTGTCTTGTTGTGTTCTCGTACCAGGTATGATCGCATTATTTCGCTTGCTTTACCTCAATTTAAGTGCGGTTGCTTTGGTTTTCTCTGTCTCACAGTCTGCCACCACATAAAAAGTATCTCTCTCGGATGAAGAACGAGCACGGACACTGGATGTACTAATGACGTTGGGTAGAAAGAACGGTTTAATGTAAGACTTCTTTTTCGCATAAATACCAGGTTTTCTCACACAAGTATGGTCGAGCACAGCCATACGCCCCTTAGTAGTGGAGGTTTGCGTCCAGCTGATCACGTCCCAACCTGGGTATGGACTACTACTACTACTACTACTGCTGCTGGTAAATATGTTGCAGCATACGCCGGAATCTGACGCATAATGCAGTCAGAGAGTACCAAACGTATAGGACACCTGCACTTGTAGTAAGAGAGCAGGGAACAGTGGCCGTATCACACCCATTTAGGACCCCCACACCCGTGGTCAAAAAGTCTCCAGGTGCTGCCCCTATCCTTACGATGGTCTACCGTGGTCTTATCTCTACCTTGGTTCACCATGCTCTTATCTCTACCACGGTCTTGTGCTTTTCTTCAAGATAACCTTAGTCGAAGAGTGGTACACCTTGCTTGTGTTTTTTGTTAAAAATACGATTTTTCTTTTTGCATACCTAGGCCACGATTTTTTTTTTTTTTTCCCACCGTCGGAATTCAACCATTCTTGTTTTTTTGGAAAACATAGTTTTTCTTTTTGCATACCTAGGCCCATGTTTTTTTTGTTGTTGTTGTTTTTTTTCCCCCCATCGGGTTGCATTTCAGTTTCACCCAAAATCGGTTTTGGGGACAGTGTAGAGAGTAGACCGCCCCCCTCAGAGCGAAAATTCTCGGACAAGAAAAAAAAAGGTTCCGCCTCTTCTGCCGTAGCCCGTGTGCCCTCAGCTGAGGAATCGCCGTCAGCCCAAAACATTCCGGCCAAGGGGCGCTACCGAGTCGTCCCACGGTACGCGGGTGCAGCGGATTCTAAGATTTTTCTGAGATCCCATGATGAGGAGCTAGCTCAACATCAACATCATCATCCATCATCACCCGAAAGCATCACTTCGAAGGCCGTGTTTCTCGCGCAATCCGACCTTCTCTTCTACGCTCATCGCACCAAAACAGGCAGGACCTAGGTGCAGCGTAGGGGGGTAGCACAGTAAAGGGTCGCCCAACACGCCGAGGGTAGAGTTATCGGCGGATCTGGCGGGGGCGGTGGTAGCAGCGGCCACGACCTTCTTAACGTCAGAGCGACGATCGTCGTTCAAGGTGGAAGACCTTTTGATCGGAGTGGTCTGGACCCGCCGCGACAGCAACTCCGTCTTCGGGCAGATGAGGCAGGCAACTACTCTCGTCTTGGTCAAAGCCTTAAGATTGGCCCGCGACGACGCCCCCGATCCAGTTCTCCGGCCGACCCCAAAAGTAGCGCTGGAGGGAAGACGCGCAACCAACCAGCGGCGCGGTGACAGCCGCGACCGCGGGGACCGCAACCGTGGAGGTGGTAGCTCCCGGGGTGGTGGCGGCCAGACTGGGGGAGACGGGGAAAATGGCGGGGGTGGTGGCCACCACAACCGCCGCAGGGGTTGGCAACGGTGGTCGAAGCGCGGGAGGAGCGTTGGGTATTGGTGGTGGCTCAGAGAGACGCCAAGGGAGCAACCAGGCCCGAACCAACCGGGGCGGCGGCCGCAACTCGGCAGGAGGTACCGGAGGACGGCGGAGCAGCACACGAGGGCCTTCAGCGTGGGACGACTCGTCCACCTCCTCCCGCTCGTCTTCCGAAAAACAAAATATGCTCGTAACATTATCATAACTAACCGAGACTTCCACACTTGACGAGCTCAACCGCACTATACCGGCCATAAATGCTTGGGTATTAAAGTTTAGTCCCTACCCTACCGCACTATAGAGGTATGACTCTA
This sequence comes from Undaria pinnatifida, assembly GCA_012845835.1. Taxonomy (NCBI): domain Eukaryota; class Phaeophyceae; order Laminariales; family Alariaceae; genus Undaria; species Undaria pinnatifida. The sequence goes on from JABAKD010000022.1 coordinate 1,231,315, forward strand.
CTCATATCACAATGTTCATCATATGGATGCACTAACTGTGTTGCTTGAACGCTGCCGCTGCTGCTGCTCCTGTTTCTCTGCTGTTATTCTGCTGCCGCCGTTTCTCTGCTGTTATTCTGCTGCTGCTGTTTCTCTGCTGTTATTCTGCTGCTGCTCCGCTGCTGCTGCTGATGTTGCTGCTGCTGCTGCTTAAGGCCATGGCTCTAAGCTTGCAGCGAGCGTGGCGGGGGAAGGTGGGGAGAGACAGAGCGGCCGCGCTGCGAGCAAATAGGATGCGGAGGGTGGGCGCAGCGATCTTGGTCCAAAAAGCGTGAGAGATACAGAGATAGCCTTTTTTCTTGTTTCGGATTTTTTTTCAGTCCGAAGGACGATTTGGATTTTTTTTCGGTCTTAAGGACTTTTTGGATTATTTTTTATACGTTAGCCTTCGTCTGTGCCGCCACCTATTCGAAGCCCACGAGGCCTGTCTACAACAGAGGTAGTCCTTTTTTTTGGCCGAAGTATTTCTTGCTGACAGAGCTGACAGAGCGCCCTCTCAGCCGATGAAGCACTTGGAATCCATCGACTGCCATTTTTTGTTTTTTCACGAACAGCAGTGTCCTTCGTTTTGCGCCTAGGCCATTTGACTCTTCGCCGGGTGAACCCATTTTGAGACTTGAGGGGGAAAACCTGGCGACAAGATTTGACGACTGCATTATCATCGGCCACTGCTGCTGGTTGGCGATGCAGGCGATGATATAACATGGTGTCTGAACGACAACAGCGCAGCGATAAAGTACGGGAGGGGCGCAGGCAGCACCATCCTACCCCTGCCGCCGCCCATGCGCTCACTCACGCTACTGGTAGACCGCCGGAAAACATCGTAGTCGTCGCTTTTTTGGTCGCTACACTACAATCAAGACATAATCGACTCTCGAAAGAGCCAAGCCTGCGTTTTTTCTTGCAGTCCATTTTTTGTTTTTTTGGCGGGGGGGGGGGGGGGGGGGGGGGGGTAGAGAGAGGCTCTGCTACGATGCGGGGCTGCTGTCACAGCACTTTTTCGGCCTAAATATTTCCTGAGAGACGGGTCTCCTTAACCCTTAATGTTTCTCTTTTTTCTTGCTTTTTTTCTTCTATACCCAGGCCATGGGATTGGTTTGCTGCGTCCTTTTTTTTAGGGCTCCTCTGATGATGACCCTTTAAGCCTGTTAGCACCGCGCACCCGACACGGAGGCAAAACACTTGGACTTAGACTACGATAGGACCATTCTAGGACTTGGAAGTAAGTGGGTTAAACACAAACTGGTGCTATTGTGGTATCCCATCTACCCCGTTGTGGCGTTTTTTCCTGCGTGGCAGTAGTCGACCCCTAGGTCCACATCGCCCCAACACTGCTTGCTACGCTGGTACACACCTCTACGATACCGTAGCTTGTGTCTGTAGAAAAAAAATGGGGTACCCCTCAGGTCAATGCCCGCCAATTAGAAGCCCCGAACTAGGGCAAGGCTTACGATCAGTACTGCGACACCAACTTCGAGCATCGGCTGTTGTGTAGGCTTCGGTGTAGCGCTCGCCGTTGAGCGTGGTTTTTCAGCATTGAAGTGTCTTCTCGGCTCTCCAAAATTGAGCTAGAATTTCTTACTCTTGCGCTGTTTTTCTTCTTCTTCTTCTTCTTCTTCTTCTTCTTCTTCTTCTTCTTCTTCTTCTTCTTCTTCTTCTTCTTCTTCTTCTTCTTCTTCTTTATATTAATGTTATTCTATATTTTAAATACTTTTTTGCTTTTTCTGATTCGTCTTATCATTCTCCTTCTTAATTGCAATCTTGGTTTTGTTCTTATGCTTGTAATTGTTGTTATCATTCCTAAAATTTTACTTATTCTTACTCTTATTCTCATTCTTAGTCTTGTCGATATTCATAGCCTTGTTCTTGCTCCTCTTGTTGTGTTATTGTTATTGTTGTTCTTGTTGTTTTCCTTGTTGCATTAGTTCGTATTTCTCTACCTCGGGACCTATGCTGGTACATTGCTCGTTTCTAGGTGATGATGCTGCATGTCGAAGATAGAGCTCCGACATCTTAGCACGATATGTAAATCTAAATTTCCCAGCGTTTCCCCCCCCAAAAGTGAGCCTGCGGTCTTTCTTATCTTTTAATTTCTTTGTTCTTGTTCTTGCTCTTATTATTAGGCCTGCGATACCTATGCGTCGTTTTGGTTTTAGGTGGCGATGTTGCTTGTCGAGGGCGGAGCTCCGGCGTCGCCAGCTGGTCCACTGGGAAGAGGTTAGGGCGGCTACCATCATGCAGAGCGTCTTCAGAATGGCCGTAGACAGGTAAACCACTGCAGTGGGGGCCCTCCCAACAGGCGGTACCACGGTGGTAGCAGTTTTCGTCCGAAACGTTTTCGGAATGATGACGGCGTTTCTTAACCCAAATTCGTCGGAAAAAGTAAAAAAAAGAATAGGACATTTTTTTTGCATGATCATCGTCGTGTACCCAAGTCCATGGGGTTTTTCATCCGGTCGCAGCTTTTATGTTTCTCCCAAGTCAGTTTTTTGAGAGAGGTCTTAAGCTCCCAAGTTGAGGAATCTCAGAAAAAAAGTGGTGTACCCTCTATCGTAGCGCACGTCGGTGGTAGTGTGCCAGAGCAAGATGACCGTCTTATCTAGGGGGAGTCAGCCTTGCTTATTCAATCCAGGCCATGAGTGCCATTCCCAGTCGCGCCAAGCGATTTTTGACCGCCTTACATGGGGATCTGTCAGGCTTATTCGCCTTACTTATTCGAGGTTAAGAGCGCAATTCTTTCCCCTATTGCACCAAGCGATTTTTGGCCGCCTTGTATCAGGATACCGCCTTTCTAGCCTTTTTTTTCAGACCGACTGATTGGGAGGGGGGAGGGGCAGCCCTAACGCCGTATCATAGAGGGAAAAAGCTTGACCCTATTGGGACATTCACAGCAAATATCGACGAAATAGAGTGATGACTACTAGTGCTGTGAATCGGCAGGATTTATCAACTAATAATTAGTCGGCTGCCGTTAGCCAACTTACTTTAGTCGGAAAGTCGGCTGGTGAAGCCAACTGATGGCCAGACGACCGGCCAACTTAAGTCAGGCGAGCGAAGCGAGCCAAATTAGATCCCGCCGGCAGAGGGCGGCCCGTTCAAACGGGAAAACAATGCACTCCGTATTAAACAATCCTTTCCGCAGCTATGGAAACCCAATAAGTCGGATAGTCGGCACCGGCGGGGTTAGTCCGACTAATGTCTAAACTGGTTGGTGCGTTAAGTCGTGCCGACTCACAGCTCTAACGATGGCAACATCGATCACACGAAGTAAAAATTAGCTGTTTGGCTAAGGGGATGGTTGGCTTGAGTTACTAACCTACACTCCACGGAGTTGTATGAGACACGCGCAGCATATGATGCTAAGCGTCCTGCCGCGTGCCTACGCTAGACGATCAAGAACGTTGCACATCCGGATTGTTTGATCGAGGTTTCGGGGGTTTCCAGAGATAAAAAAAAATAATACGAAGGCACGTACCGGGCGGGGAAGGAAAGGGACAGCAGATGTGACCACGTCCCATTGCCCAGAAGATGGAAGAAAAAAATTGATGAACAAAAACGCACAAACAAAAACAAAACATAATAATACCAAAATTTCGGCATTCTCGATTCTAGCACCACTTCTACCCCTCACATTGGATGGCCGTGCTCGTGCACTGCGTGCGCATCTCGTCTACGTGAATTTTATTATCTGACGAAAGCGGACGCGGCGGGATTTTAACTTTGCGGCAACATATTTAATACAGCCGCCCGGAACGTTCATTCAGCCCGCGGTAAAGGATGAGAAGGGAAAAAAAAAAAAACAGAGGCAAAAAATGAAATCGTTTCTAAACACCCTCGGTCGTACCTTGCACCCTCCTCCCCACCGTGGGACCAAACTTCCCTCGTCTCACAAAAGCGAACGCGCCGCCGCGCGATGCCTTCGCGGCACCAAAAATGATAATACCGTCCGGACCATTCAACCCACGATACACAATGACGACGAAGAGAAGGTAAGGTTTAGCGCCATTCCCTGGTAGGGGTTACATGCTTGAGCTCCTTAACGCCTCTACAACTGGAAACCCATTTTGGGGGCACATGAAGTTAGTACGGGGAGGGATTTTGGGGGCTCTAAAGGGGGTGGAGTACATGAACTATACCGGTTAGTTTGACGCTGTGACGAGTGCGTTTGTGTTTTTTGGACTATTAATAGCGCATACAGCAGTGGAAGTGTGGGTCGGATTGCGCGAACGAATACCTTGGAAGCTGTGTTGATGTTGATGTTCATGTTGATGTTGAAGTTGATGTTGAGCTCCTCATGTTAGGACCTCAGGAAAATTCTTAGAATCCGCTTCAGCCCAACCGTGGGATGACCCCTGAAGAAAAACGACACGCTCGGTTCTGTCTTGACACCCGCCTTGAAGCTTCCCCTTGATTATGCATCACCCTACCCGTGCCTGTGTCCGATGAACGAACGAACGAACTTCCTGGGCTCTGACGAAAAGTGAAGGCGGCGTGCTTTAAATTTGCGCCACAAGTTCGATACGGCTGTCCGGAAGCTTCAGCCCTTTGTTCGTGGGATGTTGGCCAGGGCCGCGGCCAGGCGCCTAAGAGCAACACTTAACCAGGTGACATGATGTGACAACCGCCCGCCCGTATTGTGCGAGCGGGCCGAGGTGTGTGGAACCTTGAGCTTTTGCTGGGTCGAATTTTCCCGCTATAATTTTTCTTCGCCCTCTTGCAAAAGCTAAAAAGAGAGTTTCTTGACGAGAAACAGGTGACATCAGTCTATTACCATTATCAATGTTCAATACGAAGCGAATGTACAGCTCCATGTTAGCACTTGCTGCAGCGCCACAGCAGGCAGTAGCCAGGTAGCCTACAGAGTTGCCCATCAGTAGTGACAATGTCATCTTATGCTCGTAGCGGGTAGGGACACTGCGCAAATCTGCGTAGTAAATGGGCCCTGTCGAACTGTACGAATGGGCGTCGGCGGCCGGACGTGGGACGTCTGCGGCAAGGCAGCAAGTCTAGCAACCGAATTTTCTGAGGGCTCCTTGCCGAAAAGCCGACTTTTAGGGGGAAAATTGTACATTTACTTTAAGCCCCGAGACACGTGTCTTAAGCCCCATTGGAAAAAAAATAATTATCTGTTCAACTTTGAGAATCAATACACACTTAATCCCATGGTTTAGGTATCGGACAGGTCATGATCATCTTTGCAACATGCATACCGGATTCAACGGTATTGGGTAGCTTTGTCGATGAGAACCTCCGAAACGTTATACACTTAATTCAAGCCCCGAGACACGTGTCTTACGCCCCATGGGGGAAAAAAAAACGATCTGTTCGGCTTTGGGAAAAAATATATACTTAATACCATGGTCTAGGTATCGAATAGATAACCTTCACACACGCACACCCGATTCAACGGTATTGGGTACCTTTGTCGATGAGAATATCCGAACGAGTAATATACACAATTTTTTTTAAGCCCCGAGACACGTGTTTTAAGCCCCCATGGAAGAAAAAATCACTATCTGTTCGATACTGGGGATATGTATATATATAATCGACGCGAGCTACAGCGGTAGAGGTACCATTTTTTGAGCGGAACGTTTTGTGGATGACGGGGGCTCCTTAACTCATACTTCCAAGTATTAACCCAAAATCGTCTGGATTAGTTTTTCTTTTTAAACAGAATTTTCGTTTTATACCCAAGCCATTGGGATTATTCCATCCGGAGGCCGTCTTTTTTTTTTTTCTCTCTCGAAATTTCGTTCTTTGTGGTTAAGACGGACATTGTCTTAAAGCTCTCGAAGTGAGGGAATGTCAGAGAGAAAAAGAAGAGAAAAAAAACGGTTTACCTCCATCGCAATAGGCGTCAATCCCGTCGTCTAGGTATCCGATAGACAGCCTTTGCAACATGCACACCGGGTTCAAAGGTCTTCGGGAGGGTTTTTGTTGAGAACCGTTCGTCAGTGAACATTACTCATACTTGGGCCGATTACTGCAGTGCCTACCGCCGCGCAGCTGGTGGGGTTGTGGAATGCTGATTGGCGTTTACCGGGTATAGCAAAACACGGACGCGGAGTAGGCTGGGGGGTTCTACAATGTGAAATAGGATCTCTCTAGTAGCAGGATATTGGGTGTAGAAAAACAATTTTAGTACCCGTACGCCGCTCGGAAATATGAGTATCGACCCTAAGTGGTCGAACTTACAGCTGACGTTATTACAATATTTTTTTTATCAAATACCATCTTGGTTTATTCAGAAAAAAGAACAACAAGAACAACAGCAGCAGCAGCAACAACAACAACAACCACAACAACAACAACAACAACAACAACAGCAACAACAACAAATCTTAGAAGCAACCACTTTCCGTGGTAGCGTGAGATGCCTTGCCCCATGACCCCTTCCCCCTCCCCTCCACCTCATGTTCAATCAATGCTGTTTTTTCGCATCAGATGTGGGGTTGGCTCGGTACCGACGCCACAACAGCAAACGATTTATATGCCCGATTCTTACCGAAGAACGCCTACTCGGTTTCTACAAGAGAAGAAGGCGGTCGTACGCCGACCCCTGCAGGGGTGGAGATGGAGAACAAGATTAACACGCCCGAAAAGGTAGGTGACGAAGGTATCGATTTATCTGTCACAACCGGCATAACGATGGTCTCGTAGGAAAACTGAAACACTGCGAAAGATAAACGGAGGGTGTGGTGATGGATCAAGTTCTGTTTTTGCTCCTGTTTCGCCGCCCAACAATCGCTGCGAGTCAAAAAGGAGGGGAAGGAAAGGGCTGAAGTTTTCTCGCGATCGAAGCGAAGGCGCGTATCGTAGTGGGGAGATTCGGGGAGAAAAAAAAGGCTGCATAGTGACCACGGATGGATCTGAGGTACGTCTAATGGTACGTCTAGGGGTACGTCTAGGGAGGGCCAAGGAGGAAGAAAAAGTGCGAAGATAATATAGATGGAGATGAACCAAAAAATCTAAAGCTAAAACTAAAACAAAGTCTATTACTGATAAGCATTCCCCTAACGAACCAGAAAATCACGGGGGGAAATCCAACAAAAAAGACCCCTATTAGAGTACCAACTTTGACCCACTCATGTACCTACGGTACCTCCGGGTTATCATCGATCTAGACGAGGAAGCCATTGTTTTTCACGTCGCCAGTCTGCCGGTTATAATCCCAAGCCGCCACCTCGTCTCTTCAGGAAAGTCGACGACCTCGGGTTCATAAAAATGAAAAAAAAGGCGTTGTCATGCCGAACATGCTCCCGGTCACACCTTAACTCAAGCCACTCTCTTGTCGTGTCGGAAACGCCGACAATCCCGTGTCCAAACCCTCCCGTCCTATCGACAATGTAGACGATCTCGGCCGCAATACGTAATGGTTTATCACATCTGGTTGATCTGCCGGTAAAAGCTCACCCCCCCCCCCCCCCCCCCGGCCTCCTTATACTGGAAACGTTGCCCCTGCCGCGTCTTATCGAAACCGTCGATGATCCCGTGATCGAAATTCCCTCAGGATCTCGACTTCGAACGTTCTCCTTCAAAAGCGAACCTGGAAACCGTGAGGGGGGAGCGTCATTTTACGGAGGCGTTCGACAAGGACAGGACCGGCACCTGCTCTAAAGTAGAGTTCAAGATGGGTCTCGAGAGGTCAGTCGGCGACGCTTGCCGACCCTCCTTCATGTGCGGGAAAAGAAAAGCGAGGAAAGGCGATGAGCATTGGGAGCGTTTAACCCTCAATCTACACGACATAAAAATGGAGCCACGTGTGTACCAGGGGGGGGGGAAATGGAAAGACGTCTGCGACCATGGCTTGTCCAGCGTGAGCTTTAAGGCCCGGCGCGTGCCACGACAGAGGTTTAATATTTTTTTTGTCTTCTTTGTTTTGTGTGTTTCTGAATGACGGTGCTCCTTGACCCCAACCCATCGCAACAATTTCGTTCTTATTTTTCAACATGTTTGGGTTTTGTGTAGCTAAGGCATGGGTTTGTTTATTCATCACAATGGTTGCACTTTCAGTTTACTCATGACCATCCCGTCGTGGGTGGGGTCCAGAGCCCCTCACGCCAAGAGAGAGCCTTGCGTGGAAAGCTCCTCAAGCTCAAGAGAGAGCCTTGCTGGACGACAACGGTGCAACCCTTCTACCGTATCATGTGTCGTCCACCCCTCATAAAAAAAGCCAATGGAAGCCAATGGAAACCCCCAACAAATAAACTAACCATTGAAAACGAAGTCAATCTCCCTCCTGTACCTATTTCAGGCTTAGCATTCGGGGAAGGTTTCGTCTCCGAAACGCAAAATGAAGTACCCTGTGCAACGAAGTCGAATCTCTTTCTGCCCTGCTGATGACGCCAGTGTGATAGTACACGGGAAATATGAACCTATTGTTGGGGCCGACTACTGCTACGAATACAGGAATGCCTCTGGCTCTGTATGGCCACCCACTATAGGGTTGCTTAGGTGTTTCGTCTGTGGTATTTAGTTGCTTGCTGTCCGCCAGACACTTTTGGACGGGAGGTGGGGAGGGCAGAGCTGTTCGTTCAGGCATGCGATAACGCCTGCCGGCTACAAAGGGGGCAACTGCCATAGATCATGACGCCGCAACGGGAGAGAGGGAATGCCACAACACTACTTCCAGCTTACCATCAAAAATGGATTGCCTCAATAACACGCAAAAAAAGAAAATGAACATGGTTGTTTCGTGTCCCGCTTTTCTGCCTCCGCGATCAAAAACCCCGACACGATTACCAGCTTCTGCCGCGATGTGGGCTACCCTCTCCAAAAGGAGGAGGCCTTAAGGATATCCAGGCGGTTCTGCGACGGGGACGGTTTCTGTGGATGGCACTCGTTCCTCAGCGCGTACAACACCGGCGAGGGAGGGATCGCGTGCGCCCGGCATTGTCGTCTGTTGTGCTCGCTTTGCGTAAGGTGAGGGGTAAGGGGAAAAAAACTCGGCGCTGAGCGGATTTTTCCAAGGCAGACAATATGCTGTCATCAAGCACGTGCAGTGCTTGCTACACGCCTAAGAATGCTTGCGCTGCTGGAGTAGAAGCGGGGACCACCGGTAGGGACAGCTCGCGCTAGCGTTAACATGGGAAGTGAGCATATTGAAGGATATGTCGAGCTAGCGCTGGACTGCGAACACAATTGAGATAAGTTAACACACGACATGCATGAAAATACGAGGACTTAAGCTTTCTGTTTTCCCTATCCGATCCGCCGGAGTCCTCGGACAAAAAAGTATTAAAAAAACAGCCTGCTGCTGCAATAAAGAGGGGGGGTCGACGTCGGCTGCGCACATCGTACTAAAAATAGGGGTAGCGAGTTTTGACCGAAAAAATTCCGAATGGCGCGAGTTTTGGCCGAATTATTTCCGAACGACGCAGCTCCTCAACCAAACAATCATCGGATATTTTTTTGTTGCCCTCTGGGGGTGGTGACTTGAGGACCCTCTACACCTTACTCCGAAAAAAAATTTTCGTTAAAAATAAAAATGAAAGTGAAACCTGAAGAAATCCCACAATCCTATGGCCCAGGTATAATGATATATATCAGGTATAGAACAAGGGTACGGTATGGTATTAGTAGGGGGGATGTTACGACGGTGCTATGATAGCCTTGGCACGGTATGGTATTAGTAGGGGGGATGTTACGGTGGTGCTATGATATACCCCCGTCTTCACTACTGAGTCCGATTGATTGAGACACTACCACTACCACTCGCACGAGTGACTCTCTTATCTCACGGACGCAAAATGCTTTTCCACAGGCGATTGTTTTTTTACGCAGCGTCGTAGCTTTTTTACCATCCCAGTAGCGGATTCAAGACAAGACCACAGAAATAAAACCGAGCCCGAGAGCTTGAGACTGCAAAGGATCAGGCGGGGTCACTCACTCGCGCGAGTGACTCCGAGCCACTCCAAAAAAAAGCCTCCAAACGTGAGACTCCCCTATCGCAACCATGGTAAAGCAATACAACCAGCATTACAACCTGCAATACAAGCTGCAATACAAGCATGAGATTATGGCGATTTTGGCATTACAAGGGTTAAGGACCCCCGTATTCCCGCCAGGGCTACGGCAGGATGGGGTACCCCAGTTTCGGACTACCGGGTTTCCGCCACTCGCACGAGTGACTCTGTCCCTCCCTGACCGAAAGACTCTAGGCGGCCTTTATGACCGCAGCGTAGCTTGTCGTTCCGTTGCGAATTCATATCGCAAAAATTAAAAAAAAAAAAAGAAGTTTAGACCGCAACAGTAACAACAGGGGGGGTCGCCCGCTCGAGTTACCCTGAGCCGCCGCAAAAATGGGCCCCCCAAAAAAGTGACTCTCCTGTCGTAGTCGTAGCCACGGTATACATTGCGATACAAGAAAGACCTTCCAAAAGGTTGTGGCTTAAGGAGCCCCGTCATCCAGAAAACCGTTTTGACCTACAAGGGCTACCCCTTATCGCGGCAGGCTTCTGGAGCACCACCTGCGCTTTGCACATTGTTGAACCAAGTGTGTACAACCTAGGCCATGGGACTTTTTCTCCTTGAGCCGAGCATTTTTTTTTTCTTGTTTTCTCAGGTAGGTGTTGCATTTTTTTGTAACTCAATGTTTTTTGTTTTTTTTTCTACTTACTATTTATCGTTGGGATGCCACCTGTGCTTTAGAGTGTTATTAAATCGTCAAAGTGCTTACCCATATGATAGGTCAAAGCATTGTTTATTCGGGTTGAACGTTTTCGTCGTGCGCCCCCTTCGTTCGGTAGCGTGCGTGCGTCTCCATGACGGTATCTCGTCGTCTTATGGCCCGACTCCGTTTCTACGGAAGAGCTTCTCTGTTCAGGCTCGAATCGCCCTCAGAGGGGTCGGCCAGCCCATTGTGGTTGCCTGGCCGCGATGCTTACACAGCACGAGGGGTGTAACTTTGAGGAACTAGTAAGGCTCACCCAAAGAACTGACGTTTGGAGAAAAAAGTGTGCAGGGCTCAATTAACTCTTGTAACGAGAACTGCAAAATAATTTGTAAACCCACTACCCGTGGAACCTTGAGGAACTAATAAGGCTCACCCAAAGAACTGACGTTTGGAGAAAAAAGCGTGAAGGGCTTAATTAACTCTTGCAACGAGAACTGCAAAAGAATTTGTAAACCCAGTCTAATTCCAAGTTATTTGTCCCCAGAAATGTGGGTGAACAATCCCATCGACTACACAGACAACCGTCGAGCGTTGGGTCTGAACCCACACTGCTCCTCCGGCAGAATGTTCTCGCGTTCGCAATAGTCACTCAGGTGACGCGCGATGACTTTGAGGAGTACTTTGCCGGCGTAAGCCACGAGGGAGATGCCACGATAATCACACTTAGTCCGATCTTTCTTCTTGTGAAGAGCGAATTTTTTTTTTCGCAAAGCAATATTGGTGGACTCCATCGACGAGTCGTCCCACGGTATGGCAGGTACGGGTTGCTCTCTTTGGGTTAACGAATGTTTCTTACCTACCTCCTGACCTTCTGACCGGTTTGAACTCTTCAACGTGTGGGTGGAACCATCAGTTAACACGGTAATTTTACGAGCATTTTTGTTGTTGTTGTTGTTGTTGTTGTTGTTGTTGTTGTTGTTGTTGTTGTTGTTGTTGTTGTTGTTGTTGTTGTTGTTGTTGTTGTTGTTGTTGTTGCTTGTTGTTGTTGTTGTTGTTGTTGTTGTTGTTGTTGTTGTTGTTGGCAACGGTTGCACGAAACGAAAGCCTTCCAAGTCATGCTTTCGGGTGACGTTGATATTCACCTTCTCAAGGTTAGGAGCTCCGAAACTTCTTAGAATCTTCTTCACCCCCTATCGTGGGATGGCTCTGACATGGCTTAGCTTAGCTCGTCGGAGGAGGAACCCCACCTGACGGAAAAATGTTGGCCAAAAACTGCTACCTAGAAAACCAAGGACGCATGTTACGGGTTGCACGTGCGCTCCTGTTCGCGCTTATGTCCGCAAGTCCACCCGCCGTTCGCACATAATTCCTGCCGTTTCGCGGAATTGCGAAAATAGTCCCTGGCGGAAAATGCCTCCAGATATACTGGAAACCCTTGTTTTGTTTTTTTGAGTTATTTTCCCCCCGGGGAACAGAAATGACAGCGTTCCATCTCTTGTCTTAACGCCTCCTTGCAAGATGTGCGGTTTGCCGTTTGCGGGTGCCGTTCTCAGGATTATCAGCAAATGTCCTGCGAACCTACGGGCGCATTTCGCACTTTGGTTTTAATCGCAACATGAATTCTTGCATAAACCCTGCTACTTTCTATACCCATAGTCCTATTAATGGCACGACTGGCCGTTATACGAGGGTCCGTTGAATCATGTCATCCGCAAGTATCATTATTTTTACGACCTTTAGGCAGGGCCGATGCGGGAAAAACGTGTGCTTACCGTTCAAAAACCGGTGCCGGAAGGTCGAAGTACCAGCAAAGCTTACTAAGATTAACGACATACTGTTTGGGGCGCAGGCTATGAGCTAAAAGCTGAATTCAGGCTCGAAGCGCGTTAAAGAGGCGCCAACCATTGCAGGTGCCGCCGTTTTTTTGCTCTCGCCGATAAAATATTGTTCTCGTTTCAACCTTCCTTTCTCGTTAGGCACGGTCGATGCGAGAAAAGCGGGTGCTTCTGCGCGAAAGCCCGCGCGGGAAGGTCGAAGCAGCTAGGCTTCAAGATGTGCGAGTGCGGACATCGGTTTGACGTGCACGCGCTTCTGGCGGGAGGTTCGAACTCTTCTAGCGGAGGTCGCGTCATTCAACGGGGTTGCGTGGTCCCCGAGAAAAAGGTATACTTCGAAGTATAATACAGCGGTGGTCCTCTCTACAATGCCGGTTGAGTAGTGCAGGTAACCCGATATAGTACGGTTGAGTAATGCCGGTAGCTCGCTATTGTGCGGTTTGAACAAACAGCAAGAAAACATGTCTAACATGATCAGAAATTTGGGCTCACGGCGTACGCGAAAAGGAACCGAAGTTCGTGCGTGATGTCATGTGATGGCTAATCTAGCAGCGTGGTGCTTTTGGAAGTAGGAACGGTTGCGGCGGGCTCTCGGAAAGCGCGTGGGTCCGGGCTAGGGAGGGCCGGTGTTATGGCAGATACCTTATGTTTTCCTATCCGACAAAGGATACGATAGGGTGCTCAGATTTGGGGTCTCCTTTTGTTAGCTGTTCCAAGCCGCTCACGGGAGTGGCTACACCTATCTATGTGTTTTTTGCTTTCACGGTATGCACCGCCATGTATAGACTTTTTCTTTGCGCTGCGCCAAAAAAAACATAGTTTAAATCCGTTGGTGAGCGAGGCACAGAGCCACTCGCACGAGGAGCGCTTTAACTTCGGTAATGAAGATAGTGGCACCCACGCTACCGCAGCCGTGGTTTTCCTCAATGCCTGAAAGGCGTGGTTTTCTGACGGGCCTGCCCAATTATTTCTAGTCCCCTCTGTATTTGAGAAGCAATGTTTCAACCCCCCGAGTATTTACGATCGTGCTTGGCTATGTATGATACGGCGGGACTACCTTGTGCCTTGGCTGTGTACGTACGACGACGCTCCGAGAATCTTGCGAATGGTGCGCCACCCTCGCATCAGCTTTTCGCATGCACAAGAACATTTTTGATGACAGTTTCCGTCCGCTGTTCTCGTCCGAGAAAAACTTGAGGCGTGGGTAGCGCGCCATTCGAAATATGATCAACTTGACGTCTCACATACATATTTAAGCCACAGGCTGTCCTATCGGAGACGTACCGACCCCGTCTAGCACGCTCCAACCCCTATTACTGAGTAGACTCCGGAACACCTCTTCTCGACGGTAAGCTTAATCAACCCCTGTGCCTTCCCCTCCCCTTCCCTGCCCTCGCCGTAGGTTGTCCAAAAAGAAAATATGCACCTCGGCCCCCCCCGGGCCTCCTCCAGGTTAACGCTCACAGCTCTGATCTCCCACATTTTCAACTCCAGTATCCCTGATATATGATATTTCGTGTTTTCCATCTCGGTACCTCTTCTGCTGCCTGTGGTGTCTCGGCCCGGACTCTCGTTGTGTTCATTTCGCTCTCAAGTTGAACTCCTTGTTTTCAGGACGGTCGGCCGCAGTATCCACCGATCGACCAATCAACGTCGAGGGATCACCGGCAACTTCAGCCCTATCTCCGGCCGCAAAGATCACGACCCCGGTCCCGATCAACAACAACAGCCTCCGAAAACGGAAACCCCAACGCCGGGTGTGCCAGACAAAGGTTAAAATTGACCCCGCTGAGGAGGGGGATGTGAGAGCGTTAATGCCCCCGTTTTTTGGTAAAAGGCGTTCTGCTGACGGGAGAGCTGTGCTGTCGCCGTCACGTTATGGTCATCTTGGGAATGCCGACAACGTGGAATCGAAGGAGACTACCGCGGTTCCCGAAAGCTCTGAGCTTGTTCCGCGCGCTCTTGGGGGGAAAGGGAGGGTTCCACCGGCGAAGAGAAGCGTGTTGCCGACGGTAAGGGACAAAAACTGTGGTTTGTCGTGATGGCTTGATGGGGGCAGATAAGGGGAGGAGAGGGTGGGAGGTAGCGGGAGGTTAAGTGAGAGGGGGCGATAATCATCGAATCATGCATGGCCGTACTCCGTAGATTGGCGGGCGGGAGGGGGAAGTTAATTTATTTCATGCACGATCGTAGTCGCACGGTCATTAAACCCTCGCATCCCAACGATGCCGGGACGGGGATGCGCCCTTGATGCGTTGTTATTTCTCGCAGCGTTCTTTATCACCCCCGGCAACAGGGATCTCTCTACAGTGCCGGTATGTGCACTATGGAGGTAAATACCGGCACTATAGCGGAAACCGGCACTATTCCGCATACTGACACTTCTGGTTGCTTCCAAATGTGCCAAGCGATTTCACAGGTACTAATAGCGGGCAACCGGCACTATTCAACCGGCCCTTTTGCCTTTTTGTGATCATCCCATGAGTTGGCTTGGCACTTTTCCCCCCTCCTATTCCCTCCCCCGATGTAACTCAGATCCGGGGGCACTAAGCAGGCTCGTCTCCCCCCTCCCCGCTACGGTACACGCCTTCTTTTTCGTGGCCGGAAGTATTCAGCGCGTTCGTCCCTCGTCGCCTCGCGTCGAAAAGTGCACTATAGAGGAACCACTACCTGTAATCGCAGTGTGTATGCAGTAGCGGTACAATTCACGCCAGAACCAAACGTTGCTGTGGCGAAAGCCCGGGTCTGGCACAGGCTTAAGAACATCGCGGCAATGACGACTCGCGCTACGTTAGAAGTGGAACAAACGAGCATGCAACGCGCACGACGCGCTTGATAATACCGTTGCGTGCAGAGGCAAGAGGCCAGGGAAGCACGGGAAGAAAACCGGCAAAAAGTCGGCCGGGCCCCATTCGCCATACGACGGAAGCAAAAAACATAAACACGTGTGCAAGCACTCACGTCGCGCTTGATAGACCGTGCCTGCCGTCTCAACGCTATTATTATCGCATTAAGCAGCTGCAAGAAGCCAGAGAAGCGTGGGAAGATTACCGGGAAACGTCGTGGGCGGGGAAGAGGGGGCAAGCGGAGAGGGCCGCGCGCGCCGAAATGAACAGCACCGTGCAGGGGCAAGGCGCCGCTGACTACGCCGTGCGATGTGAGTATGCAGGCTGAGACTATGCCTGGTAACAAGGAGGGCGCCTCTTTTTTCATCATTGAGCATACTAGACCACTCTCGTGAGTGTGTCTGTACCTCGAAACAAGAAAAAAAACGGACTCAAGACGCGTGCTATATACGATTAGAGGTCGTAGCCCTTGTTCGGCAAAAAAAAAAAAAAAAAAAAAAAAATTCTTAGCCCCAAATCGTCGGAATGCCATAATTTTTTTTTTTGTTGTAACACCTAGGCCAAGGTGTTGTTCATCGCAGTGCAGTTTTCATTTTTGTTTTTCCTCAAAATCATTTTTTTGGGCGGGGTGTTGTGGTATTCCCTAGGAGAATACAAGAGCCTATCTAGTACAAGTGAGTGACCCCAACGTGGAACCTGCCTAGAAGAGAGAGAGAGAGGGACCTGCAAAGGGTGGCCTGTGTCTGCAACAACAGCCCTTAACCATATTATACACGCATACGCGCTTGTTGCAATTATGACTGATTCTACGATACAGTAGCCCTCTCCCCTAAAAATAAACCCAGCGATTTTCTTAAGCGGACGCTGTTTAGTTTGTCCGTGGCGTCGTGGCGTGTGTGGAACTAATCCAAGAGCCTATCTAGTACAAGCGAGTGACCCCAAGGTGGAACCTGCCTAGAAGAGAGAGAGGGACCCGCAAAGGGCGGCCTGTGTCTGCAACAACAGCCCCTCAATCTTATTGCCGGGGTATACTTCGAACTAGGGATATTTTCGACTGAGAACGTCTCAGGAAAAAAAATCGGGGTGCGCAGCATGTGTCTTAACGTGACCACATACTTCGTGCATTTTTTTCGGCGCAGGGTGAGAAGCGTTTTCATGGCAGCAGTGGTTATCGCCGAAGTGGACAGTACCGCGTCAAGGGCAGACGCCCGCTACGACGGAGGTAGCACTGTTTTTCAGCTCTTTTTTTTTTCTGAATTTCGAGAGTACTTGACCCACAACACCGCTGTAAGGCCAATACCCTCCCCCCCGCCCCCCGCCCCCCCCCCCTATTTTTTTTTTGGTTTTCATACCTACAGTAAGTAGGACATGAGATTTTTCATCAGGGTCTACCTTTTTTTCGGTTTTCTCACAAATCGGTTTTTTGGTTATGTGTAGAAGTGGTCAAGTGCGGGACACATGATACGGTAGAGGTATGTCATTTTTTTGTCGGAGGCTCTTCCCTTGTATTTTTGTTTCCTGTTCAAACACATCTTCTGCCCAGCCTCTGGACAAGCCGTGGTCACAGGTGTCGTCCCCCCCCCCCCCCCCCCCGGTTCTTGCCTTCAAATTTTTATCGTGCATACGGTTCAGCAATCCCACTGCTCGTCGGTCTTTAACCGATTGTTGCTAACTCACGCTCCCGCGCTTTCCTCAAGTCAATTTGTGCACAAGAAAAAGTCCCCACGAGTTTATACGACTACGAATGCACTCGGGGGGATTCGAACTAACGAAACTGACCTATTCCAGGCTCGAGGATAACCTGACACGCCACCGGGGCGACCGGCCTTTTATTATACCCCTCGAAAGAAAAAAAAAAAACTGATTTAGAGAAAATCGAAAATGCAAACACTCGATAAGCAAACGCATGCATAGCCTAGGTATACAAGAAATTGGTGGTGCTGAGAAGCTACGGCATTCTTACGAAGTTGGGCTGAGGGGACCCGTCATTCAGATAAAAAAACACTGGCCAAAATGTGGTATACCTTAATACACTAACCAAAATGTGGTATCCCTTAATACATTAGCCAAAACGTGGTATACCTCAATACACTAGCCAAAATGTGGTATACATTAATACACTAGCCAAAATATGGTATATCTTAGTACACTAGCTAAAATATGGTATACCTCAATACACCAGCCAAAATGTGGTATACCTTAATATCACCAGTGGTGCACCTGTACCGCAAACTGACGTTCCCACGAAGTTGGGTAAAGGAGCCCCGTCATTCACAAAAAAAACACCAGCCAAAATGTGGTATACCTTAATACACTAGCCAGGATGTGGTATACCTTAATAAACTAGCCAAAATGTGGTATACCTTAATACGCTAGCCAAAATGTGGTATACCTTGCTACCTCCAATGGTGCCCCTCGACCGCAAACTGACTTTCCGACGAAGTTGGGTTAAGGGGCCTCGCCATTCAGAAACAAAACACTAGCCAAAATGTGGTATACCTCAATACACTAGCCAAAATGTGGTATACCTTAATCTCTCAAGTGGCGCCCCTCTACCGCAAACTGATATTCCCACGAAGTTGGGCTAAGGGGCCTCGTCATTCAGATAAAAAACACCAGCCAAAATGTGGTATACCTTAATAAAATAGCCAAAATATGGTATACCTTAATATCTCCAATGGTGCCCCTCTACCGCGGAGTGTGTCGGAAAAGGACCCGCCGAGTATTGCTGCGCGGTGTGAGGACGAATTCTTCTTGTTCCCGAGGACTTGCTTGCATTCCCGAAAATGTTGCATGTGCCGCTATTCCGGACAATTTTTTTGCGGTTGCCACCTCGGCGGAAAAAATGATATCG
Organism: Undaria pinnatifida; assembly: GCA_012845835.1. Taxonomy (NCBI): domain Eukaryota; class Phaeophyceae; order Laminariales; family Alariaceae; genus Undaria; species Undaria pinnatifida. Next base: position 1,249,507 of record JABAKD010000022.1, read on the forward strand.
TAAATATATGTCGACCTTTCTCACACACCGGACGGATCACATAGATCCCTATTGACGATCTTTACATGATCTGTGTGTTTTGAGTGCAGACAGATCCCTGGTTTACATTATCTGCATGGCCTAAAGATCATGCTGCCAGGCGAGAGCCGGATTATGTGAATGATACCGTGGATTATGTTCTGGGTTGGATCTGTACCACACAGATCCTGTACAACATACCCAGATTACCTGTATGATCAATATGATCTATATTTTCCATATGGTCTATATGATATATGTATGATCTGCATGATCTATATGATCTATATGATCTATGTCGTGACCTGTTTGCTGTGTGGAGCTTTTCGCACCGATTCACAGATTTCACAGTCCTCCCAAGCAGTTGCAGGCGTAAAACCTCCGAGTACGGGCCCGTTTCGAGGGAAGCCTGGTTTCCCATCGTGCTGTAGAACGGTTGAGGGCATCTCAATTTCTGACCTCCGTGTGACGACACACATTTTGCCGAAACCAGCTGTCCCTTACCCTTGCCCAGCCCCGCCGCCCGGCGCCAGCGCTGACTGCGTGTCCAGCGATTACAGCGTGTCCGCAACAAATAAATATTACAGGTATGACGCATATGCCATGGTAAAGATGCACTAACCTGAATCTTAATATTTTTTGCGACGCACCTCATATTGGTACGGCATGGTAGTAGTAGGGGGGATGTTACAACGGTGTTATGATAGCCTTGGTACGGTATGGTATTAGTAGGGGGGATGTTACGACGGTCTTATGATAGCCTTGGTACGGTATGGTATTATTAGGGGGGATGTTACGACGGTGTTATGACGGTGTTATCGTGATGATGCTATGATGATGCTATGATAGCCTTGGTACGGCATGGTATTAGTAGGGGGGATGTTACGACGGTGTTATGATAGCCTTGGTACGGTATGGTATTAGTAGGGGGGATGTTACGACGGTGTTATGATGGTATGGTATTAGTAGGGGGGATGTTACAACGGTGTTATGACGGTGTTATGACACATGACACACCCTACGATAGAGGTATACCTTTTTTTGGTGATTTTTCTTTCTGAATGACGGGGGTCCTTAATGTTATAGAATGTCAGTATAGCTGGCAATAGATTCGGTAGGATAGTCCGCAGATTCATGGTCTATTGGCCACAAGAAGGTTCTCTTAAACGGAATATTCTGAGTGAAGCGGATAACCCGTAGAATCTAGCTAGTTTGTACCACAAGAGCGTTCTCGGAAATGGAACGCTCCTCCTCTGGACAAGATAGGTAGAAGTAAGCGCGTTAAGCGCTCATGGGAACATTAGGACATCCAGGAGAACGTTCCTTGTACGTTCCATAGGAAAAGGTCCGGAACAGAGCACAGTAGCAATGCTGGGGTGAAGCGAACTCTGTGAGCTTCACCCCACCCCCGTGCTCTCACTACCTGCTCTACCAGCTCTACCTGCTATACTTGCTCTGCCCTGCACTACCGTGGGCACAAGGGCCTGTGTTGTCTGTCTTTTAGAGTCCAATGAAGAGGAAATAATGTATAAGCTTTTGAGTCTATCCAGCGAGCCATGAGGAGAGACCAAACAAGGGCACCGGAACCCATGAGGAGTACGCTTCCCAACACCGACCAACCACGCATCCCCCACTCGGAGTACCACCACAATTGGCGACGTCGTAGCAGTGAACGTGTCGACCTTGGGCTTCGTGACCTTCTCCCCGGTGCTCTTCTCTCCCCAAGGCAAGCTCTTTTCGGCTTGCACAGCTTTGCATTTTACTTTTCCCGTTTTTTTTAGGTAGCTTTTCTTTATTTATTTATTTTCCTCTCGTCTTTTAACATACCAGGTACTCCCTTTCCTCCAGTAGCGAACTTGGTTATCTATTTGCCTCCCTTTTTATATCGAACCTCCGTGTATCAACCACGCACGAACTGCACGTGGCAGCACATAGATAGGTCATATAGTATATACTCGAGTACAAGCAGTTGGGTGCCGTAGGCAGACGTCTCGCCCCCCCCCCCCCCCCTCGTAGGTAGGTATAGCACCGACCGGTATTGCGCCGGTATTGTGCTACAAACGATCTCCTTTGTTCCCTTTGCTTCGCACCAAGCGTATAGTACATCGTCAATACATACAAGTCCTCCGGTACGGGATATCTCTGGACGTTTTCGTGTCACCGTACTCCTGCTGTTGTAGTAGTACGTCCGTCACCCCAAAAGCGCTATAATACCATCCCCAAAATACACTCGTATGTACAAGAACGACCCAATCCCTGCGACCCCACAAGGACCACGTAACAAAAGGAGAGCTCTCTGTTGTGTTCTCCACTGATTGAGGTATAGGCCCTCATTTACAGGAGATAAACACAAGTGCCAGGGAGGTACCACGCCCGCTTTTCGTAATTATCGTTTCTTTTCTTCTTCTTTTTCTGCCCGCATACTTAGCCGGTGGTGTCATTTTTACGGCGTGTGATTGGCATCGGGTACGACGTATTAGTAATATTTTTGCTTGCGTACCTTTGGTGAGACAGCGGCTCATAGATAATTTGCGTACCTCGTACACAGCACAAGCAGTGGTACGTACACACGTATGGGTTGACACGTACCTTTCGGGCGTGGCACACCCTCATAATCGTAGCATACCTACCCCCCCCACCAGGTACGGAGTTGTACCGAGTCTGACTCCCAGGGTTTTAGGCCTGTATGCACGGTTGCGTCTTGTCCTGATACTCCCGGTAGTACCCCGTTTCCACCGCCATCCCAAAGTCGTTTTGGTTTGCCCCTGGTTTGTTTGTTCTTTTGTTTTGATGCATTTCCCTTGTTTGCTTCATTGATAGCTACTTTGTTTGCTTGTTTGTTGCTTGGTTAACAAGCACGTGTCTCGGGGGAATACTGCTTGTACTGTTTTTTTTTCTCGTGCAAACTTTCGTTTTGTTTTTATACACTGACTGGTGGTGTCGCACGTACCATCTCTCCAGTTAAAGACATATCGTACGCGGACCCTACACTGCTATGGCGAAATTACCGTTGTCCAGTGTGCAATTCTTACCAGCTTATGACGTACAGAGCTCTATGTTGCCGTTTGTCACCATGCTGCTGTTTAGCGTACACTTCGTACATTTTGGCCATTGCATCGCATCTACGCTGTTAAAATTTGACAAATTACTGCTGTAGTACGTGTATCTCGCCAGCCTTCTGTCATACACAGGCTTTATGCTGCCTTAATTTGTCAGGATACTAGTGTCATATATGAATTCCGTCGGTTTTGTCTCACGCACGGCCCCCTATGCTGCTCACATCATCCGAAATGCTGCAGTAACCGTGTCTCTTACTTACCAGTTTTAAGTTATATATGGGCTCTATCATGCCCATATGCATCTGCTGTAAGATCATTTTGCCAGTATATTTGTCGTGCCCGAGCTCTACGCTCTGTCTAATATTGGATTATTCCCCCCCCCCCGCGTTCGGCCAGCTTTTTACGCCATAACAAAAGCAGGCTCTACGCTAACATTTTTTTTTTTTGCGACAGAACGCATCAAAGTCCCTCGCATCTGCCCCATCTCGTATGATGAAGTGGAGTAGACGCTGCTGAGATTTGCCCGATTTTTGTCACCGGACCGAGTTTACTTTTCCCCGTTTCTGGTGATACAGGGTAGATGATGCCCAAATTTCAACGCATTTTTCGCTTCAATTTTACGATAAAGCAGGGTCTATGCTGCTCAAAATTGTAACGTTGCTGCGCAAGCTTGAAAGTCGATAACTGTTTCTTTTTTTTTTACTTTTCATTTTTTTGGTTTGAAGGCATTCATTTCTGCTGTTAGTTGCTTGACAATACTTTTGCGAGCGACCACGGGAAATGCCCCCCCTCCGTTTCTATGCCGCACGTGTTGCTTTCATCATGCTGGCGCACGTCTCGTCTTGCAAAAATGGTCGTGCAACCATGATCGTCTTGTCACGAGCGTCAACACGCGCTGCACATGATGTTGACTTACACAATTGACAATGATTGTGCTCTGTCACGGTGCAATTTTTTTAGGGGTTTCAACCCCATAATGCGCGAACGGCGGTATTACATGCCGAACATCCCACTATATCATATTGGTACGATTTTATAAAATCCTCTCACGGTGCACTGTGTTCTATTTGGAAACCTCTGTGAGGGTGGAGACTCAACGTGCCACGAGCCTCGTCAATACGCTCAATACCCCACGCGTGTTTGAGCTATTTTCATGAGGCTTACGTTTTTGCTGTTACGCACCCCCGACCTGATGCAGCGTTGGAGTGACCCGAACTGTATTAGGATCGTGCTTGAGCAAAAATACGGTTGAGTAAAACCGCACCCCGAGTGCGTCGCGCTCCGAATGCCGTCTCTCTCCCTTTTTCACGAGTGTCCTACCTGTGTTACACGGAACCCCCCCCCGGTATTTTTATAAACAGTGCACCCCCGAAATATACCGTCATTTTTAGGTCCGGATTTTTGCTTCGGAAACCTCAAACATAGCTTAGGTTATCGACGGGTACAAGAGATACACATATTTTCCGCGTTGTAACGTCTGATTTTGTTTTGTTTTCGACTGGATAACTCGGTGGTTCTAACCATCTCCCGAGCACCACGCTCCTCCCCCGGGAATATCTACAATCATCCATCACCCTCCGGTCTTCTTGGTGACGTTCGAAAACTACTGGTACTGCATCCTACCCCTCTACTCCGGTGCGTGCGATACCTCCCTATCCATTCCAGACCAACATGGATCCCCCCCCCAACCTTCGCGGTATATCCCGCACCAACCAGGACCCAACCTCCAAACCCTCACAATGAACAGTGTGCTTCGCGTTCTTCTCCTGCTGTAGCCATGGGTGGTACAGTCACAGTGAAGGACCTTTTCATTCTGTTCCAATAAAATCGAAATAATGCCCGGAGCGCATTTTTGCGGCCGGGGTCGTTGACGGCATTTCCACCACCGCCACTGACCCCGACCCATATCAGTCAAACAGTCAAACCGGATCCCTCGACGTTTGGTACGGCCACCTTACACGCCGAGACTAGGAGGACGAATCCCTCTACGAGAGACGCCCACCTGGTGCGACTGCGATTTTTTGTTCAGCGCCTGAGGGCAAGAGGTTATTTTTTTCCCGTGGGGGAGCGCAACAACGCCGCAAGTACAGCGACGACTACCACAGCGTGTATCGCAGAAGCGGCACCCATCAGGCCAGTGCCGCGGTGGTTACCGAATATCATGCCACCGCGACTACAGCCCTTTGTGCTCCACCCCCCCATCTGAGCCACGACTACACCCCCAACAAACACGTTGCTGCTCACATCCCAACCCCGGCCCTTGTGCCCCACCCCTCCCATCTGAGCCACGACTACCGTCCCAACCGACACGTTGCTGCTCACATCCCAACCCCGGCTCCCATAGCCGCCCACTCCACGCGGCTGCGTCTATCACCACAACGGTTCAAAATCGCCCGCCCATCACCGCGCTTAACCCCCTGCGCCCAATCGCCCCTGCTTTTGTTTGCTGGGACTTGCTCACAACTGCATCCGGCGCGCCCACGGTCTCGACCGGGCGGCACCCAAAGACACCCCAGTCTGCGGTAAAATATTTTTTTCGGTTATCGGCCACGTCGTACCTACCCAACTACGACTCATGTCGACATCGTTAGACGCTCCGTCTGCGGTAATCTGCGGGTTCGGTCTACTTCCTTAAAATTCCGACCCCCCTCCCGCCGCTACTAAAGTTGTCAAAACGGCCACAGAGCCGCCAAACCAACTTTGTTGCCGCATTCCCCTACGCGCTCCAAGCCCCAGCACCCACCTCCCGTGAACCCACGGCTAGAAAACGCCGCACACGCCCTCCGCAACCAGCCCCCAAAAACGCCGCACGCACCCCCCCGCATCACCTACCGCTCGGGTCAAGACCACCGTTCTTCTCCGACTACTACCTACGCCATCATTCTTCTCCGCCTACCACCTACATCACCGATATTGACCGTTGCAACAGCGACAGCAAGGTCGCCCAACGACGCAGACGCCATCCTATCCGTAGTGGCCGCGACGGCGGTCGCGACCACCCGAATTGTGACGCCCATGACGCCTGCGTCTGTCTCACGAACCGCAAAAAGTGGTGGCTCGCAACCACCACATATTGCGATACGGGACACAACCTACGACGAGCATCATTGTCAACTACCTGGCCATCGAGTACCACTCCGCTGGCTTTTGGGCGTTCTCCCTGACGTCTGCATCGTGCCGGCGGCACTCTCCCACTGTAGCAACACCGCTACGCCTCTGGTGCGCTCAACCCAGGTATGGGCATACTTCAGGATATTGGTTTTTACTTTTGGTATATGCGGAAACGCGCGGACCGTAAACCCGGCGCTATTACCCGGCAATAACCCGCGACAACCAACGCCGCTCGTTATAAATGCCGTGACAACTATTTTTTGGGTCGAAAGCGCCATGATCGCCTTTCTTCCGCGGGCAACTACTGCGACAACGACGACAACATCGGCAGCAACAGCGTGGCCGGCCGATACCCATTGCGGCAAAAATCCCTGGACGCTACACGCTGATCAACAGATACAGCACTACCAGCGCCAGGCCATCTAATTGCGGGACGAGGTTCCAGCTCCAACTTTCAAAGAACGAGCTCCACCGACGCCCCCGCCCCCCAACAATCTACCTCCCCCGCCCAGCCCCATACATGCGATATCGCTTGTCCAAGCCTGATCCCCTTGTTCTAGCGATGGTCTTGAGGTGTGGGTACGAGGAGGCCAAGACGTCGAGCCCTACTGGGATGCTCCACTCGACGCCTTCTACCGATGAGCAACGCTACTTGCCGAAGACCACGGCTACCAGCGGTTCCGGACTACAGCACGAAACTTCTGCTTTCAATTCCGGGCCATCGCATCCTGAGCCCGCCTCGCCTATTTATCGGCGGCTCCACCCGCGCTCGTCCTAGGACGTGCGCGTTTTTCAGTGACAACGTTGGGTCCCGCGAACGACGGATTCCCACTCGCTGCCACGGTGTTGACAGCACCACTGCCCCTGGGCCCAAGGGACAGTCCCGTCATGACGACGGAAGACTCGCGATCATAGTTGACCAGGACATGCCCTGAGCCCCCTGCCCCGTCTTCCCCGCAACCCTCGTGGACTGCGTGGACACGGACCACAGGTACGGCATTTCCTAGCGAGTTATATCCTGCTCATCCAACGCCGCTTGGAGACAGGACCCCCAGGGTATCTTCGCCCCGCTCCTTTAAACGCAACCCACGGAGACCCTCCCAGAGCCTCGGTGATGCAATACCGAGACTCCCTTTGCGATCACGTTAACCCAGCCGCCCCTGTTCTCTAGATCAGCCAGCTGCACCCTCGCCATCGCCACGCGACAGTCTTATAGACAGCCGCAACTGACCACTGCTTGGCGGCTCACCGCAGCCAGCCTACACCGGACTACCTCTTCTGGTATGTTCAACCTTTAGCAGTGCCACCCTTCTGGATTCTTCTTCTACGGTTTTTTCTTATCACCGTGTGGAGTAGTTTCCGACATCGCCCGATACCGACATTTTGAGCGACACCACGACCACTAAGCTTTCCCGGCTTCGACCAAGTATCGGAACCGTTTCCTACGACCAGCCATGGACATTGGTTCCGAGACCGACATACGCCGGAGCTCCCCCTCTCTTACCTACCTGGGACAACGGTTCCGAGGCCGACAAACGCCGGAACCTATTCCCGTACCACCACCCAACGACCCTCGACATCCACCACCGCCCTCCCAGTTCGTATCTCTAGCTTCGGCAACGGTACACCCGAGACTGGCAATCCCATCCATAGGCAGGAGCAATAACCGCTTTATTCGGTTGGCAGCCGCCTTTTTCCCTAACCAGCCGCGTTGCAAACGAGTCATCCCCTTTCGGTCTCGGCATTTTCTCGCCGAACCCTCCTACTACCGACCTCGTTCCGACCCTTTCCAACGCGGCAGAACAACTCTGCCGCGCCCCTCCCTTCAACGCGACCGGTTTCCACAGAACACCTCTGTCCCGGCCCCCTCCGTTGCCACCGAGGCGCACCTGCCGAATTCCCCAAGCTGTTCTCGACCCCGACGTGTTACCACAGAGCCGCCTTGCTCCGGTCCCCGCCGACCCTCTGGAGGAAGCAACCGCCCTCCCGCTCAAGGTCTGGTTAGTTCTCATTTCGACAAACAATGGACCCCCTACCGCCCCCTTTTCACGGCTACCCTGGCCCAAACCATCCCGCCTGTTCCAGGCCACCGACGGTACCTCCCGGCCAACTTTTCCGTTTACCCACCAGCGTGCCCTGGTTTCCCGCAACCACAACAAACCCGCGGTTTATCGCTCCCGACCCAGCTCTTTAGCTACTCCTTCATTAACCGGATCCTTGCCACCAACGGCCCTTCAGCTTTCCTCCACGACACAACCACGGACGACCCCGACTGATTCTGCTTCCGTTGCCAGTGAACACCGAACAGTTCCCTTCCAACCCAACGGTCGCGAATCCCCATCCGACACCAATACCGCCACCCCCCCTTTTGCCTCAACAACCCTGTAGGTTCACCACCTGAACCTAGGCAACCCCTACCCGTCCCTGAAGGCATATCTGTGACGCCACTGTCGCCACCCCCCCCCCTACCCTAACATTCCTATAGGTTTACCATCTGAACCTGTGGTTTTGTTCCTTTCCGGTTATGACCTCTCCGAGCCGAGCATCGGCTTGGGTGGGCTCGTTCCCCCGTCCCTCCCAACCCACCACTACATCCCGCCGCTCCCATCTTCTGAGTTGAAGCTATTTTTTTTTTTTCCGGGTATGAGCGTTTCGAACCGACTATCGGTTTGGGTGGGCTCGCTACCTCTCCTCTACGACCCACCTCTACCATTCCACCGCCCTCTTTTTCCGAGTTTGTTATTTTTTTTTGCCTCGGGCTCAGAAACTTCCCGATCCTGGTACGTATGGGACCTTTTTAGCCAGAAATCGGGCCCTTCCACGGCCTCTTCGCTGCCCACGTCGAACGATGTCAGCATCCCATCCCGGGTATCGTTTTGGGTGGGCTAGTTCCCCCTCCCTTTCGACCCACCATCACTATCCGCCCCCATCCACCGGCGACGCGCAAACCGTGCACCCTTCCTGTTAGGCATTGACTTGGGTGGGCTCAAACCCCCTCCCTCCTGCCCCATGCACCACGTTTCGCTGGAAATACTTTCGGCAAACTCACCGTTGCGGACCATACCAAAACAATCCGTCGACCCCTTCTCCGCGCCAAAACCTCCGTCGGGTCTATTTCGCCCCATGACATCGCCTCCGGTTCGCTAGCCAGCTCTGAGAAAGGCGCCGAGGACGCTGGCGCTCCTCCTGGATCGGCGTTCAGGCCGTCCTTCGTTCTCCCCAGCGCCCACCATTGGCGCATCCCTTTTTGGCCCTTCTCATTCTTCGTCGGACCATTATTTTCCCGGAGCCGTCATCGCTCCACAGCCGTCGCTGGAAACTGTGGACTGCCCTTCCGACTACGGTTCTTCTCGCCAGTACCTGTGGCTACACTTCTAAGATCATCGAACCCCCCCTATCGCCGCGTGAACACCCCGCAGAGCTCCATCGTCACCTGAGTTTCGTCGTCAGCTGAGCTTTGCCACCAGAGCTCCATCGTCACCTGAGCTTCGTCGTCACCTGAGCTTCGTCGTCACCTGAGCTTTGCCACCAGAGCTCCATCGTCACCTGAGCTTCGTCGTCACCTGAGCTTCGCGACCAGAGCTCCACCTTCAACGGAGTTCCACCTTCCACCAGAGCTTCGTCGTCACCTGAGCTTTGCCACCAGAGCTCCATCGTCACCTGAGCTTCGCGACCAGAGCTCCACGTTCACCGGAGTTCCACGTTTCACCAGAGCTTCGTCGTCACCCGAGCTTCGCGACCAGAGCTCCACCTTTGTCAGAGCTCCACCTTTCACCTGAGCTCCACCTCCGTCTTCCGCGACTTCATCATTCGATGTCTTTCTCCTTCAAGCCACTACCAACGTCAAGGCAACCTTTCTTCTTTTGGCCACTACCGCCGGCCCCGACGTCGTCGCCACCATCCACTCCGACAATCTGGGAATTATTTCACCGACTTCTGCAGCCATGCACCGATGGGCCTGCCGCTTCAAACCGCTACCAGCGGCGAGGCGCCCTCTCCCTGGCCACTACCACCGACTCCGGCGTCATCGCATCGTCAGCGCCGACCAGCTGGGACATATTTCGCCGACTCCTGCAGCCACCGCGCCGGTAGGTTTGCTCCTTCAGTCCGCTACTAACCGCCCCGGCATCACAGCCATCGCCGGCAACTTCGGGTCTTCTCTACCGCCTATTCCAGCAACCACGCCATTATCCTCGCCGCGTACAAAGCGAACTCCACCACCGCGAGAACCGCAGGCATCTCCACAGGCCCACCTTAAAGGACTACTACAGCGTCAACGCTCGCGCCTACATGTACGCTGCGGAACACGCACATTCCACCACCGCGTACGCGATCCGACACCTTCTTCAACCTACCATATTGAGCTACTGCAACCTCGTCTTCTTCCGTCAGAGAGCTCCAACCGCATCGTCCGCAAACAACCCGTCCTCACCGGTTCGTGCTCGGAGCCCTTCAACGGGTTTTACTGGATCATCATCCGTCTCCAGCGCTCCTACCACTTCTTCCGCGAACACCACGACGTAACTGTCTCGCGATCGGAGCGCTGCAGCACACCCTAGTACGACCACCAGCCGCGTTCCATCGGATCTTTCTTCAAACCCTACACCACCCGGTTTACGGATCAACCTACGGCGTCTCTACTGCATATCTTCGCGGAGCACCATCTACGGACCGGCGTGCCTACAACGCCACGCGACAGGGATATCTGCAGCCAGGGTATTATCGCGTTGAGTCGCACTTACCCGTTTGTCTTGTTGTCCCTCCCCCTTACCATGTTTCTTGAGTTCCTTCTTGAGTTTTTTTCATGGGATTTGTTTTGTGCGCATTGGCTTCTTGATTTTCTCTTTTGGGTTTGATTTTGTTGTTCAGTTAGTTTCAAGGTGCCCCTTCTTTGCCTTGACGCTTCGGGTAGTCACACTTTTGAACAGCACATATGTTCGCGTGCTTGTGTCGGTGTGATACCCTGACTTTTCGGGCTGTTCCACTTTTGACGAGCACATATGTTTGCGTGTTTGCGTCGGTGTACTACCCTGGCCTTCCAGCCACTGATTTAGCTGGCCCCATTTTCGTAACCAGGCCGAAAAGTTTTGGTGGTTCTGTCTTCCTGTTTGCGCCGGTTTAACCTGCCCCGTTTTCGTAACTTGGCCCAAACCTGCCGTGTTTTCGTTTCCTCTCGTCGGTTTAGCGTACCCTTGTTTCGCTGTCCGCGAATCCGCTGTAGTATTTTTTTTCGTTGGCCTTCCCCTTGATTTCTGCAATACGTACGAAATAGGTGCATATTGGGCATCGTATATGTCTCCAAAACCGCTGTGGCATGCCCATCTTGGCTCTTCCGCTTTTTGCACTACGTACGTCATTGGTACTTAATGAGGCGTCATATTTGGCTTCTTACCGCTTTGGCATATGTGTCTTAGCCCTTCCCCAAATATTTGCACTCCGTACGTCATAGGTGCTTATTGAGGCGTCGTATTTGTTCTGTTACCACTGTGGTATACGTGGTATGTGCTCTGGCCCTTCCTCTATTTTCTGTACTACGCACGCCGTAGGTGCTTATTGAGGCGTGTTGTCCCCCTTGTTTGCGTCATATTGCCCTGCACAAGTTCCATCTTCTCGGTTGGACATCCAAGTGCTTTCGCGTATGTTTTCCCCGTTTTTTTTTTGTCGCTTAGCTTCGAGTAGGAATGGCTCTATAGTAGGCCACATTTTCAGAGTTTCACGACATCAACTGCTAGTATTTTCGGGTCCGTCGTTTGTTCACGACCCCCCCCCCCCTCTAGGCTTCTTTACAGTATCAACCCCCGAAACCATGGTAGTTTCGCTTGGTCCTTATTAGCCTGAACTTCGCTTGCACGCTGTGCATGCGCGCCGCTAGCATTATTAGAGTTGCACGTGACTTGCCCCCTCCCTCTGTCCGGCTTACGGTATCAGCCCGCGACATCGTAATAGTTTCGCCTGATTCCTTCTCAGCCGAGATATCGTCTGCACCATGTGCGTGCTCTTTCGCAGAGTTTCTGAGCCCTCCGTTGTGTTAAGACCCCGTTTTTACCGCTCTCACGGTATGAGTGTTGAAATTAATATCGTGTTAGCTTCGTTTTTCTACCTTGGTTTCCCTTCCCTCTGCACTATGTGCCGTATGGGAACGTACACCCCCTCCTCTCTGCAGTCTGTGCGTTTTCGGAACGTATTTCTTCCCGACTCTGGCGTTCGTGAATTTTCGGAACCGATACCTTCCGCTTTCGCGTCCATGCAACGCGGGTATTATTTGATTTTTTTTCTTGTTATTTCTGGTCACGCTTGCTCCTTAGTGGTTATCGCTGTGCGCAGTTAGCGGCCGAATGTAGTAGTACTCTGTCCTTTCTTCTGGGAGTGAACGCTTAGTGCGCGTATTAGCTTTGGACCCTACTGTCTCAGTACAATTCTACCTGGTAGTTACCAGTATCGTCAGTGTTATCGCCTTGTGGTCCCCCAAAGTATTCCCTTACAGTCTCAGTATCATTGAGCCCCCAACAACGTTTTGACGTAGTAGTATGCCTTCTGTCTTATTTGCCGCATTCAAAGTATGGCACTTGTTAGTTTTCCGGTGACCTTCATGGGCGCCTTGATCCTGAACTCGCGCCCAAGTTGTTCCACTTTTCTACAGTACGACGAGTGTTCGCCTTTGTGGTTTTGCTTCCGCCTTCTACCGCCGATGTAGCCTGCCCACGTTTCGTGCACAACGACGAACCATGGCGTTTCCGGACCATGTCGAGGTTTTCTATCGTGTGGTTCCCACCTCGCCTTATGCGATTGGTGACAACATGGATGCTTTCCGCGTTATTTCTCTTCGTTTTTCGCGAGGCATTACCTCCCTTTTTGTTGTTGCTGTTGGACTTCTCCTTGCCCCTTGGCATACGTCCCTTTCGTTGTTGGACCTTTCTTTGTTTTTGCCGTACTTCTTCCACGACTGACGTCGCTGCACTTTAGCCTCAGCCACTTGGTATTACGGCATTTCAGCTATTGCCACTGTCTATGGTCCCATGTTGTCGACCACTGGCTTCACATTGAGAGCCCCCCTTAGGTTCCATGTTAGCGGTCCCGTGCTGACTCTTCAGCCCATCTGTCGGTTCTCTTCGGCCTCTGCCTTTTGTTTGGTCGTACCTGCCGCCAAGAGCCCCTTGCTGTCGGGCTCCGTTCTTGCTTCGTAGCCAGCGGATCTATTCCCCTGGACCACTATTTCTTACCTTTTTCTCTCGGCACCGCTGCCCCTACGGTCCAACGACACTGACCCCCGTCCTGGCTTTGCAGCCAACAGGTCTCGTTTCTCTCGACCACTTTTTCTTGTTTCTTTTCGGCATACCTGCCAATAGGGTTCAACTACACCGGCCTTAATCATGGGTTTACAGCCCGTCCTGACTGTGCAGTCCACAGGCCCTCCCCTCTTGGCCCCCGTTTTGCTCTTGGCTTGTTGGCGTACTTGTCGCATCGGGCCCACGTTTTGACTCCAGTTTGGCTTCGCAGCCCATATAGGTCGTTCCCTGTTGACCCCCTTTCGTGTTGTTTTTTTTTTCCGGCGAAATCGCTTTCGGAGGTATGCCTTCGCTACGTACCTAGCGTTGCTCGTTTTCTGAATGTAGCCTTTCAAGGTCCTTTGCTATGGACCCCCCTTTTTTTTGTCAGGGTGCAATACGTTGCTATGACACGATTTGCCTACTTCCTGTTTCCCCGTGCATTTTTCTCGGTTACCTTTTCAGAGTTGCTCCACGTTAGCGACCCCGCGTTCCCGACGTATAGTACCTAGCTGCGGCTTTCTTCATATTGTTTCCTCTGTTCCCTGCATTCTTTCTGGATCTAGACACTTCCAGCGCTGCTTCGAGCTGAACGAGTATCTTCTTGTTGACCCCATTTTTGGCTTGCTTTGTTATGGTTGAATAGCTTCGCTACGTTTGCTGGCATTGTTCCCGTTATTAGTTAGCCTCTCAAGGTGTCATATGTCGACTCTTTTTCCGGCTTCCGATAGTGCCTTCCGTCTTTCTGGTGTCTACGATTCAGTTTCGTCCTTGTTTGCGTATAGCTTTGGCTAGGTGACCTCACCACATATTTCTTCCCGTTTTCATGGTATTGTACCCAGATAGCTTTCAAGGTTACTCCACTGTTGCCCCCCGGTTAAGCTTTCCGGCGTATCACACACGCCTCCAGTACCACCATTTTGGTGTTGTCTGTGCCACTGTTTTAGGTGTTGTCTTTCACTGCGTTTTCGCGATTTGTTTTGGTAGCCTCGGTTTTCCGTTCTACAATTCGACCAAGGGCCTTATGCTAGCCTCCTAGGTCCCACATTACGGCCCCTGTGCTTCCGTTACACATCAGCGTACTGGTTATTGATAGTTTTGCCTTTCGACCAATGGTCCCACGTCAGCCTTCCAGGTCCAACCTTGCGGACCCTGACATTATTTTAGGCACTGTTTTTGTTTTCTCTTGCTTCAGGCTCTTTCTCTTCTGCCTTTCGATTAATGGCCCGACGCTTGCGTACTTCTTCGCGTCTTGGTTGTTTCTCTTTCACCGTCCAAGCGATGGCCCCACGTCAGGTGTCCATGTCCAACGTAGCGGACTCTGATGTTCTGTTAGGCAGTGTTCCTTTATTTCTCTCTTGTCTTCCGGCAAATGGACCGACCGCCCGCCCCTTCGGCACTACGCTTCAGGCCGTAAACTCGTCTGGCCTCCACAGCGTGACACGTGTTCCCTTCTTCTCTTCTGACTTGATTTCCGCGTCTATACCTTCTTCTTTGGCCCCCTTCGCATCCTTGCGCTCAGTGGCCACGCCCTTCGTGTTTTCGTAGGCCGATTGCTACTGGTATACCGTAGGTACATACCCTTTTTCGAGCTCTCACGGTTGTGAGCTCCATCATAGGGTTGTATATCTTGCAATGAGGCGTTTAAGCCTCATTATTACGAGGTGTGGGGGAATCTATAGCCTCATTTTCGTTTGTTTCGAATAGCCGCATCTTCGATCCCCCTCCCAATTTTTGATGTTTTGTTGACATCATTTAATGGGCAGGTGATCTGCATCTACGACTATTCAGGGTGGGCTAATGTTATAGAATGTCAGTATAGCTGGCAATAGATTCGGTAGGATAGTCCGCAGATTCATGGTCTATTGGCCACAAGAAGGTTCTCTTAAACGGAATATTCTGAGTGAAGCGGATAACCCGTAGAATCTAGCTAGTTTGTACCACAAGAGCGTTCTCGGAAATGGAACGCTCCTCCTCTGGACAAGATAGGTAGAAGTAAGCGCGTTAAGCGCTCATGGGAACATTAGGACATCCAGGAGAACGTTCCTTGTACGTTCCATAGGAAAAGGTCCGGAACAGAGCACAGTAGCAATGCTGGGGTGAAGCGAACTCTGTGAGCTTCACCCCACCCCCGTGCTCTCACTACCTGCTCTACCAGCTCTACCTGCTATACTTGCTCTGCCCTGCACTACCGTGGGCACAAGGGCCTGTGTTGTCTGTCTTTTAGAGTCCAATGAAGAGGAAATAATGTATAAGCTTTTGAGTCTATCCAGCGAGCCATGAGGAGAGACCAAACAAGGGCACCGGAACCCATGAGGAGCACGCTTCCCAACACCGACCAACCACGCATCCCCCACTCGGAGTACCACCACATTAACACATAAATACTATCGTCGGAAAAAAAATATATAATAGGGCATTTTTTTGTCATGACTTTGCGTTGTGTACCCTTGATCATTTGATTTTTTTTAAATCTGGTAGAGTTTTTATTTTTCACCAAATCAGTTTTTTTTTTGGAGAGGTCTTAAGCTCCCAAATTCAAGATAAACCTCAGAAAAAAAGTGGTGCACCCTCTATCACCTCTATCGTATATAGCACGCGTCTTTAGTCGGCAACTTTTCGCAGTGGCTCGCGGTCGCTCGCGCGAAGGACGCCCCTTTTCCCTTCCGACCTTAAGCCTTGACTTCTTTTCATGCTGTTGCATTTTTTGCGATGCGAATCCGCGAGGGATGGTTAAGCTACGTTGCGCCCCAAAAACCACTCCTGTATACACTATTTTTTTTCAGTGAGGTGTATTATGGCTACGGTACTACTGGGTTTTCATCACTCGCCCCAGTGACGCTGCACCTCGATTGCGAAGCAGAGAGTTCAGACGATTTGTTTGGCGAGGCGTAGCTAACCAAACCACGGCAGTTTCATTTTGGGGGGGAACAAACATCCAGCACCAAAGCTTGAGGCGGCAAAAGAAATAGGTCTTCTATGGCAGTTTCATATGGGGAAACAAATACCAGCACGAAAGCTTGGGGCCGCAAAGTAATGAGGGGGTCACTCGCGCGAGGGACACGGAGCCACCGCGAGAAGAGTTCCCAACAAACGTCCTCCCTTACCGTAGCCTCTTAACGAAACATCACAGGTGTGGCGCATGGGGTATGGTAGATATGCTTCAACTCAACTTATTGTGGGGCTCGCCGGTTGAGGATTCTCTTTCGTCACGCACCAAAAAATCTGTTTTGGAGACAAATTATGTGCAACTTCATGCTGGAAAATCCATTGGCCACAAGGGACGCAACGGATGCGTTTGCCAAAAAAAAAAAGAAAAAAATGTTTTTCTGCCGACGATTTTCTGGGTTGAGCATGATATTATTTTTCGTTATTCGGTGAAGAAAAAAAAAAATGAAAAAAAGAGGATCCTCTCTATCGTTGCACCCGCCGTTACATCTCACTCGTGTTTTGGTTGATAATATCTCCAACAACGTATTGAAGGGTGATCTCTAGCAATGGTTGATATATTGACTGCTAACTCAGTGGTTACGCCGCATCTCTCTGAAGATGAGTGCCAGCTCGGTCGTTGTGGTGTATCTCTAAGCATAGGCTAGAGATGCGCCATACCCACTGAGCTGACAGCCAGCGCGCTGACTGCTGCCTCAGCGCTTATTGGGCAACTCTAGCAACGACTACTGACTCAGTGGCCATGGCGTATATCTAACTGGGTCCGCGGCCAGGCCATTGGTTATGATTCACATCAAACAACTAAACCATATTTTACCACGATGACATGACCTTTCCATTTTTGCAGTGCAAGAGGACATCGCAGCGAACACAGCAATGGGAGACGGTCGACCCGGCGTTGCCCTCGGCCAGAGCAAGAAGGAGCTAAGGACTGGGTTCGCGATCTCAGACGCGGTCCCTTTCGTCAAAGCCGGCATTTTGAAGGTATGGAGGCGGTGTTGAAGGTGGGGGGGGGGTTGCTAAACGTAGGGTGGGTGATAAGCATAAGGAGGGGGCCTTAGGGGTAGAAGGGGTGGTGTACTCGGTTTGTGCATGGCCGTAGTCGTATGACCACAGACCCTCGCATCCCTACTATGCCGGCACGGAGCACGTCGGGGTTTCACCAACCAGGCAGAGGGGGGTGGTAAATCTAGCGATAGAGTTTGTGATCTCGGATGCTGTCCCCTTTGTCAAAGCCGGTTTTTACTTGTATAGCTGGGGGTGTGGAAGGTAGGGGGGGGGGTGTACTCGGTTTGAGCATGGCCGTAGGCGTATGCAAATAGACCCTCGCATCCCTGCTATGCCGGGAAGGAGCACGTCGGGTTTTCACCAACCAGGCAGGCATTGCTTGCACCAAGCGCGAACCGCCGGGAGGTGCTCGGTTCGTCGCATGGAGGGTAAACTGCATCCTTCCCAAGAACCGCTCGTAAGACGGACTTCGGCACCGTGTGCGTTCTTTCTTGCTTATGGATGACAGCGCCAATCAATGCGTTACTCTGTTGTCTGGTGTAGCTACTCCAGAGACAGCGAAGGGTATTGCTATGTAACTGCCTCGTGGGTGCCTTTCCACATTCACACTAAGTGATGCGATCATTCCCCTTGTGCAGAGTTAGGGTTCATCACCCCGCACATTACGAGCTAACTCGATAACCATCACAGTGACAGCAGGTGTTGTGCTAAAGGTATGGGGATGTGCCAAACGTAAGAGAGGGGTATCAAAATAAACGAAGGGCTGGTAGTGTAGGGGGGGTGGTAAGTGTAGGGGGGGTAGTAGTAAGTGTAGGGGGGGTGATAAGTGTAGGGGGGGTGGTAAGTGTAAGGGGGTGGTAAGGGTAGGGGGGGTGATAAGGGTAGGGGGGTGGTAAGTGTAGGGGGGGTGGTAAGGGTAGGGGGGGTGGTAAGGGTAGGGGGGTTGGTAAGTGTAGGGGGGGCGGTAAGTGTAGGGGGGTGGTAAGTGTAAGGGGGTGGTAAGGGTAGTGGGGGTTGCAAGTGTAGGGGGGGTGGTAAGTGCAGGGGGGATGGTAAGTGTAGGAGGGGTGGTAAGGGTAGGGGGGGTGGTAAGTGTAGGGGGGGTGGTAAGTGTAGGGGGGGTGGTAAGTGTAGGGGGGTTGGTAAGTGTAGGGGGGGTGGTAAGGGTAGGGGGGGTGGTAAGGGTGGGGGGGGTGGTAAGTGTAGGGGGGGTGGTAAGTGTAGGAGGGGTGGTAAGGGTAGGGGGGGTGGTAAGTGTAGGGGGGGTGGCAAGTGCAGGGGGGGTGGTTAGGTAGGTTAGGGGGGTTGGTAAGTGTAGGGGGGGTGATAAGTGTAGGGGGGGTGATAAGTGTAGGGGGGGTGGCAAGTGTAAGGGGGTGGCAAGTGTAGGAGGGGTGGTTAGTGTAGGGGGGGTGGTAAGGTTAGGGATAGGGTTCGTAATCTCGGATGCGGTCCCTTTCGTCAAAAGGCCGGCATTTAGACGGTAAGCAGGGGGTGTGGAAGGTAGGGGGCGGGGTGCTAGAAGATATGGGGGGGGTGGTAAAGATAAGGAGGGGGCACCAAGGGTAGCGGGGAAGAGGACGGTAGGGCGGGAGTTGTTAAAACTAGGGATTGGGTTTGTGACCTCGAATGCGTCCCTTTCGTCAAAGCCGGCGTCTTAATGCTCATAGTGGGGGGGATGTCCACAAATGTACAAACGGTTGGTGTTGTTGATTTCTTGCCTGAGCATATTTGGTGTTACCGGATGGACTCCATCGGATTCACTTGTCTGGACTACCGTTGTTGAAACTGAAATGGAAAGGTCTTGCAGTGTCATACGAGCGTATCGCAGGGAAATACTATCTTCTCGAAGGGGATACGCCGGCGCAGAATTTATTGCATTCGTGGGTTGCACGCTGAAGCAACCTCTACCACCGTGTGGGTTGGTTGCCAGATACTCTACTGCACATGTATGTGTAGAAGCTTGATATTGATTGGCTTAGGTTTCGCCGCGTTTGACTCATATTTTGAATCCGCCGCATATTTTTATGCTGTGCAACGCAGGTGCCATGAAGGGTACACATGAACATTTTCTCGGCATTCCTCTCTATGCATAGGTGCCATTACACACACCAGACCAAGTGCACAACTTCAAAAACAAAAATTAAAAAAATAGACAAAAGACGGATTCAATGAACAAAGTCACGCAAGGCTAAGATATACAAAAAACACACACATGAAAACACGGAATTGAACAAGACTTCAAAGAAAAAAATCACGCAAGGCCCTTAAAATACAAAAAGCAAAAATCACACAAAGCTCGTCGAAGCAGGCCCTCACAACAGTTCAATTCTCCACCCTGGTTTCGACATTTTCTGCAGGCGACTACAGACCCAATAGGGCTGTACTTGTATCTTCTGCAGACTCTTTCTGACGAGAGACGCGAGCTGCTCCAGGACGACAGAAGGTTCAACGACTTCGTGGCGAGGTCAGTTCAGCCTAGCAACAATCAGCCACGGCACACGACGACAGATCGTACAGGAGGTGTCGCGTAACCCATCGGCCTGGCTGTCCTCTGAGAAACACGCACGCACGCAGTATGCATAGGAGGGGTACAGCCTACGGTCGAGGTGCAGCAACCATTGTTGTTTTTTGCCCCGTCAAGGTTGTTGGCTCGAGAAAACAGTGGCATACCGGCATACCTCACCCGTGCCTACGATGAAGGTTGACACTCGCTGTGCCGTGACTTTCGGCGAGCGATGGCTGCGGAAGTCCGGGGGGAAGCAGGTCAACCCGATGAAACACGAAACGGTTTTGAGTAACCCTGACAAGTGTTCAACCCGACGACGAAGCCCATCGTGGCCGAGGTGCACAAACAGAAACATTGTCATCTAGAGAGAAAAAAAAAGGCGTTTCTGACAAGGTCGGGTTAAGGAGGGTTAACGCCTTTACCACGGCAAACCTGAAAAAATACTTGAACTGAGTATAGGGAGGGATTTTGGGGCTCTAAAGGAGCCCCGCCACTTTGAAAACAAGACAAAAACACAAAACTCACAATAGCTACCTCCATCGTTGTGTGTGTCGAGGTAAGGAGCGGTTTAGACGCAGTCAGTTCTCAGGCAGTTCGACGACTTTCGCTGTGGTGTTAAGTAAGTCCCGCGTATGTTTCGACCATAGCACGACAGCGTCAACCATCATGCGGCGAGTCAACAGGGAGCACTCATTTTCACGTGGCCCTATTACGAAGATCCATTTGTTAACAGGGGTAAATGCTTTATCATGTTGCAAACAAATCACCGGAAAAAAATTCTCATAATTTTCGCAATATCTCGGCCAGAACGTCATATACGTTTTTTTTTTTGCGCCGTAATCGTAAGGCCTATGCGAACAATCCAAGCTATCGTTTACCGTGATCGTCTCACGAAGACTTAACAGAGTTATGACCCCATAGGCATTAAATCACCCCTGTTACAATGGATCTCCGTAATAGAAGCTGACAGTAGTCCTCGGAGGAACATGAAGGTAAGGGGTAGAAACCCGGTGAGCGTGGTATTAGTTCATTCGGGCGGTTCAGCAGTTTTCGTTGAAAGCCTAGCTAGTCCCCCGCTTGGATGTACGATACCCGACGCCAACCAACCGTCAACCATGGCACGGCCATACCTCACACTTTGTTCCGCGTAACTCTACGAATCTGAAAGCAGCTCAAACGAACATGCAAGAGGACGGGATTGGGGGGTTCTTGGCAACACGCTACATCCCCTTCTACACAGCAAGTTTTTTTTTCATTTTTCTTGAGACGGGAATAAGTCGCAACTAGCGGGGGAGAAAGCGTCCATGCAGCGCTTCGACGTATCGGGGAAATGCGCTTCCTACGATAGGAGAACGTAACACGTTTTTTGGCCACAGTATTTCATGTAGGCGGGGCTCCGTACACGACGAAGAACTGCCCCATGTATCGTTGCCGTTTGCGTCTTAAAAATATCGCTTGTTTCTAGTTGAGCAACTAGGGCATGGAACTGAGAGCCAATTCTTGGGCGAGATATTTTTTAATTATGTATTGCTAATCACTATTTCTACTTTCCTGCTCAACTCGTAAGAGGTGTCACCATGAGCGACCTTCTGGACAAGCCGTGGTCACAGGTGTCCTACCCTCCTCTCACCTGGTTCGGCACCTGTCTTCAACTTTATCGCGCACAGGATTCAGCCGTCTTCCTACTGTTGTTTCAGCTTTTTTTACGACTCGTCGATTTTTGCCGAACTTGGTAGCTCACTCACCCCCTCGCGCTTTCCGCTCCGTCAAGTTCCTACGAGTACATACGAGCACGCGGTCGGGGAAAAATGAACCCACGAAACAGACATTGGCAGGCGCGAGGTTCGCACGCTACACCGCCGAGGACGCCGGCAGAGGTGTAGAGCTCCTCAGCCTCAGAAGATGGAGACAAGCCCCCATCGTTTCATAGCTAACATCGAGAAACGACGTCTCGACCCACGTGTTGCGTCGTGTCTTCGTCGCGATGACAGGCACGCTGTGTTTTTGGAACGGCATTGGTGCAAGCTCGTGAAGGACATACGGAACGGTTCCATAGACCCGCACCTTCCCGTCGCGCAAGAAAGACGGACGCGCATCGAGGTGCGTGGCTCTCTCGATATTTTTGGTGTCAACTGCTTACTGCCACCACCCGCAACCTATATACGTCGTGGCCTCGCTCGCTACCGACAAGATCCCCAGAAAACGACGCATTCCCCGGCGGTGGAGTGCTTTTTTTCTTTCTGAGGTTGACCAAGGCTAAGGTACGGCATGGGATTAGTGGGGGGGGTGCTATGGTGATGCTGTGATGATGTCATGGTGATGTTATTATGATGTTATGATGATGTTATGATGATGTTATGATGATGTTATGATGATGTTATTGTGATGTTTTTATGATGATGTTATGGTTATGTTATAGTGATGTTATGATGATGTTATGATGATGTTATGATGATGTTGTGATGATGTTATTAACGATGATGTTATGGTGATTTTATGATGATGATGCTATGATGATGTTATGATGATGTTATGATGATGCTATGATGATGTTATCATGATGATGTTATTAATGAAGATGTCATGATACACCCCCGTTTTGCATACTCGCACGAGTGACTCTGTACCTCACGGAGAAAAAGACTGTGGTGGGCGTTTTTTATGGCGCAGCGTAGCATACCAAGCCATTGCGGATTCATGCTGCAAATTGAGAGCAGCACGAGAGCTTAAGACTGCAAACGAACACAGGGGGGGTCACTCGCGCGAGTGATCCCCGAGCGACTGCAAAAAATGCCCCGAAAACAACAAAAGGCGACCCTTCTGCCCCAGCCTCCGTCGGCTCCTCGCTTAAGCCGGTGTATACTATAGTTCCACGCGTGCTACGATAGAGGTGCTCCACTTTTTTTTTCTGAGGTTTCCTCGATTTGGGCGCTTAAGACCTCTCCCAAAAACTGATTTGGAGAAAAATAAAACTGCTACCGGATGAACAATCCCATGGCCTGCTAATATTAGGAACACACCGAGAATCATGCAAAAAAAATGGACTTTTCCCGACGATTTTGGGTTAGGGAGCCCCGCCATTCAGAAAACATTTCAGCCAAAAAAAGGTACAACATATACCTCTGTCGTAGCACGTGTCACTCCAACCCAACTGTCAACTGGAAAGTTACACTCAGCAAAGTAAATTTCGTGGCCAAGGTATACAAGGAAAAAAAAAATGCCAAAAAATAAAAATGATATTCCGCCCATTTTTTGGGGGGTTTAAGGAGCCGCGTCATTAAAACAAAAACAAAAAAGCTTTTTCCCCCTCCCCCCAGAAAAAGCATCACACACACCTATCGTTACCACGCTTCAAAGCGCAGATCCGCACAACGCGTTAGATGTTTGTTTTGACTTTTTTCGTGTCGTGAAGGACATGCTTGCTCACCACGGGGTGGCGGTTGTTGGATGAACTAATAGTGTGATGAACTAATAGTGTACCCGCGGTAGGGGTTGCAGTTGTTGGATGAATTAATAGTGTACCCGCGGTAGGGGTTGCAGTTGTTGGATAAACTAAAAGTGTACCCGCGGTAGGGGTTGCAGTTGTTGGACGACCTAATAGTGTACCCGCGGTAGGTGTTGCAGTTGTTGGATGAACTAACAGTGTACCCGCGGTAGGGATGGCAGTTGTTGGATGAACAAATAGTGTACCCGCGGTAGGTGTTGCAGTTGTTGGATGAACTAATAGTGTACCCGCGGTAGGTGTTGCAGTTGTTGGATGAACTAATAGTGTACCCGCGGTAGGTGTTGCAGTTGTTGGATGAACTAATAGTGCACCCGCGGTAGGTGTTGCAGTTGTTGGATGAACTAATAGTGTACCCGCGGTAGGGGTTGCAGTTGTTGGATAAACTAATAGTGTACGCGCGGTAGGGGTGGCAGTTGTTGCACGATCTAATAGTGTACCCGCGGTAGGTGTTGCAATTGTTGGATGAACTAATAGTGTACCCGCGGTAGGTGGTGCAATTGTTGGGTGAACTAATAGTGTACCTGCCCGATTGACCTCCTGTTGCGAACACAAAAAAAAAAAAAAAAAAAAAACGTGCATCGAGGCACGCGGCATGGGTTTGCAATTGTTGGACGAACTAATAGTGTCTTCGTGTCCGATTGACCTCCTCAAGCGAGAAACTAGCGGTTGTATACTGTAGTAAAATAATTTCACGGGCATGTAGTCTAAGACTAGGTAACGCGTAGAAAGAAGCTTGGTCGGGTTGCTGCGCGAACCACTGCCCTCGAAAACATTTTTCGGGACCCGTGAGATGTTGAGCTAGCTCCTCATGTGAGGACAGCTCAGGGACTTTCCCAGGGACTGTCTGCCGCACCTACGGCTAGCGCGGGATGGTTCGAACCCCACCCACACTACTGTAGGATTTGGGATTTTTGGGCCTGACGTTCCTGGCCGGTTCAGCTGGAACATTCGGTCAACACGGCAACGTTACGAACGATTTTGTCCCAGGACTAGCACATAGGACATAGACAACGTTGGTTGGGCTGGGCGAACGAGCGTCTTCGGAGTCATGTCTCGGGTGAGCCATTGAGCTCCTCGCGTTATCATAGAGGAGCTCAGAAATTTCTTAGAATCTGCTGCACCCCCTAGCGTTGGGGCGACTCGCGACTCCCCACGTTGGCCGTGGGCGTGCACCCAGTTTTTTCTAAGGGGTCTTCCAAAAACAAAAACAAAAACTTGTTCTTAAAAAGAAAAAATGAAAGTGCAGCGCGCGATCAAAAATTCCCTTGGCCTCAAGTATAGACTAAATATACAGCTACAAACTCTCGTTTTGGGCTGGTCGGTGTTATTTGCGTCGATTGCTTGCGGTGCGGTTGTTTCTTTTTCCGTTAGCTTTCGAGACCCCGGCGCTTCGCGCTTGGTGCAAGCAATGTATGCCTGGTTGGTGAAGGCCCGACGTGATCCGTGCTGGCGTACTAGGGATGCGAGGGTCCATGGTCATAAGACTACGGCCTTGCACAACTGAGTACGCCCCCCCCCCCCTCCCGCTATTAACTTGTGACGCCCCCGGGGTTTCAAGCAAACTGCATGCAGAAGGATGCCCCCCACCCCCCCCCCCCCCCCCCTCCCGCTTTTAACTTGTGACGCCCCCGGGGTTTCAAGCAAACCACATGCCGAAGGATGCCCCCCCCCCCCCCACCCCTTTTAAACTTGTGAGGCCCCGGGATTTGAAGCGAACCACATGCCGAAGGAGAGCCTTGCATAAAAAATAATACTGTAAAAACAAGAATGACAGGCATTGAGTGGGTCCTTGTCGAGGAACCCCGTCGGCTATAACGCATACTTGGTACATGATATGGCCGGAGCGTACGATCCGTATATACGTACATGTTGTAGGCCGCGTAAGCTGAAATTCCAGCGCCAAGTACGTGGCACACTGTGGATAAAAAATAGCCTTTGGGCGCCATTGTTATTCGCCAACCTGCATGAGATGTTTTCGTTCCTTACTAGGTGACCTTAAGTGCCTTTAGATGCCGACCGCAAACATTTAGTTCAAATAAATACTATTTTTGGCGCCTCATCAGGCAGTTAAGACATTGCGCAACATGTTCTTCGCCCGCGACGTACATAGGTATACCTATATGTCTTAACTGGAGTGGTGTTATGGGCTGTGGTGGTCGTAGGCGTTACTTAGTCAGTTTTTCAAGGCACTATGCATAGATCGCCCGTTCCAGCTGCAACGCCCTAACATATCCTTACCCCTCTCTCCCCCCCCTCCCCCCTCCCCCCGGCGCTACCGCGCTGAGAATTGGCAGGCTCTAATGATCCCGAACAAAAAACGGGCGAAAAAACTCGACGATATTTTGCGCGTGCTCGGTTTCCACTCGAGGGCTTCTGGAAGCTACAATATGGTGGCCTCGGCGACCTGCTCTGTAAAACCCAGCAAACGGAAAGGCGCTACAGCAGGTAACCTTAACCGATTCGGGACCCAGGCGTACGGTATCACATGAATCCACAGGCACGGTATTTTATTTTAGCATTGCCCCCCCCCCCGCCACGGCATACGCTACGGGATAGAGGTTAGCGATTTTGCTTCTGAGACAACCCGATGTCCGAGCCCACGGTCCAGGTACCAAACAAATGTTTATTTATTGCGAGAAAAAAAATGGCATCCCGACGATTTTGAGTTAACCCTTGTAGAGCCCACAAATCCCTCCCTATGTTAACTTCAAGTAAATTGTCCCCAAAAGGGGTTTCCCATTGTAAAGGCATTAAGGAGCCCCATCCATCGTTCAGAAAAAAAATCCAAAAGGTGATACCTTTAATCGTAGCACGGTAGAGGTGATCCTACCGTTTTTTTTTTCCTTTTGAGGGTGGTCTACTCTGTACTCTACTCCAAAACCGATTTTTCGAGAAGAACAAACGCACTATCGTACCCGGTGAACCAATCCTATGGCCTTCAGAAGGTCAAAAAACGCAAACAGATATTGCAAAACAACACAAGCAAAAAACATTCCGACGACTTTGTGTCAAGGAGGAGCGCCCCGTCCTCCAGAAAAAAACAACAAACCAAGAAGTGATACCTCCATCGTAGCACGCGTCTTTCTCTGACACGGACTCAAATAAATGATACTGTGAAGGTGAGGTTAGCATTTGCCTTCTGAGAGTGGTTGCTTGAGGCCCTCTGTTCCCCACACATTTTGGAGAATGTTTGGAAGTGCTTCCCGATGAACTAATCTTGTGGCCTGTTTTAATAGGTACACACGACGAAAACCATCGACGAAAAACAAGAAATGAAAACTCCGACGATTTTACGTTAACAGGTTATGAGCCTCGTCATTCAGAAAAATAACTTTCAGCCCGAAAAAAAGGGCCATCTCTATCGTAGCACGCGTGCCACTACAATCCGCGATTTGTAGTAAACATCCTCCCTACACAATTTAGGCAAAAGCGTAACCGTCACAACTGTCCGATTTTCTCCCTCCGCAGTCCCATGCAGCACAACACACGCCCACTGCAAGACTCGTGAAGGCTGGCCCAGGCTCAGCTTCTTATCCGAGAAAGGGTGTGTTCTGTTGTACACCAGCTTCGGTATGGCGGCCCCCTGAATTTCTTATCCTGACTGTGAATCCCAGACGGCCTTCCATATTAGCGCTGCCTCTCATGTGCTGTCCTGTAACCCCTTAACCCCTTTACCGCTGGAAACCCGTTTGGGGACAAAATTACTTGGATTTAGTATAGGGAGGGGATTGGGGGCTCTAAAGGGGTTAATCTAGGGAAAAAACGTTCCCTGGCGTGTCATTTTGTAAAATATAATTTTCGCAAACGTTACGCGGCGTGTCATTTCGTAAAATATAATTTTCGCGACACCCCTGTTTAGGAGGGAAAAAGGTGCGGCTTGATATCCCCCCCCCCAACCCCGCACACACCCGTTTCACTTGTTCTACGCTGCTACTTCAGTGTAGCCGGCGGCGCCCGTACTTTCTTATTTTTCTTGTGAAGACCGAGGATGCGGAAGGAGGTTTATTCCCCATTTTCGCCATTAAGTAGAGCTGTGTGTCGGCAGGATCTCACGACTAAAACCTAATCGGAAGGTGCCGTTAGCCAACAAGGTGGCTTTAGTCGGCAAGTCGGCCGGCGGAACCAGCTGACCGCCAGCCGACTTTCCGACTCAAGCTTAAGTCTGGAGAGCGAAGCGAGCCACATCAGCCCCCCCCGGCCGAGGGGGGGGCTCCCCGAAAATGAAAAACACGCCCTCCACGATATACAGTCCTTCCTACATGTATGGAAACCCAGTAATTCGGGTAGTCTGCACCTCTGTAAACCGACTAGCTATTGGTCCGACTAGCAACCAGCTGGTGAGCGTAGCTTACCATTCCATTGCGGATTTGCATCGCAAAAGTTAACACGGCACGAAAGTTTTTTTTTTTATAGGTCGCGAAGGAACGGGGGGTCGCTCGAGCGAGCGACCCCCGAGTCCACTGCAAAACAAAAAAATACCCCAAAAGTGACCCCTGAGTCTTACTACGGTAGCCCCCCCCAACTCTTCTTTAACGAAATCGGCGGTTTTAAAATCGGCTCCCGGTCGTGTCTCCTGAAATGCAGTGTCCCTCGACACCCCGACGTCATCGATCGATAGGCCTTTGCGCACAAGAAAATATATGGATACTTTGTTTTCAACTGCACCCTTCCTTGTGCCGAGCAACCATGAAACGTTCGTGAAACAAAATCGCTGGTTTGTGGGGGGGGGCTAATCGTAGAATCAGTCCCCTTATGGTACAGTGGCGTTCGTCTATGTACGATAGAGATATAGTCTAAAGGTATACCTCTTTGTTAAATGTGTTTCGTTGGATGACTTTTTCGTTGAATGACTTTTTCGTTGGATGACTTTTTCGTTGAATGACTTTTTCGTTGGATGCCTTTTGTCGTTGGATGACTTTTTTCGTTGGATGACTTTTTCGTTGGATGACCTTTTTCGTTGGGTGGCTTTTTCGTTGAATGAATTTTTCGTTGGACGACTTTTTCGTTGAATGACTTTTTCGTTGGATGACTTCTGTCGTTGGATTACTTTTTCGTTGAATAACTTTTTCGTTGGATGATCTTCTTCGTTGGGTGACTTTTTCGTTGAATGACGTTTTCGTTGGATGACCTTTTCGTTGGATGACTTTCTCGTTGGATGACTTTTTCGTTGGATGACTTTTTCGTTGGATGACTTTTCCGTTGGATGACGACGCCCCTTAACCCTACACCTGTCGGAAAAAAAAAAAATGAAATTCGAAGTCATTACACGAGTTTGTTCATGAGATTGCGTTTTCATTTCACTCAAAAACCCTGCTTTCAGGCGAGGAGGCTCACAAAAGTAAACAGCAGTGCATAGTTATCGTCGCACACGGGTCTTTTCTGTCTTCTTGCTACCTTGTTTTGTTTTTTGTTGCGCGCGTCCTGCCCGATACTCGTAATCTTTTATCCGTAATCTGTTGTTCGTTTTTGAAGTCTCAAAGGTTTTGAGAAGCGGGCAGAGAGACGAGGGGCTCACGCAGGAGGAGAAAGAAGAGTCCATGTGGAAGAAGATAGAGACTTCCAAGAAGAAGAGGCCTGAAACGCCAGCAGAAACAACCGCGTCGGGGACCGGCACCGAACCAAGGTGCAAATTTGTGCCCCCAAGTATTGATTTCTTGTACCAGGTAATATTTTTTGTTGACTACTTTACATCTGCCTCAACTTGTTGTAGGTAGTTTCACCCCTGGTGGTCGTGAAAACGTGTATCTCTCTCTCCCCCCCCCCCGGTATGCTCAAGATTTTCGCCCGTAGGATTTAGTGTTCTAACTGCAGATCGACTATTAATAGGATCGAACACTGCCTGATAATATCGGGAGATGGATAGGCGAAGCGTTTGTTTTTCTTTACTTCGAATTAATTGTCTAGGTCGATTTCACATGCGTGTACCCGAGAAACGTGTCGCCCGTTAGTGCGCCAAAGGAAGCATGGAGTAGTGGAAAACTTGGCGCAAGGTTTTGCTAGCTGAGGCAGCCGGTTAGTAACTTGATGGCTGTGGGCATCCAAACAAGATTGGTTCCGCATGTTACTATCGTTAAGCACACCATGTTTGCTCATCGCTGTAGCTTACATGCTCGTTATCACGGTAAGACACAAGGAGGCTGCAAGAAGGAAATAAAAACAAAAAACTAAACAAAACTAAATTCGGGCGGGATACCAGGACGGAAAGAAACGTAAGGGCTTATCACAGCCGTCCCATTTGCGGTTACCGTGCATCCCGGCCGACCAACTACCGTCGCACACGTACCGTACACTCGACACGTGAGGTGTACGTCGGTTAGTGGGTTTTTACTCCGCCCCGTTACCAAGAACTCTAGCCGTGACATGCCCCCTGCTTGCACCGCCTCCATGGTCTGCCGCTGCCGGGCGCCACTGGACCAACCACCCTCACCGTCACCGTAAAGTCGAAGACGACGAAGATCGGTGGCGGGAGGAGAATTGGAGTCCGTAGCCCGCCTTGTGAGAGCCAGGGCGAGATCGCGGGAGAGGAGCCCAAGTGCTGGAGCCGTACGAGCGGTGAGCTTTTTGAGCATCCGACCCTTTTCGTGTTTTTATCCCGTGCTAGCAGGTAGGAGCCGTTAGCGCTCCTCTTGTGTCCGACGCGTGTTAGCAGTGGAAGCTATGACCGCCCCCCTTTCGTGTTGGAGCCGTGTAGACGATGGTGCTGCTGACTCATCCAGCGGCTGAGGTCAGAATTTTTTTGGGCCGAACGTTGCCGACCGTTTGTGGTCCTTGAGACGCGTGCTACGATAGAGGTATACCGTTTTTTTGGCTATTTTGGTTCCCGAATGACAGGGTTTCTAAACCCAAAATCGTCGAGCATAAGACCATTTTTTCATGACTCTTGCTGTGTGCCCAGGCCATGGGATGTTTCATCCGGTATGGTAGCAGTTTTCATTTTCTCTCCAGATCAGTTTTTGGGAGGGACATGTCTTAAGCTCCCGAATTGAGGGGTAAGTAAGAAGAAAAAAAGTGGTGCACCTCTACCATAAGTGTGTTAACAATCGGTTAATACGAGGGAAAACAAAATTGAGTGTATGTTTTGTTTTAGAACTACAGCGGCGCAAAGAAATGCTAGTCGCGGGTTGCATGAACGAATGCATGCGTTCGAAGTTGCGAAGTCATGTCTCGAGTGTGAGATATATTACAGGAGACGCGTGACACGATAGAGGGTGGGAGCCATTTTTTTCTTTCCCCGAGGTTTCCTCGACTTGATAGCTTAAGACCTCTCCCAAAAACTGAATCTGGAGAATAAAATCAAAACTACCGCTATCACACACCGGATGAAACAATCCCATGGCCGAGGTACACGACGAGAAACAATCCCATGCCCGAAAAAAGAAATGGCCTATTATTTATTTATTTTTTTTCCGACGATTTTGGGTCGAGGAGCCCCGTCATTTTATCAAAAAAAAAATTGCCAAAAAAAGGTGTACCATAGACCTCTATCGTAGAACCCCGCCTGTGGTGAGGATAACTTTTTCCACATACCACACCGAGAACAAGTGAAAAATGTCGCTTCCTGGGTCTCGCTGTTGCTGTACTTCACTCTCGATATTGCTGCCGTCCGACAGCGTTCGGACGAGTCGTTCTACGGTACCCCGGGTCCCCAGCTCTTCTTTACCGAAAATTGCCGGTTTTGAAACCAGCGCTCTCCCGGGCGGATCTCCTGAAACACGGTGCCCCTTGCCGAATCGACGTCATAATTCGGTGGTCCTTTGCAAACAAAAACATATGTGAAGATCTTTTTTTCTCACAGCATCCTTCCTCGTGTCAAGCAGCCATGAAGCGTTCGTCAGCGAAAACTGCTGGCTTTGTTGGGGGAGACTATCGTAGCATCAGTCCGGCATGAGCGCCCACCTCGGCCACATTATGTCAATCTCCCGCAAAGCAGAAGAAAACTTGCTGCCCCAACGTTTCTGTTGTCCGGTTGAGCTCCTCAAGTGAATAACTCCCGGCTAATTTGCTACTCTGACGAGTAGCCTTTTTTGAGGATTAGCGCAGAGAAGACTTGGTTGGATTGCGCGGCAGGATACCTTCGAAGTTATGTTTCGGGTTGGATTGCGCGACAGGATGCCTTCGAAGTCATGTCTCGGGTTGGATTGCGCGATAGAACGCCTTCGACGTCATGTCTCGAGTTGGATTGCGCGACAGAAGCCTTCGAGGTCATGTTTCGGGTGATGGTGGATGGTGGATGATGGATGATGGATGATGTTGATGGATGATGGATGATGTTGGCGGATGATGATGCTGATATTGTGAAAAGCTTTTTGCGTTCAAGATGTGGGGCGGTGTGAATCTAGAGTAAGGCCTTACTGAAGGCTGCCACTGGCTAAGCTCGGGCCACTCACACGCGTTGCTAACCAGGTTCTGGAGATGTGTCAGTCGCACATCGCTCCCAATACATGAAACACATTCTGAAAGACGGGTGGAACGCCTGCTATGTCCTCTTCGGGGAGAACCTCTAGCAATCACCACGCTTCTAGGAGGGATATTACGCCATGAGGTTGATAGCATCTGTGTCCAGCAGAACACACCTTGAAACATCTTAATCCAAGGCTTCGGGTATCGACCATTTTTTTTGTTTTCGCGTTTGCCGCGAACAGGGGCGCTTTGGTCGAGTCCCATGTCCGACGTCGGCTTCCTCGAATACAGAAACTAATTGTGAATAAAAAATTATCACTCATCCCTTTTTACAACCCACTATTTTGCTTTTTGCTGCCGAGAGTCTAACCTTTTCGCCGCCTCTTCCAATTGCCCACACCTTTTCACCCAGATTCCTGCTCCACGTCAAGCATCGCAAACTGCCTGACGAGTTCATAACACAATCGCATTTTGGATAATTATCACCAGTAGAATTTATTTTCAAGGTCTAGGCTCCTTCACTTGTGTTCTTCTAATGTAGTGCGTGGGTGAACTAGAACTAAAAGATGAACCAGAAAGCCTCCCCAGTGAGAAACCCCAGGCGGAGGCTGCGGTAGGGGGTCACCTTTGGAGGCGTTTTTATTTTGTGTCTCGGGGTCGCTCGCGCGAAAATGCCCCCCTCTGTTCTTTTTTCGGTCTTGTGAAGCATTACGCTTCCGTGCTATCTTGATTTTGCGATGCGAATCTGCAAGTGGAATGGTAAGCTATGCTGCGCCTAAACAAACCGCCTAACGCCTTTATTTTCCGCGAGACACAGATTCACCCGTGCGAGTGGCCCAAACCTGCTAGCGAGCCAATGGGGGGTTACCCCCATACCTGAACCAGCACGCCTATCGTAGTTTGCGTCTCCACCTCGTCCTGCCCCTCTCTCTGCGACCCACCTCTACCCAGATTCCTACTCCTAGTCAGGCGTCGCAAACCGCCTATGAGCTCCAAACCTCGGCATCAGACACTGCAGCAGGGGTCGTCCGGGCGACGTCTGGCCGCGGGGTCCGCAAGCATGTCTGCTTGCACCCGGGTTGCGGTAAGGTATTTCACTTGAAGGAATCGGCGGCGGCGCACCAGGAGAAGGACCACCGTTTCCGACGAAAGCTCGGTGAGCGCTCGTCGTAGTGGTGCAAAAGTTGTCACGACCAAAACGCGGCACGTCACGAAAAGAAAATGCGGCACCTCACGAAAAGAAGGTGTGATACCTGCTCGATCAAAGTAGGGGGGTTGAAAGGGTACACCAGAGGGAAGAGTTGATGGGTTGGTGGACAACAAACTACCGGGTTATGTCTGCATGCGGACATACCGGTGGAGGTGCTGTAAGATGTGAGAATAGCACGAATACCAGCTACACCAACAGCAAAGGATAACAACACCACCACAACCACCGTCGCCGCCACCGCCGCCGCCCATGCCGCCGCCAACAGCCACCACTAATACGTCGTTCGCTTGGATCGCATCCCCCCCCCCCTTTCCACCCCTCCTCTACTATATTTCTCGCCTTCTCTGATCCCATTTCTAGCGCCATCGACCCCTTTCGTCGATCAGTTCATGTCCGCAGCATGGCCTGCGGAGTGCATACCGTGGACAACAACGCCCCCCCCAGGTTCGCACGACGAACACCGCACCCTCCCCGCGACAACACCCAGCCGACGCGAAGGAAGCCACACCACCTCTACAACTCCCGCAACAACACCAAACCGCGACCGAATCGTTGCCCACGGCGACGAGGCCTGCCTCAACGCTCGCTTCACGTGCAAGGTTCCTGGGTGTACGCATCGCTTCATTTCGGCACGACTGCTTGGCCTACATCTGCGCATGGGCCACAGCGACTTCGACCTCGAAAAAATGAAGGCAGTTGAGAACGAGGGTGGGATAGCAACGTTGACGCACGATGGCCTTCCTGTCCAGAGCTCCACCTGCGTTGAAGGTCACTCCAGGTGGGTGGGAGTGCATTCGTTTTTCAGGCTCGGGCAGAAGGGTATTATACTGCGCTTATGCATAGCCGTAGTCGAGAGCAATACCGGGGAGTTTTACGTGTCATGACCTCGCCTGCGGGTCGGGTCGGGTGGTCGGGAAGTTTTCACAACCTGGCGGGTCGACTCCAGTCGGATCATGTAGTGTTCTGAATATCACGGGTCGGAGTCATGGGGTTTTCAAGTCTCACGGGTCGGGTCGGGTCACCCTAATTCGCCCCAACCCGCGAGAACTGATTCGGCCCGTCCTGTGAAAAAAAGGCTTGTTCACTATTTCCATAGGCAAGGGAGGGGGCGGGATACGCAAAAAAAAAAGAAAAAATCCTGCCCTTTGTTTCCGTCGCACGTTGATCACTA
The DNA here is from genome assembly GCA_012845835.1 of Undaria pinnatifida. NCBI lineage: Eukaryota > Phaeophyceae > Laminariales > Alariaceae > Undaria > Undaria pinnatifida. The sequence goes on from JABAKD010000022.1 coordinate 1,283,712, forward strand.
CTACTGGTACGGAGAGCGCCGCGCGTATCCAGCTCTAGATATGGAGATCGGTCTCCAGAACTTGTAGAACGGTTCTTGTTTATCCGAATCCGATGCAGTACAAGGTCCCCCGTCAGGATGAGGTTTGACACGATATCTCGGGGGCTTCGCAAGTCGAAAAGGGGGACACACAGGCGTTCCATATCCGATGTAGTTGTTGGTTTGTTCCATAATATGGCGATATGGATCCTAATGTGGGTGTCTGACGATGAGGCGCGGGACAAAAAAAAAGACTCTCTCAACGACACCGTTCAACTTGGATTGGGCCACTTTTTATTTTATTTTTTTTGGTCGGACCTTCTGTTCAGAGTGTGGCTCCGTTTCGCTTTTATTTTTTTGTAACAGAGTTGTCGTTTTTTTTTCTAGTGTACTCCATGAGTGGGTTGTGTTGGGTCTAAACGGAACGCAACCACTGCTCCTCAACAGAAATAACCACAACAACGACTGTCGGAACTTATGCATGCAGTATTTCGCACCAAAAAAGAAAAAAGAAGAACAATTTTAGAGCGCATGCGAGGTTTCGAGTTTTGGCGTCCTCCCCCCAAAAACGAAACCCGTTTCGAGTTTCCTGAAGCGTCCGTCGTGCACCAACCCCCGCTCAGACGCGTGCTACGTTGAGGGTATATAAGGAATACCACTTTTCGGCTGATTTTTTTTCTGAATGACTGTGGTTCTGAAAAACGAGTACCTAATCGTGATTGTTAAGTAGTACCATAATACGGTACCCTTTGTCTGTTGATGGCGCGTGCTAAACATGCTAACATAGAGGTAGCACTTTTTTTTTCGGCCTTTTTTTTTGTTTTTTTGCTGGATGATGGGGGCTCACTTTACCCCTTTAGAGCCCCGAACCCCTCCCTGTACTAAATCCAAGTAATTTAGTTAAACGAAACGGGTTTCCAGTTGTAAAGGCGATAAATAACCTAAGATCGTCGGTCAGAATGCCATCCTCAAAGTTGAAACCTTGTTAGTTGTTTGTACTCGTATACCTGGGCCATGGGTTTGTTCGTCGGTTTTGCTTTTTTCCGTGTACTCTTTCAACAAGTCAGCTTTTGTGTGAGTTGTAGAGCTACTCAATAGGCCAAGAGCTCCAGAAAACACAATGTTTGGTGCACGTCCCCACCGTAGCAACATGTTTTTTTTCTTTTCCTTCACACTTTTACTTTCCGGCGTGTGCCGGACAAGCCATGCCGTGGTCACAGGTGTCGTTCCTTCTCCCCCTCCCCCCGGTTCTTGCCTTCAATTCTTATCGCGCATAGGGTTCAGCAATCCCACCACTGCTCGTCGATTTTTCATCATCGAGTGTTGCTGACTCACGCTCTCGCGCTTTCCGCAAGTCAATTTGTGCACAAGAAAAAGTCCCCACGAATTGAGTGCATGTATAAGGCGGTATCCCCGAAAAAGGCGGTATCCCGGTATAAGGCGGTCAAAATCGCTTGGCAAGACTATATCATAGGGAAGTGCACTCACAACCCGGAATGAATAAGGCGGCTTCCCCCTATAAGGCGGTCGTATTGCGCTATAGTGTATAGTGTATAGTGTATAGTGTATACCACACCACCGCCTTACTGTAATAAAATACAAGTCTATTAGAAGCATTGCTGGCGGTGAACAAAACAACAACAGCACATTCATCGAGGGAGGCGATGCACACGAGTCCGAGCAATGACGCAATCATCTGGAGCTGATTTTTTTTTTTTACGGCGCTCTTTTTTGATCTGATCATCGCGCCTTGTTGTTTTGCTCGAACCATGTGCAGCGCGACGTTCCTCGGGGCCTACCACCTTGTGCCACCTTTCCTGCCTCCGGCCGGCTGCCCCGCCATCCCGGCATGCGCGCAGCACAGTCGGATAAAGGAGGGTTGCCGCCGGTGCGAAGAGGTGGAGCGGTTAGCAACGCCAGCTGTGGCTCTAGACGCAGCCATTCCAACCACGCCAAGCGAAGCGGAGGGGCGAAGCGCGTTGACGTCGCCGTCTGAAGAAGAGCCTCGGGTGTTTCTGGGGTCGCCAGTTCCCCCCGTGAAGTTTTTCACTCGTGCCAGGGTGAGAACCTAACAATGAATTTTGATTATTTCATGGTATATCACGGGTCAGGAGAATTTTCAAAACCTCGCGGGTCGAACCCGTTCGAGTCAGGAGGTGTTTGACCTGTCGCGGGTCCGGTCGGGTCGGTCGGGTCGGGTCGGGTCGGGTCGGGTCGGGTCGGGTCGGGTCGGGTCGGGTCGGGTCGGGTCGGGTCGGGTCGGGTCGGGTCGGGTCGGGTCGGGTCGGGTCGGGTCGGGTCGGGTCGGGTCGGGTCGGGTCGGGTCGGGTCGGGTCGGGTCGGGTCGGGTCGGGTCGGGTCGGGTCGGGTCGGGTCGGGTCGGGTCGGGTCGGGTCGGGTCGGGTCGGGTCGGGTCAGTGTCGAGTCGGGTGGGGTCGGGTCGGGTCGGGTCAGTGTCGAGTCCGGTGGGGTCGGGTGGTCGGATCGGTTCTGGAGGTTTTCAAATCTCACGAGTCGGGTTGGGTCGGGTAGCCCTGGCCCGACCCGACCCGCGAAAATTGACCCGACCCTTGAACAGCTCTTGATTATTTCTCATAGTGTGGAAGTAACATCATTGATCTATTTCCGCGCTCAAGGGGGGCGATATGTGTCTCACCCTTGTGAGATCTGTATAACGATCCTACTCTAATTCCAAGTAACTTATCCCCGGTAAAAGTGCATGCCGTTGTTATAGGGGTGAAACCATAGGGGTCAGTCAACCTACTTGGAATCTACGTACAGCGACGTATTGATAGCAGAAGAGAATTGGCCGGTCTTGCCAGCCGTCCGAGCCGAGCGCGCACAAAGTGCATGAACGTCATGCATGCCGTGTGCGTGCGAGTCGTTCATTCGCCGATTCTGTGCTTCAAAAAAATATATATTTATATATATATATATACATCCCCTCTCTACCCGGCCGGCTTTGTGCGTGCCCGTCGGTGTAATCGACACTATAGCTTAGGGTGCGGTTTCCTTGCTGAAGCCCTACAGAAGGTACGACGGTATCCTACTACAGAGTTATTCACCACTTTTTTTCTGAGGTCCCTCACTTTAGGAGGTCAAGACATCTCCTCACTTTAGGAGGTTGAGACATCTCCTCATTTTAGGAGGCTAAGACATCTCCTTATTTTAGGAGGCTAAGACATCTCCTTACTTTAGGAGGTCAAGACAGCTACTCACTATTTACGAGCTCAATATATGTCCTCACTTTAGGAGCTCAAGACATCTCCTCGCTTTAGGAGCTCAAGACATCTCCTTGCTTTAGGAGGTCAAGACATCTCCTCACTTTAGGAGGTTAAGACATCTCCTCACTTTAGGAGGTTAAGACATCTCCTCATTTTAGGAGGCTAAGACATCTCCTCATTTAGGGGGGTTAAGACATCTCCTCACTTTAGGAGGTTAAAAGACAGGTCCTCACTAATTAGGAGCTCAAGACATCTCCTCACTCTAGGAGCTCAAGACATCTCCTCACTTTCGGAGGTTAAGAAAAAACCTCTCTAAGACACCTCCTTCTTAACCCAAAACTTAGATTTGGAGTAAAGTAAAACTGCTTTGATCCCGGATGAAACATCTCATGGCCCAGGTGTACAACGAGAATCATCATGCAAAACAAAAGAAAATTCTGAGCGATTTCCGACGATTTTGGGTTAAGGAGCCAAAAAAAAAAAAAAAAAGGTACACCATATACCTCTGTCGTAGCACGCGTCCTCGGCCACCTCCAGGGGCACATTATTTGTATCCCGATGCGTGCTACGATAGAGTTATCAAGGTATGCCCTTCTTTGGCTGTTTGATAGAGTTATCAAGGTATACCCTTTTTTGGCTGTTTGATAGAGTTATCAAGGTATACCCTTTTTTGGCTGTTTGATAGAGTTATCAAGGTATACCCTTTTTTGGCTGTTTGATAGAGTTATCAAGGTATACCCTTTTTTGGCTGTTTGATAGAGTTATCAAGGTATACCCTTTTTTGGCTGTTTGATAGAGTTATCAAGGTATACCCTTTTTTGGCTGTTTGATAGAGTTATCAAGGTATACCCTTTTTTGGCTGATTGATAGATTTATCAAGGTATACCCTTTTTTGGCTATTTTGTTTTTGCTTTGGAATGACAGGGCTCCTCAAGCAAAATCATCGCAATTTCGTCCTTGTTTTTCGATCTGATATTTTTGGTATAGGGATGGATTGTTCATCACAATGGGTTCCTTCCATTTTTTCTCAAAATAAGCTTTTTGTGTGGGACACGTACAGAGCTGTTCAAGCCAAGAACCTTGCAGGGAAATAAACTGGTGCGCCTCTGTCGTGTCTACCTAGAGACACGACTTGGGTGGGGAGCTCCGGCAATAAGTACTCATTAACTCTTTGGGGACTTGAGATAGAAGAAATGTCGGAGAAATCGGACGATTTACATACGGCATGGGCCACGCAAACCACTCCCACTTGCTGGGGTAAGAGGTGGGCCCAAACCGCGATGCAGGGTGATAAAGGGCGCGCGTGGCAGCAGAGCAGGGTCCTCGTTTTTGCGGCACGCTCCTTGTAGACGCTTGATTAAAATCGCGCTCTGTCGCTGTTTCGGCCAGTTTGCATGGGGTCCCGAGAGAGTTGTCGCGTGTTCCCAAGGCACGACGAAGATGATGACAACGACCGAAACTTCTCAACCTGTACTGCGGTAATTCTTGGGTGTAAAGCAGCAACACCGTGGTGAGGAGACTACTTCAGCGGCTCCCTCACTTATCCCTCCCCAACCCCCCTCCCATTCCCCCCACCCTCCCTCTTTTCTGGCTCTTGCTCATCCCTTCCCGTGTCCAACCCCTCTTTCCCGGTTCTTACACGCCTTTTCTTCATCCCCGTCCTCTCTCACTCCCTCTCGTTCTTGGCTGTTGGCTGTTACTCACCCCCTCCTAGCCCGTCCCGGCATTGTAGGAATGCGAGGGTCTATGGTCATATGACTACCGCGATATACAAAAATATCACCCCCCCCCCCCCTAACGCTACCCTTTCGCACTCCCCTTGCTTCCCTGGGGAACAGGTCACCGTTCACCATCGTGGGAAACCGCTCGCGCTGGATCTCCACTGCGCCGATACGCTACGATATCCTCTCCTCTCGTTTCCTCGCTCCGCGTTACCCGTCAACGCGAATCATCCATACCCCCTCCGGCCAGTTACGGACGGAGACGCTACTGTCGTCACTGACTCGGCAACAAGACCGCTGGCTACCAGAGAAGAACGAGACCACGAGCATACCACGGAGGAGCTTCACGCTGGTGATGATATGGAATTCCGGATAGCAAGAGAAAGAGGGGGCGAAGGGGGCCATGAGAATACAGTACCGGAGCTTAAAGTTGATAGTGATCCGAAATCTCAGGGGAAAAAAAAGTCGAGAGAAGGAGGGGGCGAGTTTGAAGGCAGCGATGGCTGCCTCAATAGCTCTCGAAACATCCTCGCGAGTAGTGCCCACGGTAAGAGCCGCGGTAGCGATGTTGCTGCCGCTGCTGCGCTCGGTGCTAGTGGCGGCACAACGCCCCGCGGAAGAAGCACCTCGAAAGGGGAACCAACCACGACTCTCCGCCACCGGCGTCAAGATCATCAGCCTGTCTCAGGTTTTCAAGGCGAATCAAACACAAACCATCGGCACCCGTCGCAACATCAGCCTATGCCAGACGAATCGATCACGGACCATCACCATCCCCCGCGAAACCAGACGAGCCGCAGCTTTAAAGGCGAATCAATCCTACATCACCGCCATCCCCAGCGCGACGGCCAGCTTCTCCCAGTCTTTACAGGCGAACCACCAATAAAGCACCACCAGCAAGATCAATCAATCCCAGCCACAAAAGGCGAATCAGCCACCAACCACCAGCGACACCCCCCGCATAAGCATCAGCTTGTTCCAGCCAGGCTGGTTGCCGTACTCCTTGACGGCGCGGGTAAAGGGTGGATGGCGGTCAAACGCTTATGGTCGGTGCGGGAGGTTGGGGTCGAGGCCTTGGCGAAGGCAGGCTTGAGTTTCGCAGAGGTGGACCGGGAGCAAGAGGTGAGTGGTAGTTTTGTTTTTAGCGACGCGGCCCTAGGGGTGTGTGCACAGCAGATTCTAAGATTTTTCCTGAGGTCCTCTAACATGAGGAGCTAGCTCAAAATTTCTCGCCCGAAACATGGCTTCGAAGGCGTTATTCGTTCGCGCAACCCTACCAAAACATTTCTATGCGCCATCAACAGCCCCCAAAACAAGTGTGCCTCGTCGCAATATCAGACTTGACCGGTAGTTCGTCGTCCCTGGACGAGCTCAACCAATCTGAAGGCCAGAAACACCATATGGCCCATAAACTGCAAACCACTACCGCACTATAGAGGGATGACCCTAGGGATGGGATGGTTAGATCGCGTGCGGCGGTACGGGTAGCACTTTTTTTTCTGAGACTGCCACAGTTAAGGCCCTCTCCATATACTTCATTGAAAAAATCCCGGCTTTGTCACGGGTTAGATCGCTTCTCGCGGGTCGGGGATCGGATCAGGGTGGCTTCCCCGCCCGACCCGTGAGACTTGAAGGCCTCCTTCCCCGACGGGATCCGACCCGTGGGATTTCCAAACACCCCCTGACCCAAACCGGGCTGGATCCGCGATAATTTTTTTAAACCTCCTAAGACGACCCGTGGGCTGGGTCATGATCCGTTACAAACCCTGAAACTTTATTTGGCAAAAATGTGTGTTACCCCGATCGAAGAATGCTCCATTTGGGGCGCTTGGACGAATTAAGGCATGGTTTTCAGAACCTTTCCGTGGCACGCGCGCTACGCCAGAACGCTAGAAGTAGCGCTCTTTCGTCGAAAAAAGGACATTCCAATGACCAAGCTCCTTGACCCCAAGTGGTGGAAAAAAAGGGAAAACTCTCGTGTTGCAGTGTACTGGTGTGTTTGTACCCTGGGCCCTGAGGTTGGGCCATCGGGTTGAACATTTTCATTTTGCTCAAAATCAGTTTTTGGGTAAGGTGTAGAGGGATCCTCGAGGAGCAATGGAGCCCTAATGAAAGACGGGTGTACGCCTCTAGCGTACTAGCGTACTAGCGTAGCAATTTCGTGGGTCACCTCCACCATAGACTCGACTGACTTGAGCACCTTCAATCACTGCACGCAACGCAACGCAGGCGAAGGCTGTGGACGTTTTCCGTTAACTACGTGAGGGAAGAACGACGCAAAAAGAACTTACTGTAGACGAATTTCACCGAGGATTCCAAGGCCGTACTTGACAAATTTATTATGACTACAGTACGTCAGCTGTGAGTTTGACAAAAAAATGACGGTCGATACTCGTCTTTACAAGCTGCATGATACACCGGCCGCTCTTTTTTTCAGGGATTAATAGCAAGCTATCCGTATTTGTATGCGGTGCATGTGCGTATGCTACTAACAGTAGACTAGTACTACTAATAGTACGCTAACGGTGAACCAACCATTGTTTTTTTCTCAGGCTCCCAACCTATCGAGGCAAAAACAATGATTGAGCAATCTCACGCCTTAGACAACGAAAATCACGCAAAAAAAAGACGAAATTCCGACGAATTTGGGCTACGGAGGGTTAAGAAAGAAGCAGCCCGTCATCCGGAAACCGTTTCAGCCAAAAAGCGGTACACAATGTTGCCTCTGTCGTACCACGCGTCTTTTTCATGGCATTACACCCCACGCCCTTTATGAGACCGATTCCTCTGAACCCTCGCATCCGCCGCTGCCCGACGATGCGACGTGATTGCGCCACGGCCGGCAGTTTTTCGTCGGAACGGCGCTGGAATACCTTCCGCTCTCTCTCCTACGGGACACCTGCACGATCACTGTCAACCGCAAGGACGACGTGCATTCCAAACAGCGCTTGGGGGAGTTTCCGAAGCACTTCAGGTGGGGTTGCAAGCTAAACCGATCGCAGGGAGTTTACGAAAAAAAAGAAATAATGCCCCGGGGGGTGTAATTAAGGGCAGTCTACCGCCCATTCCCCGGGGTTTCCAAGAGAGAAGTATCGGGTACCCAGGTCGAAAAATACTCGGCGAGTAGCAAGTGTTACCGTGCCCGTACCTGTGGCGGGTGTTGGCAAGCCGGGTAATACGCGCTAGAACCCGGGAAATTGACGAAAGTCAACACCCTCGATTCAGTAGGTAGGGTTTTGAAGAAACTTAGGGAATTTACCCAGCCCTTCAGGTGGGGTTTCGAGCCAAGGACGCGTGTTGCGGTATGAGTGAGTAGCACCTGGGTAATATTTCCGAGGCCCCTTAGTTTAGAGGTCTTATACCTTCCCCAAAAGAACAAACCGGCCTTGAAAAATGGGGATAAGCTAAGGCCGATGCGCAATCGTATGGGCTAGGTATCCAACCTAAATTATTTTTTGTTAAAAAAACAATAGATATCGGTTCTAAAGGTATTGAGTATCGTAGCTCCTTCAAAAACATGATGACACGCAAGGCTCGCCAAGAGCAAAGCTACCCGGGCGGGGGGGGGGGGGGGTTCTCGCATTTCATGCAAGGCCATAGTCTCAAGACCGTTGACCCTCGCATCCCTTACAATGGGACGGAGCACGTCGGGTTTTCACCGACCAGGCAGACATCGCGTGCACCAGGCGCGAAGCGCCGTGAGGTGTTCAGCGACTCCCGTGAAGGGTAGTGCTAAGAACCACTTGTGAGGCGGCCTTCTGCACCTTGCCCGCACTTCCTTGCATATCGGATGACAGCTTCGAATTATTATCTTTGTTTTCTGACATGGCCACTTCCAGAGACAGCAATGGGGATACTATGCGACTGCCTCGTGGGTGCCTTTTCCATATTCGTGGGACGGGAGAATCACAATTATTTGAAAGGAATCGCCGAACGACTACCCAACATCCGTGTAAAGCTCTACAAAACATTGCGATCGGGAATGACCGCGATGTGCACGCACCACCGCCGAAAAAACGAAATTAAGCTCGACCGCCCCCATGGATTGATGTACTGCCCTGCGCCAACGTGTGTGTTTGGCATAAGTTTTTGCCTAAGATGCGAGGCGAAAAGGTGTCCCACATTCGGCAGTCAAAAGGGGGGTATTTTACTACTAATGCTTACAAAAAAGAAGTCGATTTTCTGTTTGCTCATCCCATCCACTGTCTTGCACTTTTTTTCCTCTCCTGCTCCCTCCCTAGACGTAACTCGGATCGGGGGTCAAAAATCGGGCGTTTAATCTCCCCCCTCCTCACTACTAGCTGTGCATACGCGCCTTCGTTTTTATGACGAGAAGAACGCATCAATCGCGTCGAATTGTGCTTCCCCACGCCATAAAGCGCTCTCGGCAGTCGGTGTCTCCAGAAAATTAAAAAAGCTCCCTGCCGGTATTGGGATCCATCACCTCGACCACACATGCATGGTAGTGATCGGTGTTAACCACTAGGTCACCGGCACGACCGTCCTTACAACACTGTTCCTCGAAGTATAATATTTTGTATAACACTATCTAAAGTGGTATGTATATAATACCATGTATAACACTATGTTCGACACCATGTATGTATAATTCTATGTATATCATATACATTCAGTTAAACAATATATAATAGCATTTATGGTTCTATGATGCCGCAGGCTTGGTCCGTACCCGAATCTTGACATGTTCGGTGTTGTACGCCCCCTGCTACTTGTTAACTGCATAACTGCATGATGATCCCACAAGAGATGGACAAACCGGACGGACGGCTGGCAAGACTGGAATTATCGTGTTTGTACTCGCATTATCTACCGCAAGTCTTTACGCAGGGTTGCTATCAATAGCTGTAGTATCCACCCAACCAAAGATAACCCGCGTGTTGTTGGACGTGATCGACTTGAGACGGCTTTCATTTCTTAGATCAACTTGTTATGTAGTGCTGCACGGTCATGAGCGCAACCCCCAACCTTCTGAACCACCACCAACTACGCATTCGACACATGAAAAATGCACCATCCCTTGCTTACGACATCGCCTGCGTACCTCGAGGATATCCAACAATGACACACCCCATACCCGAAAACGCAATCGCCGTTGTGTGAAGGTTTGTGAGTCACGGCGTCAACAGCGAGACTGGTGCCGTCCTCCTGGAGTCGGAACTCAAACAACGCGAAGAACAAATTCTCCAAGGAGGGTGAACACGAAGGCGATACTGTCTGTATGGGTGTGGAAAAACGCAGTCAATACGATGTATCGTAGTTCGGTATGTCGTATTTCGATTAATCGAAGTTCGATATTTCATTATTTCGATATATCGAAGTTCGATTTATTATTTCATTAGTTCGGTATGTCGAAAATCTTGAAACCAAACTTTGGATATGATGTCTAGCACTAAACCAGCTTGCATCAGTCTTCAGGCGCCGTCGGGTGTGCAGCAACACGTGCTTTTCTTTTGGCCACAGCATGCGGCGCGTGAGCCTTTATTTAATCATACCCACCCACGTTTTTGGGCGACAAATTGAAAACAATATCTGAAACACGAAGTGTGAGCTCGTCTTTGCGGTAGGGTGAAATTATTTTGACCTGAAGAATTGCCTTCTGTGTCCGAGATATTCAGTGTGCTGTCCTTCTGGGATGGACTTGTTGAACCATCAAACCTGGCGAACTCTCTCCTGTGCCGGAGACATCCACGCGTTGTCCTCCTGGAGTCAACTGGTAGCGACTAGTCGAAGGATTGAAATCTGGCGAATTGTCTCCTGTGTCCGAGACATTTAAGTGTTGTTGTCCCCCTGGGGGTCGGAACTCAAGAACCGCGAAGAGAAACTTCCTTCTCTGCAAGGAGAGGAGGGTGGACACCAAAATGTAGCTCATAGGCGGCGCTTTGGCCCTTTATCAGGGGCCAAATATTTTGGGTTTAGTTGTGCATAATGTTTACAAGTATACAAGGCTTTTGGACCGCACCCACCCGCGTTTTGGGTGACAAAAGCTACTTGTTTATGGTGTGCGATAAATATTGTGTGGCAGAAGAGCATTTTTTTAACTGCGCCTCAGGCTTAAGGGAGGGGGGGGGGGGGTTAGAATGTATTGTAGCATCATTTATCGCAGCAGTAGGTGTTCCCCAATTAGGCAATTGTGTGCCATAGAGAGAAATCTGACCGCCTTATTGGGGGAAGCCGCCTTATTCATTCTAGGTTATGAGTACTATAGTGCAATTATCCTGTGGCGCCAAGCGATATTGACCGCATCGTATCGGGGTACCTCCTTTTATGAGGATACGGCCTTATCGAGGGACCCCCACAGCAGTAGAAGGATTATTGACCGCCTTATATAGGGATACCGACTCACTCAGAAAACCTTATTGCGGGATACCTAATGTAGTAGGAGGCTTAGAACAGGCGCGTTGTCGACTCAGGCGAGGCGCAACGCCGGCTGTTCTTCAATGGCGAAGTGTAGCAAGCCCACGCTCGTCCAGCGACCCACGCTCGTCCAGCGACCGTCTCCTGCACCGAGAGAGACGCGCCAAGTAACCCCTCATTGATTCTCGTTCAGACCGTTGACCGTCGTAACTACGAAGCCGGTCCAACTCTCTCCAAGGGTGAGCGTAGCTGAGCCACGTCATGAATATGAAAGGGGGCCAATCATCCCCCAAGGCTGAGCGTAACTGAGTCGGGATAATGCAAAATCCATTCGTCTAGCCCGTGCTTAAACAAGCGCACCGTTGGGGCGCGCGTGTATTGTTGAGCTATCGACTAACGCTACGACATGCCTGCATCATTGCTACCGAGTATAGACCACTCGCACCATGGGCTCTGTGCGAACCTCGCCAAAGAACGGACATTTATTTTGCTGGTGCGGGGTAACAAGCAGTGGGGTTTACATCCGCGATGGCGGCACATATTCTGAAACCGAAAACACCAGCGGTCCACAATAATATCGCCAAAGAAACAGGATAAGCCCTGAAAGGCCCTAAAAATGCCCTACAGCACCCCATAATGCACTAAAATACCTTAAACTGAACCCACCACTGGAGCCTTGGGTATTCGGGGCTGGGCTGAGCGACGATATTGCACCGCGGCAGCGCCATCCACCGTTGGCATCTCTAAGAGGCCGAGGGGAGGGGGGGGGGAGGGGAGGCGTCCTGCCCAGGAGGCTGAAGTGTGGGTCTGGCCAGTATCGTCTTGAAGTTTGTGGGGCTTCCAATGGCGGTCACAAGTTAGCGTAACGCCGCTCTGACTTCTTCGCCTTGTTGCGTCCTTCCCCCCATTGCCGTTGATGATGCACTTTATACCATCTATGAGCCCAATGCCGTCTCTAATAAATTCCTAGGGTCTGCTAGTATGACATTTTTTTCTCTTTTCCTTTCTTTGTTTCCTCTTCTTTCTTTTTCTGCTTTTTCTATTCTTTTCTTTTGTTTTTTTTCAATGGACTTGGGTAGTGATAGGTCTTACATGTAGTATATACCAGATACGCGGTAGTCTTTTCTGGGTGGCAAGCGGTGTAGTCGGTTTTTTCAGGAGCGAGTAGTGAGACGTACGTACCATAAAAGACCTGGCACATCGTAGACTGACTCCCGATTTTCACTTTATATTTTTGCTGGCGGAGGCATGAATCGCGCCAGCTATGATATATGCGTGTACTATTGTTGGTTTTGCTTCGTGTCTTTTCCCTCTGGGGTATTCCTCAGCTCCAGACTGACTGGAGCCTGTCCTGTGGCCACGGACTTGATTATGCGAGTTAATGTGAGAACAGCAACCACTACATTGGTCGAGTTCACAATTCCAGCACACCGTTGAGGTGGGTACGTTTTGTCACTTAGTTAGTCGGTCGTCGTCCCTGCACATCCTTCTACACTGAAATCTCGCATGCGCCGGGGCATACGTTCCAGACATATATCTATGTATGTGCGCTGCCAAACAATGGATAGATCCTTCTCGCCTTCAGGTACCTGTTTCGTATCGTTAGTTCTGTGCCGTACACGTTGCGGCTAGAGAACGACTGACCTCTCTTCCTAATTTCTTGCGCTGTTGTTCAGATGTGGTATCGCCTGAAGATGGGGAGTGAGTTTCTTTCTCCCCCCGTCCCCCCCCTCCCTCTTCTTCTTGCTCTCGCTCTGTACAAGTACAACAATGAGGCTTTTTCGAAAGGGGACCCGGCCTTCTGGCGTCCCGCCTTTTCCAGCTTCAGCTTTCTCTCAAACCCAAAAAGTGAGGACGAAGCCACGTGTCATACACGCGTTTTCAACACATAAAAAGCGCCTCTTTGCGAAATAGGCCATTCAGAAATTTCGTTAAGAACTAGATCAATCAGAAATTCATTTTTAAGAAGTAAGCGACTGAGAAAACTGCGGCATAACTCCTTGTATCACTGGCGTGCTTTTGCACCTGCTTGATACCCCTGCGCAGGGCACAAAGGCGTACAAAAGAGAGCGTATCCACGAGTGCTTCGTTACGTTCACATCTGGATCAAGCTATGCCAAGAACCTGCGAGAATCTTCAGAGTTTCGTAGATAGCCTCGGAGCACACTCTCGAACACAACCCGCGCTTCGATATTTGCGCCAGGGTGCGGGATAGAATAGATGCCGCATCGATGCAAGAGATAAAGCATGTTCACCGCCTGTGGAACAGTTACGCTACGTACCAGGTAGTGCGCAATATCGACAACACGCAGGTGCCAAAACGTTGACCAGTGAGATTGGCCGTCGTCAGGAGTGCGAATCAATCACAGCTCCCCCACTTCCGTCAAGCCGTGGAATTTGTATCGTGTTGACTTTTGAATATATACAAAATATGTCAGGTTTCCTAGCTCCTGCGGGCAAGAACATCCACACGAAGGAAAGCACTTTTTTTAAGTGCAAGCCATGAGCTTTGTGGAATAATATTTACCCACCTGCCGGAACCATTTCGTTTGCTGACATCAATCCTCTGAGGTTAACCAAACATCCGGTGACAAAAGCAGCGTACAGCCCACGAAAATCTTCAAAAACCAACCATATCAAATACACCCGCTAAATACACGCTTCCCAGTGATCGTTAAAACGAAAGATGAAAGGTTGCAACTTCAAACTCTGTAAAATCACGACTTTCGTAGTGGGCATAAGTTAAACAAAGAAAATAATACCCCCTTACCCCCTGCAAAAACACGCCACTATATATACTAGTGATCGTGAGTTAGAAAACGCATACTTGGTGCGTAGATTACGCCCCAATCTCCTGCCAAAACACGCCTCCTAGAAATCGTGAATCAGAAAAATGAAGAGGTTACACCCCAACTCCCTGCAAACACACGCTTCCTAGTTAGTGGTCGTGAGTATGAAAGTTAATAGGATACGCCCTCACCCCCTGCAAAACACGCCTCCTCGTGATCGTGAGGAAGAAAATAAATATCTCAAGCTCCCATCCCCTGCGAAAACACGCCTTCCAGTGATCGTGAAGAGGAAAAAACAACACGTGCGCCTTCAAACCCTGCTAAAACACGCCTCCTGTAGTGATATTGAGGGAAAAATGAAGAGCGTACGCACGCACCCCCTGCTAAAGCACGATTCTCAGTGATCGTAAAAAACAAAATTAGTAGACTACGTGGCTACCCAACCCTGCCAAAACGCGCCTCCCGCAGTGACTCTGAGAAAAAAATAAAGAGATTACACCTCCACCTCCTGCACAACCACGTCTCCTAGTGGTCCCGACTCAGAAAATGAGGAGGTTACGCCCCAACCCGCTGAAAAAACACCGATGCTGAGAAAGAAAATGAAGATAATATTCCACCCCCATCCCCAGAAAAAACACGCCTCCTAATGATCGTGAGTAAGAAAATGAAGAGAATACGCGCCCACCCCTTGCAAAAATACCCCGGTCGTTAGCCCCAACCACACCATGCTCAGGGCATCGTCAAACCTAGCCACAAGAGACAACATCCAGGCCACCAAAATATAATGGAAACCCCAGCTATCCCCCCGGTCGTTCGCGAACGCGCCAAACAACACCACGTGCAACACCACCGCCGAAATCAGGGAATAGTACTCGACTAGCTGGTTTCTCGTGCCCCTTATGGATGGCGGGGACGGTACCGTGCCCGCTTCTCTCGAGACTAAAATGACCACCCCTGGCAGGGTTTCCCACGCGAGGCGTACATGGTAGAGGAGGACGAGGCAGACGAACAGGATGAGGAGGATGGAGACCACCGCTTGAACGGTGGAAAAATTTCCGCCGGAGTGTTGGAGGTCTTCGAATTCTTTCACTCGTGAAAATGTCGAGATGATGAGTCCGCTGTTGTTGGGGTTTCAACGCGCACAGGGTTGGTTGGTTGGGGGTGGGGTGGGGTGGGGGGGGGTGGGGTGGGGTGGGGGGGGGCTATGACACGGGTCTATTGGCGTTTACGCGTGACAATGTGAAGATGAAGTCCGCTGTTTGGTCTTGGGGTCACGAGATAGATGCGCGTAGATGGTCGGGGGAAGGGGGGGATAATACAAAAAAAAATCAAGCTCGTGTTTGTTTTTCTATGCCCCTGATACCACCCCGGGAACGGTGTCCCATGTGAGGCGTAAGTGGAAGAACAGCACATACCTTGTATATGATCAAGGGGACGAGGAGGATGGGAAGTACGGCGTGAACGGTAGAAACAATTCCGGAGGAATTTGGGGTCTCTTCGAACTCTTTCACGCCTGAAAAGTTGGAGGTTACGAGTGCGCTGTTGTTGCTGGGGATTCGAGATAGATGCAGAGGGTTGGTCACGGGGCAGTGAGGCCTGGGGGGGGGGAGGGGGGGGGGGGGGTACTTATTTGTTGCTTGTCTTAGTCATGTGACCATTGACCATGCATTCCTTTCGAGACGGAGCACCGTTCATTACTCCTAATAGGGGTGCCCACGTCCAACATTTTGGCGCTCACTACGTTTCTTCCCACACATTACTCTGTTTTTGTTGCGGGGCCGGGGGGGGGGGGGGAGGGGGGGAATCGTCGTATCACACGAGAGGACAATCGCCATGTCATGCATGGCCCCTTTTACACCACGAATATTTGCACCCCTGGCCCCAGGGCGCGCAGGGTTTTCAGCGACGAGGCAGACATTGCTTGCACACAAGAGGAATATATGCTACGAGCTGTCAAGACGGTGCTAGTTTTGGTGTGCCCCCTCCCCCCTTCGGAACCTTCGCCCGGGATGAGTTGATGGCAACGACTCAAGATTGAGGACGCATGCTACGATGGAGGTATTATGGAATACCTTTTTTTGGCTGAAATTATATCTGAATGACGGGGCTGCTTAACAAAAAAATCGTCGGAATTTTTTTTTTCCCTGCATGATTCTCCTCATCCGGTACGATAGCAGTTTTATTTTTCTCCAAAATCAGTTTTCGGAAGAGGGCTGTCTTAAGCTCCCAAAATTGAGGAACTTTTTCAGAAACAAATGTGGACCGCCTCTATCGTATGACGCGTCTTTCGACCGACCGACCGATCGACCGATCGACTGAGTTACGATAAGCCTCAGAAAAACAACGGCGCACCTTTACGATATAGCTTGTGTCTTAGGTACACAAACGAAAAATACCACCGAAAAATCTTAAATGGGATATTCAGCGATAATGGGGAGTAGTGTTTACTTTTTTAGTTTATAGAAGGGATGCCAACAAAGTCAGAAATACTTTTTGGCGCGAAAGTGTTGCTCCGGTAACATTCCGTCGTCGCAGTAATTCGTATGTAGTTTTGGGATCAACGAAGCCTCTCTGCTGCCATAAGCCGGAGACTCTCACCCAGGGCTGCTGCCCCCGCGTTGATTCGCCGGTAACCAGCGCGGCACCTCGTCGCAGAGAGTAGCGACCCCGGCAAAATAGACACCACAAAATAAAACTGACGTCGATATCGGCGTGTCTCGCGCACAAAGATGGGCGGGCGGGTTGGTCTGTTTTTTCCTACCCTCTTCCTACTTTTCCGTGCTGGTTGTCGGACCGGTCGCGAGACGACCGCATGTCCTTGAATCATATCGCTCTCTCTGTACATTCCGGAGGCTTTTCCCACAACGGGGATACACTTCTTTCGTCCCCGCTTTTAGGTTCTCAAGGTACTCCAGCAACATTCCGTCGTCGCACTAACTCGTGGATGGGTTGGGATCAATGAGGCCTCTCTGCTGCGGCATGAGATCACACCCACAATTGTCCCTTTCGCTCTTATCTCAATGCCGTAGCTGATTTGTGTCGTATTATCTTTCGCACTGGTTGTTTGTCGTTCTTGTTATACCCAAACTTCTACCTTGACCTCTTGGTGGACCCGGCTTCGATTGTTCCGTGGAAACGTTGCATATAAGCTGCTTGCCAACTGTTCGGACGGCGTCAGGGCGTCTGCATCTATGAACGCCGTTTCGCAACATCACTATACCCACGTGCAGGGCTCCGGCGATAGTCATTGTGCCTTTTCAGAGCACCCCAACGTGGAGGATAACTCCCCTCCCCAGGGGACGTCGATATAGGCGAGGATGGGAATATCGCATATACGCGGGTGCGCCGCTTTCCTTCGCTGAATTAGTAGTACCACGCCGGACTCTCATTCCAACCGAACGGGGTGGCGGTGCACACGCAATCCGAGCTGCCGAGATGGTGTTAGTTTTGGTGTCCCCCCCGCCCCCCTTTAGAACCTTCACCCTGGCATAGTTGATGGCAATGACTCAAGAGTGCTTCAAGGAAAGCCTCAGGAAAAGAACGGCGCGCCTTTACGATATGGCATATGTGTCTTAGGCACACAAACAAATAATATCGACAAAACTAAAATGATATATTCAGCGATAATGGGCCGTAGCGCTTTTTTTTGTTTTAGAGAAATGCCAACAAACTCAAGAAAGACTTTTGGCGAGAACGCGCTACCCCCTACCAGGTACAATATAGTAGACACGTATCGTCTTTATCTCGCCTAAAACACTGCAGAAGAAAGACCTGTCACGCCTCAACCAGGACGGTCGACTTATTAGGTCGCCCCCCCATAAATGTGGGCGTATATCAATCAGTGCTACGAAAAAAAGGTGCAACTGCTCTTGTTTTCTCGGGCCACTGCACTCCACCAGAAGCTCTACACCTCTCCACATATCCTGATTGGACGGAAAAAAAAAAAAAAAAAGATAGAGAGGTGCACCAACCATTGCTGTTTTTTCTTTAAGATTCCTCAATTTGGGAGGTTAAGACACGTCCCTTCTTAGCCACGAAAAACTGATTTGGAGAAGAAAAAAAAAGTGATACCGGACGAAAACTCCCATGGCCTAGTAGGTACAGAACGAGAATCATTCCAGAAAAAAAATGGCCTATTATTTTTTTTTTTCCCGACGATAGTATTAATAAGTTAAGGAACCCCGTCATTCAGAAACCATTTTCGCCAAAAAAAGGTATACCATATACCTCTACCGTAGCACGCGTCTTACCCGGGGGTGAATCAATCCCATGGCCTATGTATATATAATATAATATATACTATATAAAAATATACGCATTCTACGATAGAGGTAACACTTTTGTTGAAAAAAAAAATCCATTAACCCAAAATCGTCGGAAAACGACATTTTTTTTTTTCTTGCATGATTCTTGTTGTGAATCTAGGCCATGATATTTTACATCAGGTAGCAGCTTTGATTTTTTCCGGATTCGATTTCGGGAGAGGTGTTAAGCTCCCGAATCGAAGAACCTCAGAAAAAGAGTGGTGCTCCTCTGTCGTAGCACGTGTCAAAAATCCAATTGTACTTCTTGCTAAATAAAAAAGTTGTACGAGTATCTCCGACGAATTTCGGCTATCACCTCCTTCACAAACCCTTAAAGCCCCTCCGTACACTGTTTCCAAGTAGCGTTTACCCAAAACGGGTTTCTAATTGTAAAGGCGTTAAGGGAGTAAGTAGCTGTTTTGGGGAAAACTTTCCGCCGAAAAAGGTCTGTTGGGGGGGGTACCCCTTTTGTTCACTACCGGGTCTAAGCTATCATACCATATCATATCATATCGTATCATATCATATCATATCATACCATATCATATCATATCATATCATATCATATCATATCATATCATATCATATCATATCATATCATACCATATCATATCATATCATATCATATCATATCATATCATATCATATCATATCATATCATATCATATCATATCATATCATATCATATCATATCATATCATATCATATCGTATCATATCGTATCATATCATATCATACTCGCACGAGTCACTCTGTACCTCACGGACGAAACGACTCTTTACACTATGTGCTTGGCGCAGCGTGGCTTTAACTATTGCGTCGCGGATTCACGCCGCGAAACTAGAGTAGCAGCAAAGATTTACGCCTTTACAACTGGAAACCTTTTTTGGGGACATGTTTACTCGAATTATGTATAGGGAGGGATTTGGCGGCTCTAATGGGGTTAAGACCGCAATGGAACAGGGGGGGTGTTACTCGCGCGACTGAATCCGGGCCACTGCAAAAAAAGGCCCTTAAAAAGGGACACACACCCCTGTCGTGGGATGAATCTCTATCTTTATCGTAGCACGCGACCAGATCTTATATCTACGGTGTGGGGGGATCTAACTCCTGGGTCAAAAGCTTTTTTGAAGTGGCGGAGGGTCACTCGCGCGAATAACCTACCCTCCTCTTTCAATTCGTGGTCTTCAGAGCTCCGTGGTGTTTTGAGTTGGTGGGTTGAATCCACGATGATGGGACGGTAAGCGACGCTGCGCCAAAACAATCGTCCAAACGGTTTTGTCAAAGCAAGGTACATATTAATAGTCACTTGTGCGAGTCGTAGTGACTCAAACCCAGTAGAGAAAATGGGGGATATTCCTTGTAACATCATCATAACATCACCATAACATCATCATAACATCATCATCATAACATCACCATAACTTCGTCATAACATCATCATAACATCATCATAACATCATCATAACATCATCATAACATCATCATAACATCATAACATCATCATAACATCATAACATCATCACAACATCATCATAACACCATCATAACATCATCATAACATCATCATAACATCATATTATAATAACATATCATCATAGCGTCATCTTAGCACCATCATAACATCATCGTTAATAACATCATCGTAACATCATCATAACATCAGCATACCATCATCATAGCATCATCATAGCATCATCATAGCACCGTCGTTACATCCCCCTACTAATACCATATCGTACCAAGGCTATCATAACACCGTTGTAACATCCCCCCTACTAATAATACCATACCGTACCAAGGCTATCATAACACCGTTGTAACATCCCCCCTACTAATACCGTACCGTACCAAGGCTATCATACCACCGTTGTAACATCCCCCCTACTAATACCATGCCGTACCAAGGCCTGGTCACGCGTTTATTTTCTAAAGGTTTCAAGCGTACCTTGAAAGGACCACCGCCGGGAAGTAAGGCTTCGTTATCAGAGCCTCGAACCTTGCATTGTCAAGTATCTTGCACAAGAACGCCTGCCGTGTATTTGACGAGCGAGAGGGCAAATTTGTTGAAGAGATCTTGTTAGCCAGGCGAAAAAGCATAGCCGTGCGGCTGCATACTGCACGTGTTGTGCATGTTGCTGTGCATGCTGCCGTGCATGCTCTGCTGCCGCTGCCGTTGTGCGTCGTTAGACGCGTCGAACGAGGTACTCTTCCCTGCACAGTAAAGAGGGAGGGTATAATATTCACCTGTCTAATGTTACCCAGGCTCAATCATGATCTCTGCTGTACCGCTTATGCTGCTGCCGCTGCTGCCGTTGTATGCAAACGCGTCGCAATCTTGTTATTTTTCCAGTCTTCGTCCCGGATAGTTCGATCCTACCAGGTAGACGCCAAACTGGTGCAAGTTTTTTGTGCTGTACCCACAGCAGCAGCAGCAGCAGTCAGATGCCTGTGTTCATGGGTCGCGTGAGAATCCACGGACCTTGTTTGCTTTGGGGACCGACGTATAGCGATCAAAACTACTCGAACATATGCGACTTGCCACCCGTTTACCGTACGGTAAATCGTGGGAGCGCGCATCACGGTGTATACTTTGTACCACGCGGTGCTCGTGTCGGAGGTTTCGTTCACGGGTCCCGTGGGTTATCATGGTGGCACCACGGGAAGGGTACATGTACACACGAAGTAGACTATAGAAGAACACAGGTATACATACCAATATTAACATCACCCTGTTGACCCTGGTACAAGCTACGCTGTAGGTCCACGGGGAGTCGCCGACCTAAATCTTTAGTAAGGACACACAACCCGTAATGCGCGCGATCGGAGTATCACACACAGCTTGCAGAGATGAGTTTCGACAAAATGTTCGATCTCACAGCTGGAGTATATTTTTATTTTTATAATATACCAAGATATGAAGGTTAGTTAGTGGGGGCCTCCTGATGTCCATATTATGTACCTCGGGAGAGACCTCCCTGTTGCCTCCACAAGCCCTCTGACAGTTTCATAACCATCTCGTACGCCTCGTACCATCGACAGGACTGCTGTAGCTCCAGCACACCCTCTTCCTCAGCAGTCCGAGCTGCTTCGTCTAGTCGATGCCGCAACCGTCGCTAAATACTAAGATGGCTGTCGTTTTCGACACGTTTTTCCTGCAGTGTTATTTGGCTGTTCTGCCGATCACCATCGGGAGCATTGGATTGCATGAGGCCTCCTGTCGCAAGACAGCAAAGTACCTGCCGGGGTGTGTCCCTGTCAGATGTGCGCAATGACCGCTGCACTGTCCGACATGACCATGGTGTACACATCCAACAACGTCCGCAATCAGCACTCAGCACGGCGTCCATCCAATCCTTGGAACCACAATCACGGCACAGGGTAGGCTATGAATAGTACTATTATACTAGTCTATGTCTGGTAGTCTGTAGACCGATGCGTAAACAACAACAAAAAATGGACGATATGTTTCGCGGCCAAATTACGCCCCATCGTCCATCTATCGGCACTTATCTGCGATCGATTCGCGCTAAGCCTGACCCAAACGAGCAGGCATGATGATGGCATGACGCCACATGGACCTGGTATAACCTCATGCTGGTGTCTGGCATAGACTAAACGTATATCTGTCAGATTTCGTACCCCTCAAACAAACGCCTTTTTTATAGTTTTCGCGAACAGACTGAATAACATAACCCCTGTTGACCCTGATAGCTACACTAACTGTAGTTCCAAGAGGAGTCGCCGACCTAAATCCTTAGGGTAATGGTTTATGCGACACCGGTGTAGCGAATAGGTACTTGCGACACGGTGTCGCAAACAAGCCTCTTATTTGCGACATCACGCTGCGTTGACGGCAGACACCCCAGATTGACTCCTAACTACCTAGGGTGCGTCGGCATGGCGTGAGGCTACCATTGAAGCTATCGCTCAGCCAAGACGGGCCAGTACTCGAGGAGATATGTGGTATCTTGGGGCAACCGACCAATGTTCAGACCGTGTCGCAAATAAGCTATTTGCGACACCCCGCTGTGTTCTCGGCAGACAACTCGGATTGACTCCTAACTACCAAGGGTGTGTTGGCATGGCGTGAGGCTACCATTGAAGCTATCGCGCAGCCAAAACTGGCCAGTACTCGAGGAGATATGTGGTATCTTGGGGCAACCGAAAAATGTTCAGACCGTGTCGCAAATGAGCTATTTGCGACACGGTGTCGCAAATAAGCCCCTTATTTGCGACACCGCGTTGCGTTCGCGGCAGACAACTCAGATTGACTCCTAACTACCAAGGGAATGTCGGCATGGCGTAAGGCTACCACTGATGCTATTGCTCAGCCAAAACGGGCCAGTACACTCCGGCAAAACGCCGAGCCAGCCGTACGGCCAGGGCAGGGCAGGAAGGTGTCGGACCAGCGACGTGCTTATGCCAATATGATGTCTAAGAGCAAAGAGAACGTCGGGATTATCCTAAGGTCCGTATCGCTATATGAAGCGCGGACTGTCCAAGAGAAGACAGAAGAGTACGCCTCATTCCTCTTGAAAAAACCTGACGGTGGGGACGGGCAAAAAAATCCTGCGCGCCCCTCCGCCAAAGGGATAGGCCGGAGAAAAAGGACTCGAGAGGAAAACCTCTTGCCGACCGGGGGGACGTCAGGTCGGAAAAAAAACGACTCGAGTGTGAAAGCTGGCAATCCCGAGGGGCGCGACGAAAGTACACGCCGGGAGAAGAGGTTTAAGGATTGCATCGGAGCGGAGTCCCGGAAAAGGAGGAAGAGGACCTCTAGTGGTGGGGACTGACTTCCATTGGTGTTTCCCACGGACAGCTCGCACTACTGATGTGCGTGAGGCACGGACATGCCGTATACAGGGAGACTAAACGACCTAATTTAAATGTATTCGGTGCGGTACATTATGTGCAGAAGGGGGTGCACGTGCTCGATACGGAGAAGCTCAGACTCACATTACAAATGTGGACTAACACCAAGCCGAACTCGCGTTAGTCGGTGGCACTTGTCGTTTATATTGAGTTCGTGCAGTCGGACGCGGGTTTTCGTGTGTTTCAGCACCATTAAAAAGCAAATTCGGGAACCTGTGTACAACTACGTACTCCACATCTACCCCGAGTTCAACTAGGTTGTTATGATATTCGTCATTCCTCGCGATCTCAGCAAGACCCAGACAAAACTCAGATAGGTGCACTCCGTACAGTAGTGTATGTTGAGACGAATGAAGGTCCATCGTCCCGAGCGGGCGAGTATAGGACTGCTCGCTTCCGCAAGCTCCAACTCCAACTGCGACTTCACAAAAAAAACACAAGCAACCGAAAACAGCTCTCGGTTCGATTCAATACCCATAACAATATGGCCCTACCAATAACTGTCAACAACAGTACCAGGTGTATGACAAAACTAGATTACGGATATCGAGTACTCGTGCTGCTGCTGGTGCTACGACGAGTGCGATCTTGTCGGGAAAAAACTCGTACAGCGTACATGACGCGCATAACTAGGTAAGCTTTAGCTACGATGCTCTTGTGCACGTGTAGGCTGTGCTCACTTGCTCATTTGCCTACAGTCTACTCGTGGAATTAGGGCGATTTGGTAGCCGCACCTCACGCTAACAATTCTGTCGTAGTCCTGGTCTGAGCAGGGCGCGCGCGACGAACGTCGTGCGATGTCGTAAACAAGGCTTATGTTCGCAACCATTCTGGACTTTTTTCGGTTGCACCAAGATACCACATATCTCCTCGAGTACTGGCCCGTTTTTGGCTGAGCGATAGCTTCAGTGGTAGCCTCACGCCATGCCGACATACCCTTGGTAGTTTAGGAGTCAATCTGAGTTGTCTGCCGCGAACGCAGCGCGGTGTCGCAAATAATGGGCTTATTTGCGATGCGGTCTGAACACTGGTCTGTTGTCCCAAGATACCACATATCTTCTCGAGTACTGGCCCGTTTTGGCTGAGCGATAGCTTCAATGGTAGCCTCACGCCATGCCGACACACCTTCGGCAGTTTGAACACAATCTGGGGTGTCTGCCGCCAACGCAGCGTGGTGTCGCAAATAAGGGGCCTTATTTGCGACACCGTGTCGCAAATAACTATTTGCGACACGGTCTGAACATTGATCGGTTGCCCCAAGATACCACATATCTCCTCGAGTACTGGCCCGTCTTGGCTGAGCGATAGCTTCAATGGTAGCCGCACGCGATGCCGACACACCCTCGGCAGTTTGAACACAATCTGGGGTGTCTGCCGCCAACGCAGAGTGGTGTCGCAAATAAGGGGCCTTATTTGCGACACCGTGTCGCAAATAACTATTTGCGACACGGTCTGAACGTTGGTCGGTTGCCCCAAGATACCACACATCTCCTCGAGTACTGGCCCGTCTTGGCTGAGCGATAGCTTCAATGGTAGCCTCACGCCATGCCGACATACCCTTGGTAGTTTAGGAGTCAATCTGAGTTGTCTGCCGCCAACGCAGAGTGGTGTCGCAAATAAGGGGCCTTATTTGCGACACCGTGTCGCAAATAACTATTTGCGACACCGGTGTCGCAAATAGCATTACCCATCGTATCCTTAACGAGGACACACAACCCGTAATACGCGCGATCGGAGTATCACACACAGCTTGCAAAAGATGAGTTTCGACAAAATATTCGATCTCACAGCTGGAGTAGACTAGACAAGACTATATTTTTATTTTCATGACATACCCAGGCACCAAACAGGCAGGCACTAGGTGAAGAACAACAATCAAACTGGACGATATTTTGTGCGGCGGAATCACGCCCGTCCGCCTAGATCTGCAGTTGGCTAGCCTGATACGAACGCGCAGGTTCGGAACGATGCTTCAGCAACTCTTGCCCAGGCTCAGCGCGAAGACAGGTGGCACCGGCAGCTCGATCGGTGTGCTGCAGACGCGTAGCGATGCTTTCGTAAAAACAAACTGGACAAAATAAATTCGTCAAACTCACGGCTGACGTCCTTGAAAAATAGTTATAAAATAATTTATGCGGGGCAAACTTCACGCCCCTGGCCAATCTACCTACCATCGGCGATCGCCTCCCTACAAGCCGGTCGCAATGTGCAATTATGGAGCGACTTGGCTGCCTCAACGTAAAGACAAGCAGCATCGGCAGCTCGGTCGGTGTGTATGTGTGGGGTGTGGGGCGTGGATACAGAACAGAACAGAACTGGACGATACATTTTTTTGCGGCGGAATTACTCCGCCCCCTCCGCCAATCTGTCTTCTGCAAGGTCAGCGCTACAATAGTCAGCCTGACCCCATCGAGCGATTTGATTTAGCACGCACTTGTCTGGCTCAGCGCGAAGACAAGAAGCACCGGCAGCTCGGTCTACAGGCGTATACTTGTACATGTAGTCTAGTCTATACAGAACAAAACTGGACGATGTTTTTATGCCCATACGTAGAGTCGAACATCACACGATCGTAGCCGCCGATATTTTAATTTTTTATGCGGCGGGATTAGTCTACGCCAGGCGGCCTGTCTGCAGTCTGCAGAAATCGATGCCAAAGAGCAATTTTGGGGCGATGCTTCGGCAGACTTGCCTGGCTCAGCGCGAAGACAAGCAGCACCGGTAGCTCGGTCAGCACCTCCAGAGGCTCCACAGCTCTGCGGCAGTTGGGAGGAAGGTCCACTCTGCAGCTAAGTCCCATCGCCAGCCAGCACACAACGTAGAACCCTACCCATACGGCTGCTCTCGCGCTCCGGCTCATATCGCGAAAAAAAACAACGTCCATAATCGATGCTTGCCGTACGGGGATGCTCGGCTACGAGGTGTCCTTGCAGGAGACGGTAGGTGTTGTCGTCGTGCGTGTGTGGCAGCATATGCTAAGTGGGCTAACAGCAGTAGCAGTAGCAGTAGCAGTGGCGGCGGTAGCAACAGCAACAGCAGCGGCAGCAGCAGCAGCAGCAGCAGCAGCAGCAGCAGTGGAATGAGTAATTCACGAGACTGACGAAACAAAAATAATGACTTGATTTTAAAATAGGATCTGACTGACCCGCGGATGGTTGTTGCACTCGAGGAAAAAATCTGGGAAAAAATGGACTGAAAAAATAACGGAAAAAGTGAAAAAAAAACAACAACAAAAAAGTGAACACACGAACATGGCGGCAGGAAGTGAAAATGCTGACCTCTCCTGGTGATAAAAAACGAAGACAGACGCACACCGTGGTGGGAAGGGAAGAGGGGGGAGGAGGGAGGAATGCCTCCTATCTATGCGACCCCGGATCGGAGCTACGAAGGAGAGGGAGATAGGGAAAGCTGGTTGCACTATTGGATGGTACCATCAATACCACAGCAGTAAGTAGAAGCATAGTCTATACAAGTATTGGATGGTACAATGTACTATACCAGCACATATGCAGATGATGAGACTAGTCTATGGATGGAGCAAAATAGAAGAACAAGTCCTTAAAATATGTTTTTAAAAACGACTTCAACGGTGAAGAACGATTAAATTATGAACATCCCGTCTCCTGCTTCTTCTCTCCCGGCGGGTATGATACGATGCACACGATGATATACCCATTATCTGGCGGGTATCATTCACCAATAATAGTTTCAACCCCCCCTCGAGTATACAGAGAGTCTCCTCTGGTCTAGTATCCTGATGATGGAGTCGATCCGACCCGCCCGTGGTGTAAAGTCGTAAAGTTCCCTGGTATTGTAATGCTTTCGAGGCATGCTTCGGCGGGGCTGTGCCAATTTTCTGAGGCTACGATGTTGAGAAAAGCTCCATTTTATTTGTACCTTAGTACTTACCCAACACTGACTCGAGGACACGAAAGCGAGGAAACGTTGAAGACTGATTCTACGATAGCCCCCCACAAAACCAGCGATTTTCTTTAACGACCGTTTCATGGCTTCTTCACACGAGGAAGGATGTTACGCAAACAACATCTTCACATACTTTTTTGTTTGCAAAGGACCATCGAACGATGTCGTCGGGGTGGCAAGGGGCACCGTATTCCAGAAGATAAGCCCGAGAGCTGGTTTTAAAACCGGCGATTTCGTTACAGAAAAGCTGGGGGGGCTACCGTTTAACGACTCTGAAAGCGCGGCCAAAGATTGCCCAAGGCAATGCTACGCGCCGAGGGAGTCTCCCTGTTTTTATTCACGAGTACCTGGAGAATATTAAGCCACTGGCGTGTAGCGCCAATGCTTTTTTTTTATCTCGGAGTCGTCCTTCGGTAGCCGCCCCAACTTTTCTTCAACGAAATCGCCGGTTTTGAAGCCAGATCTCGGCCGTATCTCCTGAGAAATGGTACCCCTTGCCCCCCCGACGTCATCGTTCGACCGATCCCGTCCGTTTTTACAAACAAGAAAATATGTGGAGATTGCATTTTTCATTGGCATCCTTCCTCGTGTCGAGCAGCCATGAAACGCCATTTTCAAAGAAAATCGCTGGTTTCGGGGGCGGGGGGATGGGCTATCATCGTAGAATCAGTCCTCGCTTAAAATCGAACTGTGTTTAAGATTTTTGAGCAGTGTGGAACTAACCAAACCATGGCGCCCGGCGGCGTACAACGCGAAGCCGCAAAAACACAAAGGGGTGAGGCAACAGAGACATTCTCGAGATACCCGCCATTCGCGTGCACCTCCCTAAAAGGGAGAGCGAGCTTCCTTCCGTATAGCCTTGGTCGATCACTACCCTGCTGCACCCTGAGTCGTTCTTTTCTGTAATCAAGTCCGTGGTCAGCTCCAGTCACTTTGGGGTCGAAGAATACCCCAGGGAAAAAGTGTATGAAACAAGTTCAAAGGTGTTTGTTACACATACATACATGTAGACTATATGTCATCGTAGCTCTGAAGCAAGCCGTACTTAGTTACACCAGCCAAAAATACACAATAAAAATAAATAAATGTGAATTTTGTTACAATCGGAAGTCGACGCTAATAGTATGTCGCTGGATTCTGTGGACGGTTTGATTGGAACGTGCACGCGGTACACATTATTGTCCGATGGCTAATAGTGGATTGATAGCAATAATCAATGCTAATAATTGGAGGTTGTAATAAGCAACAGCAGAGAGAGGTTATTTTTAAGCGGGGGCGCCCGATGAATCGCGGCAGGTCCAACCCGGCTAGATCCCTCGCTGAACCAGCCGGGTTTCACTTCGGACCCGACGCGCGACGAAGCAACACAGATGGGACACAAAACCCGCCATCCCGCCGGCTGTCTTGTTTAATTTTGTTCGTTTTGTTTTCCTTCTAAAGTAATATCCATATATTATACCCACCTTCTTTCTGTTGTGGTTGGTTACAGCAGTATGTAGTACAGTTCCGGTCCTCTGATGATCCACGTTTTCAGCACCTTGGTTTGACGCACACCCTGTGCACGACATGGACAAGACTAGCCATGAACACCGACTGGTTGATTGGGGTGGGATCAATATAGATGTCGTCCCCGATGGTATTGGTGGGCTAACCTTTGACGCCGTGACTACTATATATAGTGATGTGTACAAGTAAGGTAGATTTCGCTGGTTTGAACTCCCCCGAGTGCATACTATAACAACCTAACCCTATTCGTATAACATGCTCTAAAATACTATCCGTATAACATACTAGTCTATATAACAACATACTATAACATACTATAACATAATCGTGTTCATAGGGACGTTGTTTTGTGCAAAACACCGACTCGAGGAAAGCGCGAGAGCGTGAGTTGAGGTGAAAATCGATGCAAAACGACGAGCGTAAAAAGCTGAAGAGAGCGGGAATGCTGCGAACCCTATGCGCGACAAAAAAGGAGGCACGCGCGTACGGGGGGGAAGAAGGGCTAACCCCTCCTCCTGTGACCACGGCTTTTTGTTTGCTGTCAACACGCTCTGGGAAGTAAAAGTGCGAGACAAAATGAAAAAATAATATATATAGACTATATGCATTCGTGTTTATACTCGCGAAGACCCTCGAGAGTAGTGTCTCGAATTTGTGGCACGGCTTGTCAACACGCTGGAAAGTAAAAGTAAGATAAAATAAAGAAATCATATAGACTATATATACATGTTCGTGTTTACACCCGCAATGACCCTCGAGCATCACAATGTCTCGAATTTGTGGTACCCCTTTTCCAATGACCAAAAAAGGCCACAGAGACCAAAAACTTGAGGAATGCGGTGTTCTCGCGCGTAGGCTGCTTGGATAGCGTACAGCTGTGCAAGTGTCTTTGGGCCGCGCACGTGTCGTGCATCCCTTCCGTGTAGCAAAAATCAGATGCATTTCCTACCACCACACCAGCCCGGGCTGCAGCGTGTGGGCGAAGCTGTAATTTGTCAATTTTAGTCGTCATTTTTTTCCCCCTCTGCAGTCCCAAAGAAAGGCGTTGTTTGCCTCACGAGTGGAATGTAAATAGTCAACTATATCGATCAATTTTTCCTTCTCAAGCCCCGGTGGTTTAATAGTAAGCCGCGAAATATTGAGGTCGATTTTGTAGGTTCGAGTCCCGTAAGAGGGGACTCTTTTCATACACAAATTGGCAAAATGCGAGAGGACGAGTTGGCGAGATTCGATGCAAAACAACGAGCACAAAAAGCTGAAAAGCGGGAATACTGGACCCTTATGCGCGAAAAAATGAAAGAACGTGCGAGGGGGGGGGGGGGGGATAACCCCTCCTGTGACCACGGCTTGTCCAGAAGCTCGCTGGGGGGGCTAAAGCGTACAAGCTCTTACAAGTTTAGATGCAAAGTAAAAGCGTGAAAAAAAAACAAAAAAAGGTAGAAAAAAAAAAAAAATGAAGTTCCTAAAAAAAGGGTTCATACGCTTGTGTAATCCTATCCCAAAACGGGTCAAGAGTTTATAAGATTAACTGCGCTCGAAAAAAGCATGTATACCTGGTAGTAACCAAGCGCATCTCACGACCAGTACCAAGCGCATCACAACCAGTACGAGTAGAGAAGTTACCCCTTCTTCTGGACACAAAATGGTCGAGGCACGCTGCTGTATATACCCCAGGCAAGGAAGGGGGTTACCACTGCCTATTGGTCAACAAAATAGTTTTTGATGCATGACAACCTACTGATAACTGATAACGGGCAACCGGTTCCGGGGTTTCGCACGCAGCTTGCAAAGATGAGTACACAGACCCTGAAACTGTCGAACTCACAGCTGAGATCAAGGCTACGGTATTGTGGTACCATACCCCCGTTTTTCGCTAAGCAAGGGGTCTGAGGCAGTCGCGCGAGTGACTCTGCACCTCTCTGACAAAAACACGCTCGGCGATTTTTTTGGTTGCAGCGTGTAGCTAACCATCCTTTTCCGGCATTAATATGGAGAATATTCAACAGCACGAAAGAAAGAAAGCCTGTGACCGCAAGGAACACGGGGGCGGGTCACTCGCGCGAGTGACATCGAGCCACTGAAAAAAAAAAGTGCTCTAAAGGGGGTACCCCCCCCTACCGAAGCATTGGTCCGCGAAATGGGTTTGATATGGGTTAGGGTTTTTAGGGTTAACCTAGGGTAGATGTAGTTCGAGTTTATGTCAAAACCGTTGGATCGAACAAGCGTAATAGGTAGGGTACCCTCAAAATCAACTGCTACCATCAGTCAAAGATACTTGCACATTTTATGTTCATATCATAATAACCCGTCTCACAGGCGTATTAAACAGCGAGTCATACACCCAAGTCACTGCAACCAGCAACCAGCTCATCTCAGCATGTTTCAGTCTAGAGGGTAGCCAATGATACCCACAGGTATTACAGTTGAGACGTTCTTTTTATGTATTTTTGTCCCAATCAACACAGAACAACATACTGCAAGAGGTGCATGTTTAGTGGGGTACAAAGGGGGCACCCGGGTACCTACTGAGTACGATATCCGGATACCCACCCGATTATAACTCCCAAACAAAGTTTGATTGGGTATGTACTCTGGGAGTAACCGGGTACCTACCCGAGTATGGCCGAAACTACCACGTTTGGTTACCCGGGTGCGTACCCAGTCAGATACCAAAGTATCTACCCGAATACGAACCAAACAACCAGGTTTGGTGCCCGGGTGCGCACGAAAGTGCATACCCTGGGTACCTACCCGAATACGATCTAAACAACCAGGTTTGATACCCGGGTATCCGAGAGTGTATCCCCGTTTAATAGGTAGAAGAGTGTATCCCCGTTTAATAGGTAGAGCACATGTAGTCTGTGGATACCTTGGTACTTTTGAGTATGACACGCGGGTACCTACCCGAGCATGACCCAAAAACCAAGGTGGTTTCCCGGGTACCCGATATTGTATGCAGCCGACCGCGTGCGTGATCAGCGGACAAAGATATCAGCAAATACGTGCAGCCGGCCAAAACCCGCGATGAACCCTGGGGTATATAAACTTTGGGGGTACCAAGGTACCTAGCCGAGAACGACCCAAACAACCAGATTTGCTGACCCGAGTACCCGAGAGTGTACACACTCTGGGGATACCCGGGTACCTGCCCGAGTATGACCCAAACAACTAGGTTCCGGGGGCACCCGGGTATCTACCCGAGTACGATCCAAACAACCGGGCTTGATAGGGCGTGTACTCAAGGGATACCAGGGTATTTACACGAGTACGACCGAAACAACAGGTGTCGTACCCGGGTACGCCTGAGCATATACCCTAGGGTATGTATGTACTCCGGGGGTACCCCGGTACCTGTCCGAGAGTGACGATCCAAATGATTAGGCTCAGTATCCGGATATTTCAGAGTACCTACCCTTCAAAACACCCTTGAATATATTCTGCGCCTTCGGCAGAAAAGTAGAAAGCAAGCACACAAATCCGAATCATCACTCACAGGCAAGGCAGGCCCAAAGCTAGCTGTAAGTCTATTGGATATAAAACTCAGCAAACCCAGTCGCCATCACCTCCTTCGTGCCTCAACCAACTAAACTAGACAATAGTCAGTAATAACAGGCACTCCCCGTACAAATACAATGATCACTAACCCCGTCGCGTCTATAAACCAATTAGACTAGACAGCAGTCCTTTTTGCCGCACGTGTTTCTTCAGGTATTTTTATTATTAATATTATTATTGTTATTATAACCAAGGCATTTGACGAGTCGGGTGGTGTCAGTCAATAGGGTGACACCACCCTAACAAACCTACCGTGAGGTTTGAAAACCTGCATATTTGACCCAGTCGGGACCCGACCCGACCCGACCCGACCCGTGCAATTTCAAACACCTTCTGGCCCACCCAGCCCGACTCGACCCGCGAGAGTTTGGAACACCTCCTGGCACCACCTTCGGGCCGGGGTTTTGACCCGTGAAAATCCATGGCTACATATAATGAACAACAGGCACTCACTCTCGTATCGTATGTATGCATAAAAAAATTGTGGTATCGTAGTCAGTCTTCATCCGTCTCATCGTTCCTTTTCCAAGCCAGCCAGCCATTGATTCAAACACCCACCACTTAGGCTACCCCCAAGCCAACGAACGCTCGGCACACAAATCACCCCCCCCGCCCGCCGCCCCATCCCGCCCTCCCTACCCCTATAACCCCCCCCCCCGCCGCACGCCCGGCAAACCGAGCAAACGAAAAAAAACAAGGAACAAGGAAAAAAACACTCAACTGTTAAGCGCAAATCCCGCACAAAAGAAACTTAAAACACCTTACTTGGGCCTATATATCGATCGAGGTGTCAATATCGACATTCGAAGTCGAAACTCAAAAATCGAGTTCCAAAATCAAAGACCAAAACTCATGATCCAAAATCGAGTTTCAAAAATCGACATTCAAAATCGATATCCAAAATGACCAAATAAAATGCACCACGCCACAAGAAACGAGGTGTTACCCCTCCTGCATCTTGGCACGAAATTAACATAAATCGACATCCCCCGGATATACTAGGTAAGAGAGAAACCGAAAATCGACCTTTCCTCGCCTGCCAATGGTTGACGGACGAGCTCTCAACGATCAAACTCTTTTGTCCAAAAAACATCGCAAAAAATAAATGCGCACGCACATCAAATATCCAACTCACAGCAAAAAAAATGTATGCGTACGAAAGTACTTGGTACTATTACGTACGTCGAAAACACCGCAAAAAAATAATGCGTAAGAACCATAAGAGAGATAGACCCCCCCCCCCGCCAGCAATAATACATCGTTGTTAATCCGTGCCCCCCTCGCCATGTCATCACCACACGGAAAAGGGTGTGGAAAAGCTATAGGTTGCGTGTTACTTCAATAGCATCGCAACCTAGATACAGCAGTCCACCTCACACAACAACACCACCACCAGCGCACCCTCCTAGCCTGGTATAAATATTTCAATCTTCAATCAATTCATCGGCCGGCACACGTAAAAAATCACAACTCTGGGAGGTAGGTAGGTATATAACTTATCAACGTTTTTTTACGAGAGCACGCTCAACTAACTTCCTAAGGTCGCTTGTCAACGAACCAACGTTTCCTTACGAAAAAAAGCACGCCACGCCAACTTCGCCGAGCCACCATTCGACGGTTTTTTTACGAGAGGTCACCCTCGACAAACTACTCCCAGATTGCGGGTCGAGCCAACCACTCGCTCAGCTCGTTCTTCTATTAACGAAAAAAGAGCAACAGCGCCCCAGATCAATTCTGGCCGCATCAAACCAGCAGTGAAAGAAATGCCTCCACACGAGGCAGGCAAGAAAAGCCACCGTAAATAAACGCAACACATCCCGCCCCACGCCGTTTCGAAGCGGCGCAACTACGCAACCAGCCCAAAAAGCACGAAAAGCGCAGCCGTTTCGAAACGGCGCAACTACGCAACAACTCAAAAACACGGAAACAGACAGAGCGCATACACTGCTGTTGCTGCTGACGTCGTTCAGGGCCAAACAACGCACCGGCCCAGCACGTACTTCTCAACAAACCCTCTTTTCTTCTACTCAAGCTACCGACCATCCTTTTCTTCCAAGCAAGTTACCGGCATCGCTTCCAAAAACTGCCCTTTTCTCAAGTATCATGAACGTTTCTTCCTCTACCTAAAACTGCCCTTTTCTCAAGTGTCATGAACGTTTGTGTTCCTCTACTAAAAAAATACCGTCAGGGTTTCCAACGAAAGTTTTTTGTTTATTCTACTGCTGTACCGTTTACAGCCGTACACAAACGCTGCGCAAGGAAGACTTGGTATGGTTTGATATCCTTCACCGACCAGCTAACCTAGAGGCCCGCAGGAACAATACCCGCTTCCATCTTTTTACCCTTCTCTTCTCGAAGCAGGAATCAATCCCACCGCACTCAATCATACCTCACCGACGTTGAACGAAAAATCTTTCGTTCAACGAAAAGCTTTGAAAGCGATGAGCATAGTAGAATCAGCGTTCAACGAAAATCTCTCGTTCAACGAAAAGCTTCGAAAGCGATCAGAATAGTAGAATCAGCGTTCAACGAAAATATTTCGTCCAATGAAAAGCTTCGAAAGCGATGAGCATAGTAGAATCAGCGTTCAACGAAAATATTTCGTTCCAGAGGGGATGCTGGTCAGACGGCATAATCGTTTAACGACGACCCTTGCGAACAGCAAAAGGGACCGACCAATCACATCATCGCTACTGTTCAACGAAAAACATCGCAAGAGGGATGGATAGACAGCACAGCAGCATCGCCTCCGTTCAACTCAGATTCTCCCGATCACATCCTCTCCGCCATCGAAATCTTCCAAAGGGACAGAGAATAGTATAATTCAAACGAAATACTCCCCAAGGGATATATCGGTCGCGCTATCGAAACACAACGAAGCGATCACGACGTACGCAGGTAGCCAGTCACCACACAACCCCTACCCAGCCTTCC
The DNA here is from genome assembly GCA_012845835.1 of Undaria pinnatifida. Lineage (NCBI taxonomy): Eukaryota > Phaeophyceae > Laminariales > Alariaceae > Undaria > Undaria pinnatifida. The sequence continues at coordinate 1,318,937 of JABAKD010000022.1, forward strand.
ACGCGGTAGTGCGTTCAACACAACGGCCAGAGCCCTAGGTAAAGTCAACCGGCCGCTGCCACCCCTCCCACCCCTCTCGCCGGCGCTTCTCGAGACTCCAGAAGGTGATGCTCCCATCAGCAGTCTGGTTAGCAATGCCGAGCAGCGCCATCATCTGTACACGCAATGCTATCACAAGAGAAAAAACACGGCGTGCTTCCTTCCCGCCGCGCTAATACACAACCGGAGGGAAATAACTCCTCGAAGTCACTTCTCGGAAATCAAAGTGCTTCCATGCAATCCTCACCCCTTTCACGTCACTTTTCGGATATCAACGTGATTAAAATCAATGCCATCCATCGATGATGATGCATACGTGCCGATCGATTTGATCGATCGGCGCACATGAGTGAGAGAGCGCGCCCCAAGAGAAAAGAAGGATCAGATAGCAGAGAAATGGAAGGGCCATCCTGCACAGGTCAAAAGTCGTTCCACGTGTGGACACTGCAATTGCGCTACCGCCAAAATGCGCAGCTTTCATGGCATGTGTCTTGTCGTTCACCGGCACTGACGCCAAATGCGCAGCTTGCAATTCGTCGACTGCACCGCCGCCAAATACGCCGCGTTCACTTGCCTTGTCCTCTCCCCCACCCAACAGAGCAACGTTTTTCGATTCGGCCCATGAGACTCTCCCTCTCCCTTCCCATCCTCGTCCCATCGCGGCAGGCCTTCGCTACGTGATGGTCTGCGTTCATATGGCCATCTCTCAGCTCGCACTGCCTGCCAACCCCCCATCCCTCGCCCACGCAACACAACGTTACGCCCAACTGGAAAACCACCGTCGAAGCAGAACGGAACTAGGGTCGCTTTTCCCCTACCCCTACCCCCCCCCGCCCACACAAAGCACGAACGAAACACCAGCCGCCAAGACATCAATCAACTATATAGCTGTTCTCTTTGCTCTCATCCTCCCCCTCCCCTCCCCGGCCACGCGACGCCACGTGACACAATTGGAAAGCTCTCATCAAGGCAAAAAGTTGTCGCATATGTTGAAATCGTCCTCGTTGACGACATAAGCCAACCTCCCACCCTGTCATCAACGGTACGACGCAGTCCAACCTTCCACCCCGTCGCCCACGCAACGCAAAAACGGTTGGAAACCCCTCGCGAAGGCAGAAATAGCATATCTAGCGATGCTGCTTTATAGCCCACCCCCCAGCCCCCGCCCAAGGAACGACAACACAACGATTGGAAACCCATCGTGAAGGCAGACAAAAGCCTTGTTTGTCGTCGTCGACGCTGTACCAGGCACGTGTTACCGTGATACATTAAACGATGTAATCCAATCTTTCACTCCCCAACAACAACATCGTCTAATCTCCTACCTCCCTCCCTCCCACTCACCCACCCACCCCCGCCCACGCACCGCAAATTTCGACTGGAAACCCATCTTGAACGGCCTCTTTAGTCGTCGTCAATGCTGTAGGTGTTGCTGTCATCATTCACCCTGTAGTCGTACGAGTCGCTGCTGCTGCTGCTGCTGTCGCCGAAGCCGCTGCCTGGCGCTCCGAAACCGTTACCACTGTTGCCCATGGACTCGCAGATGAACCTGGTCAGGGTACAGGGACAGACATGGATGGAAAACATTCATATTATTATGGACAGCGGGGTTAAGCAAACATGATGGACGGGACAGCTGGGCAAAGCGTATCATTTTGTGGCGGATCTACGGGAAAATCTATGGAAATATCGCATACCGAACTTTTGATAAATCAAAACTTTTTTTTCTCATCATGTATCGAAAATTCCAATATCGAACTTTCGATATATCTGGCCATATGGGATATATAGGTCAAGAACCCATTGAATGAAGTTGCTGCCCATGGAGGAGCACATGAACCAACGAAAAAGCCATTGGAAACGTGGTGGACCATGCGGTAAGGTTAATGTTGAGGGTTAGGTCCGTGTATCGGGTTTTGGTCTGGGCCGACGTACAACGTCAACATTCGCCAAAAACGACCGGCAGGAAAGCTGTTGCACACCCACTCCTGCACAAAGCCCAACAGAAAGTAGAAAACACAGGCATGGAAGGCATTACGGATGGACACCGGGGACACGCAACGCACATGGAAGAAACATACAAAAAAACAACACACTTCGTACAGCTAGCCAAAGCAAGCTTACCTCAATCGGTACGCCCCGAGTCCCTGAACAAACACGCCGGAGCACACCGCAAGGAAGATAACGCTGGGCTTGCTCTTGAACTGGGCGAGCAGGGAAAGCACCCAGGCGAGCAGCACATAGTGCTGCTGGAAGCCCCCGGGCGCCTCGACCGCGAAAGCCCCGTACAGCAAAGCATACGTCACGATCAGACCTCTGCTGACGTTGTATATTCTGTGCAGATTCTCCTTGATAACCACGTTCACGTTGATGTTGCCGGATACATAGTAGGCGCCGGGGAGGATCCTCCACGCTTCCGCGAAGTGCCAGGCCACAATCAGCACGAGGGCGATGAGGAACAGCGCCACGACGACGATGTGGGACTCGTTCCAGTCGCCGTTCTCATCGAACCGGAGCTCTTCCCACCACCTGCTTGTTTCCAGGGCGGACACGAGGAGCCCCCTGGGGATGATACAGAAAGAGGCGGAGGCAGGGGGGACGAGGACGAGGACGGGGACGGGGACGGGGACGGGGACGGGGACGGGGACGGGGACGGGGACGGGGACGGGGACGGGGACGGGGGTGTACTCATTTTGTGCATGGCCGTAGGTAGTCGTATGACCATAGAGCTATTAGCCCCTCGGACGGAGCACGTCGGGTGTTCACCCAACCACGCAGACGTTGCTTGCACCAAGCGTGAACCGCCGCGAGGTGTTCGGCGAGTCGCATAAAGGGTGAACTGCATCCTTCCAAGAACAAGAACCGCTCAAAGGACGGACTTCGGCACCTTGTGCCTACTTTCTTGCTGATGGATGAAAGCGCCAATGAGGTACTTTGTTTTCTGGTGTGGCCATTCCAGAGATAGCAATGGTTTTTGCTGTGTAAATGCCTCGTGGGTGACCGACAGGGGGATGGGGACGGGGGGAGTCAGGGGGGGCGGCGGTATTGAATGCCGAGGGTGTTTTTTCGTAAGTGTTGCTGGAGGCGAGGCGCCCCCTGAGGTGGGTTTGATTAAATATAGCGGCGAGGGCAGGATGAGTGGCGGGGGAGGGGGGGGCGTAGTGTTTTGTTACCATTAAAAACGGAGAGGGGGGCATCTTGAGTATTGTGTCTGACGTTTGTTTGTCGTCGCCATCGCGAAATCAACGAGACCTCTGTTGCGGCTACATGTATGTAAGCAGCGGGGGAAGGGGGGTGGGCGTATGGTTCGAATTGAGTGTCTTGCCAAGTGTGTGCCGTGAGCGAGTGAGTGCACCAAATATGAACTGAAAGCCAGAACCGTAAAATTGACAGGGTGTGCATGTTCTCATGTGTACCCACCCACCCACCCGTCATCGTGTATCAGGGCGGGGCATGCATAATGCACGACAATGTATGCCAATGCAGAAAGGAAAGCGGAATATGGTCGTCCAACTTCTGAGCGTAGATCGTTTGAAGGCAAACAAATCATACAAACACGTACCAGGTACAGCACGATACACAAAAACAAGAAAATGCTGAACAAATAACACAGAGGAACCCCAACAAGGTAAAAAAAAAGAAACTCAAGGGCTGTGAAAAGATTACCACCGACAGCGGACTACCAAGAGAAAGGTGAGAAGTTGAGGTTGTGAGTTCGGCGCTATGGTATGACACGTGGTGCGTAAGTCTGGAGTTACTTACGGTTAGGCGTTTCTGGCCAGCGTAGTTGCTTCCTTGGCCTATAAGGGAAATGACATACGCCGGGGCGAGCCAGGCCGAGGGGAACCCAGGTGCGAAGTTGAGGTTTTGAGTTCGGCGCGATGATATGATACGTGGTACGTCAGTCGGGAGTTACGGTAAGGCGTTTCTGACCAGCCTAGTTGTTTCCTTGGCCGACAAAAAAAATAAAATAGGCCGGGCCGAGCCAGGCCGAGGGGGACCCACCCGGCCGAACCGACCCGGATGGGAAACGAGAACAAGAAAAAAGAAGAAAAAACAGAACAGAACAACAAAATTCGCACTTGTATCAATACAACAACAAAACGCACAACCCGACCAGTCAGACGTGCAGAAATATTTTTTATAAAATAACAGGGAGCAGTGGATGAAGACGGTCAACCTACCAACCACCCGTGCTATATTATATCTATCGCATTCCGTCACAGCTCGACCCAATCCAACCCAACCCAACCCAACCCAACTAACTTGCTTTGCTGTCATTGAATTGGGCGTTTGGCGTGTGCATCCTAAAATGGTTCGCACTAGTAAAGAGCACGCGGTAAGAAAATAAAAAACAAAACGAGCACAACAGAACAGCAAAAAATCGCACTTGCATCAACACAAAAACAAAATACACAATCGACCAGTCAGCAAGCAGCAGTGCAGCGAAAAACAGGCAACAGTCGACGGTGGAGGTCAACAGCAGCAGAAAGTAAAACAATACTGCTTCTTCGCTTCGTACGTATGCGCGCCGGCAATATCGTAGCAGCAATACTGCCTACTGGTCGTACACTGCATGCACAATATCGTATGGATGCCACATGGCATGGCGCGGGTGGGTGGTATTAGGTGGCGTGATGTGATCCTCTGTTACCACAGGAAAGGCCGAGTCGGGTCGGGCTCTATCGCGCGCAAAACCGGCGTATCGCGTGGTGCTGCCCTAGCGAACCAACCGAATGTACCGTTCACGTACCCGCCGCCGCCGCGCGTTAGTTATAGCTGCGGCACCGCATTCCTGGAAAAATTGACAACAAATGATGACATGGATACGAAAGAAGCCGTGAGGTTTAGATTAGCTTAATAGACGATTTTCATCCACCAGCCCCACCCCTCCGCTCCCCCCTCTTCCTCCTCTCTTTAACGCGATGTGTCCCCACAATGAATACATTCCTGTTGATATATTCTCGTGCCTCGTCATAGATACAAATGACATATCACACACTCGCCAACCACTCGGTACCGCCCCGAATCACGGGGGGGGGGGCGGGAACACAACGAGGTTTGTACCAATGTGGAGGCGGGGCATGGAATGGATGGGCCCTGGATAGGGTCAAAACTGCTTGCCTACTGCCGAGTATACGAGTATACGACTGCCCTCGTAGTTTTTCGATGTGACAACCTATTTCGACCACCATATCTCGAGTGGCCGCAGTGTTCTTATACGAAGCAGACTTGAGCTATAAATCCGTCCCCTCTATCTTGAAAACATCTACACGAATATATAACCAGGTACTTACGTGCCAAAGAATATGACGACGAAGTAGACCTCCTTCTTGAGCTCGCGGAATCTTCGCTCTTCCAAGATCTCACAGAACCAAGCCTGTCAACATTAGTGAGGACGCGGACCAACAAACGGATAGACACACATACGCAGAGTCAGTCACAGTCAGTCACAGAGGACAGCGTTGTTTGTAGACAGGCAACATAGCAGCAGTAACAACAGGAAAGAAGCGCACAACAGGCAATTTTCGACAGATTACGATACGAGGAACGACAGGCGAAAACCGTGGGTCAAGTTAAGTCGGAATCACTTATTAGTTAGCCCGATTAGAACTGCGAAAAAAAGATCCCACACTTGTTCCAAGTAGTTTCCCCCCCAAAAACCACGGGGAGCGAGTGAAGTGAGTCAGTCTAAAAGGGATATCTTAATGGGATAAAAAAGGCAGGGCATATGATACCAGGTACACAGATATAGGGGTCAGCATGGTGCGAACAGGGAACACAGGGAAAAAAAATACAGATTATTTAGGCCATTTCTTACACAGTCGGATTCCGCCAGTCGAAAACGGCCCTTTTTGACTGGACTTTTTTTCAACTGGATTCTTTTGGTCCTTCCTCTTGTTCTCACATTAACTCGCATATCGTCAGTCGAGTCGAGTTTATAGTTTTTGTGTTCTTCCTAGAGGCGGTTGGTGTGAGGGAGCACTGCTGTATGGCGCTCGAAACTCGATTGGCAACTCTGTGCTTCGCGCGTTCCTAGCGAGCAACGCGTGCTTCACGCGCGACGAACCTTCGTCTATGCGGGTTGGTGGCGTTGTGCTTAGCCGAAAGCCGCCAAAGCTACAGCAGGCGTAAGCCGTTGTTGGCAACAAGGCATCGATAACGCGCGCTACTGCTGTCGTGTGATACATGCTGCTGGCGAGCAGAGCTAGGACTGCGGCACGCTGACTTGCGGCGAGAAGCAACAGCAGTGATAGCCAAGGCAACGTCGGCGCTGTTGTATGATACTGCTGTGTGGTACCCGGTATGGGTGTGTGGGCGTGTGGGTGTGTGTTTTGTGGCGGGATGAGCGATGCGATGGGTTCAAAAAACAGGTGTAAAACTTTTTCGACTTGAGTTTTCGACTGACAGATTTAGTCGAAAAAATCGATGTTTTCGACTGGATCCCCCAGTCGGAAAACTCAGTCGAAAATTTTCGACTGCTGTGTAAGAAAGCCCGACCTGGGCTCCAGTCGGAAACGGCCGTTTTCCACTGACAAATCCGACTGTATAACAAATGGCCTTACAATCAAAAATGACAAAGGGAACTCTCGCCGCCATGGGGCCATGTATACGTGTACCACGGTCTGGAACGGAGCTAAAAGCTCCCTCACAATGATCCATTACTAGGATATAAAAGTTTACATATCGACCGCGGCCAATTGGCCTAATGTCCTTGAATGTTAGTTATAAAATATAATACTGATATTAATAGTATATCGTTTGTGATCTGACGATACGTAGCGACTTCTCCACTCAGGTGCCTGATTTCGCTTGAATAAACACACACCGGCCTCCTAGTCCTATCGTATCACACCATTGAAAACTACGACATCACATCACATCAAAAAATCATATCCCAGCATCCTGGTGTACGAGGAACAGTCAACCCCGCTTTGAGGACGCTCGTAGTAAGGAAACTCCCCGCTTTAAGGACAACTTATTTTTCCGGACAGAGGGGGCCGACAGACAGTATAAATACAGGGGTATACACTATTAAGGACGAAACCCCGCTTTAAGGACGCTTTTTTTCAAGAAAAAACCATGTGCGTCCTTAAAGCGGGTTTGACTGTATTTAGTCTACATATACATCGCGTTGGGAAACCAGCAATAAACCAATTGATCGCAATGCGACGCGTAACGGTGAGAAAAACCACCCGGCAACGACGCCTCTTCTCGCTTCTACACGTCTCTGCGGCACGCCGAGAGATGGATCACATGAATAAATAAACACCTGGTACCGTTTTTTCTCAAGCTTTGAAAACATGCTTACTCACGGGCGCCGTTGATTATGTCGCCCGTGCCGTCATTTCACATCACCCACCCCCCCGCCACCAAAACCAGCCCATAGTGTTCTACTCTTTGGCTGACAAACCAGCTGCACGAGGAGATAGGTGTATTGACTAATACTGCAGCAGTATGGAGTATACTTACTATACTGACGGCATATCTTTGCAAGTGCTATGAATATTACTAGTATAGTATCACATTGTAGTGTCACGTTGGGCGGCGGACGAACCGCACACGATTCCTTTTTTGTGGTGGCCGTCTCCTGCAGCAGTGGAATTATTCCGCCTGCATTATTATCATTTGAGCCCTGTCCTGTTCCAAGCTTCATTCGAGTAGTAACAGAAATATGTAACCCCTTTAGAGCCCCCAAACGCCTTTCTATACAAATTCCAAGTGAATTGTCCCCAAAAACGGGTTTCCCCTTGTGAAGGGGTCCCCACGCCTTTCTATACAAATTCCAAGTGAATTGTCCCCAAAAACGGGTTTCCCCTTGTGAAGGGGTCCCCCAAACGCCTTTCCATACAACTTCCAAGTGATTTGTCCCCAAAAACGGTTTCCCCTTGTGTGAAGGGGTTCCCCAAACGCCGACCTGTATATCCTTAATAAGGACACACACCCAGTAATACGCGCGATCGGAGTATCACACGCAGCTTGCAAAGACGAGTTTCAGACTAAATCCTCGACCTCACAGCTGTACTAGCACGTACTGACAGCGTTTTTGTATACCTGGTACGTATTTATAGCGTAATAAAAATTAAAACGAACAAAATGCAATAAACTACAAGGTTAAGCATCAGCTTCCAGTCGGGAGAGAAGAAAAGAGTGATGGGGTGGTCGTACACAGTAGCTTGGAAGGGAGAGCCAGCAAGGACTACCATCAGAAAAGCCAGGGGTGGTGCGCAAGCACACATCAACGCTCGGAGCAAAACAACCATGTCGACAGGCACGTGACCGGAGCAACACAACAACGTCGACAGAGTACGTGACCGCCTAGAGGGGAAAATTCGAGCAAAACTCGAAAACTTCAGCAAAATCCAAACTACTTCGTAGAATATACTGGTGCCATATGCCGGCATGTTGTTTTCAATCGCTTGATAATACAACAAGGATGTAAGGGGAGTCGCCGACCTATATCCTTAATGAGAACACACAACCCGTAATACGCGCGATCGGAGTATCACACACAGCTTGCAAAGATGAGTTTCGACGAATCCTTCGATCTCACAGCTGGAGTGTATTTTCATCTTTTATAATAAGGATTTACGTGATACCGGTGCGACACAAAATATAGCAAGTACTTGTTGGTGTAGAACTGGTATAATAGCAACACTGGTTACTTGTGCAGGCACACGTACCTGCCTCGCACATGGTATACATATCTGTACAAACTTAGTCTAAAGCTGCACCAAATCTGTTATTATCCAGAACATGGTGTACACGAAGATTGAGTTTTTAATAAGTTGAATTGAGTGCGGTGCAGCCAGCCAGCCAGCCAGCGAGCCAGCCAGCCAGCCAGCCAGCCAGCCAGCCAGCCAGCCAGCCAGATGTTTGATTTTTGAAATTTTCGTAGCGTCACCTGGAGACAAGTTCTCGTTTTTCGACATATTTATGTCCACAGACAGGCCGTACGAACGCAAGAACAACAGGCTTGTGCTGTACTGTACGTGTGCGTGCATCAATCAGCTGGTGTGCGTAAATACTACTGCTGCCTCACCACTGCACTGCTCCAGTAGCTATACCAGAAAACACGAAAATACACCGTATGCCGCCTCTGGGCAACAAACAGAAGCACATATAGTACAAGATGCAAGCCGAAGATGTGGGTTGACAGTGTAGGCTAGTTTTGTCCCGTCAGCGGCTCACTAGACGTTATGTACTTATTTTTTAGTATAGATCGGTCCTTGACGGCTGCCCGTCAAACGTCAAGAGGGCCGTCAACCGGTATCTTTGCTCGCAGCTATCATGCGCGTGTGTACCGCACATGTACCCCGTACGCACGATGTGCCCCGTACGCACGATGTGCCCCGTACGCACGCACGCACAATTCTCGTACCAGTCGTGCAGCGAGTTTTTTGTTTAACTTGCGACGTATGTACCTTTTTTATAGCAAGAATAAAAACCCGAACAATGGGAACGCTGAACCCCGTGGAAGTGTGGTGAAACACCTCTACAACTGGAAACCCTTTTTGGGGAAAACTTTATTTGAACTTAATATAGGGAGGGGTTTGGGGGCTCTGAAGGGGTCAAGTCAAGCTTTCCTTTACCCATCCGCTGGAGGATAAAACACAAAAAGCTGAACCCTACGCGTAATAAAAAACGAGGGCAAGTGCTTGTAGCGGGAGGGAGAGAAGGGGAGACGAGTGACCACAACTTAAATGTCTAGATGGTCGCTGAGGGTAATAACATAAATAAAGCCTCTTACGACTTGAGGTGGAAAGTGAAAAGTCATCTACAAAAAGGAAAGAAAGAAGAAAAGAAGTACCCGGTACACGCAGGAGTGTTGGCTCAGGGTGGATTGCATCATATTTGAGACAGGGCGCGTTCTACACAAACTGCAGTACAACAGCAGTCAATCGTGATCATCCACGTTAGTGCGGTACCTTCTAGTGCGATGCCCCAATATACTGCGGTGAGAATCGCTTGTCACGACCTGCTCGTTCCAGAGAGTCCCTCTGTTATATATAATGTACTGGACCATCGCAGGATAGTGCGAGGTACCCACTTTAGTGCCGGTATCGTCGTCTGGCAAGCGACTGCAACATCATAGGGGCCGCCGTGTGTACTATTTCATATTAACACTAGTATTAAATAAGAACGGTTCCGGATGTTTTCGTTTCTCTGCAAATCCCAGCCTGGCATTCTGATCACTACCTGGTACTTGTTTCCCTTCAGGTGTCCTGAAGCTGGTCCTAACTACAGGAGTTCATAGCACTATAATTCAACTATAATATACCAGTCCGTACACGGGACAGATAACTGGTATAGAAAGAAAAGTTGCATCGTGCGGCAGTGACGGCCCTCTCTGCTCGTAAGAAACCTCAACTCCCGCTGTAATGACATAACGTAACAGCCTTCATCCGCTCAAGTCAGAAACACAAGTTCTTAGATTGATGTACTCGTACTCGAGTAGTTTTAGTTGCTTGCTTTCGTCGCCGACGCGATTCCTGGCGGACGCGCCGTGGTGGGGGCAGGCCACCCGGAGGAAGGAAGAGGAGTGGTATGGTAAATCCTAGGCAGCTCGTGGACACATAACGTGCACACTTTCTTACTGGTTATTAATAGATTTAATTCTACCAGTAGGTAGGATTCTTTAAAAGTTTAATTTCTTACTAATAGAAGAAAGGCCGGCACAGGAATGTTAATGTTGTCCCACAGGCTGGGCGTATTTTCTTCTCTTACCACTCGAAAGAGTGAGTGCCAGTTTACAGCGAGTGGCTGCCAAGTAAATTTCTTATTTCCCCGTGATTGCTGCTGTTCTTAGTTACCAGGTACTGTACTGGTATGTTACAACGTGTCTTATTCTTCGCCCAAGTGCTGCTCTGGTGTACCAGGTATTCGGTAAGTAGCACATTTACGAGACGTCTGGCAATTATCAAGGACACAGAAGTAGCAAAACGGCTCCAGCAGCCTTTGCTAAACTCAGAGTTGCGGGTAAAGCAGCTCGTTGTATCGGCATGTCTCATCAAACAGCACAGACAGGCATAAAAAAATCATGAAAAAATAAATTGTTGGACGGCGCAAGCGGCAGCGGCGGTCCATCTACCAAACCTCCGAGACAGGAGATCAAAGACCCTGTCCGTTATTTGCTGGGCATCGATCAAAAACGTACAGGTAGTACACTGCTGCTGTGCAACAACCCTTGCTATACTGCTGCTGGCGCAGCAGCATGCTCAAACTATCTCAACTAGAGCGTGCGGAATGACGACTGCTTTTGTCGAACCACGACGTAAAAAGTCGGAAGACTATCAGGATAGTCGTAGTGGTGGGCGGTGGTGCTGCTGCTGGATTTCTAAGCTCCAGACTCAGATTTCCGGTATATCGCGATTTAGCAATTTTCTCCGCTGTCGAATACTTCCATCTTGAATGTTTTCCTACTTGCCGTTTTTCCTACATTATCCTTGATGTTTTCTTGCTACACAGGCTCGTTCATGGTACATAAACACTTAAACATAAGACAACCATATACTCGGAGTAGTATTTGCGAGAACAAACCAACAAAGCATCGAATCTCGCGCCAAACAAGCAAACCAAGCCCTCAACCTGCCGTGCATGCATGCAGCATCGCATTCACAGGACAGTCAGGCTCATGCACAGCCAACGCACCCACCACCAACAATGCAATGCTTACTCCATGGTAGCAAGCAAGCAACAGCATATCGGAGATCTATGCGCACTGCTGCTGCTGCTGCTGCTGCTGCTGCTGCTGAAGGGGTCTGTAAAAGCGGTCCCATGCACCGTGCAGGGAGAAGGAAAGATGAAAAAACAGAGCACCCGCCCGTTATGCCGGAACACAGAAACTGCGACATGGCAAAAATGGAAACAGAGTGTCCAGGACACAGCGGGCCCCGGATGAACGGGCCATGGTGGCTGGGGGTGCTGCTAGATGGCAAGCACGCAAAAGCATCGCACCGCACAGCGTCGCAAAACAGCAAGAGTGGTTGGTCGGGTTGCCCTCCAACTTGCTTTGCTTGCGTCCCTCCAAAATGCGAGCAAAAAAAGCTGAGAGAAAAAACGAACAACGGGCTCTTCCGAGGCCGAAAGCTACGAAAACATCTTCGATAAAGTATCCATACACTAAAAAGTGTGGGCATGAAAAGCAAGAAAACATCGAGAACAAAGTATGGGATCACTAAGAAATGTGGGCAGGACAGGACGACCCATGACAAATATGCTACAAAGGCGGCGTGTTTGTGCGTTGTTCTGTCTCACCTGGGCAAGCCCGAACACCAGCAGTGTCAGGAGGTCGGTCAGCACCTCCAGCGCGTCCGATGGTAGGTCGCAGTGCGGCGGCAAGCCAAAATCGCACATAAGTCTCTGGAACAGCCACCCCAAGGCAAGCAGGGTTATCCAACCGGCTGCTCTCTTCGCTTGCTCGACGTACGCGTCTCCCATGCGAACAGGCTCTATGGTCACAGTCACGGGATCCTCGCCCCCCTCCCCATCCTTGCTAACTGGAGGATTGTACACCATCTTCTCTTCCTCCTTCTCCTCCTGCTACTGCTGTCAAGGGATGCGACTTCGGCGTGCAACAGTGCAGTGCAACAGACTCTCTGGGCTCAGGGGGTGAGTGTGTCTGGCGTGTGCGTGCGGCCGTGTACTGCTGGTGCTGCTGCTCGTGCTGGTGCTGCTGCCGTATAAAATTAAAAATTATTTGTGCCCGAAAACTAAAAGACGAGGACTAGTTTCTCAAAGGAAAATACATGCTACTTTCGAACGTAAAAAATACCAACTCGTTTTTGAGGGTCCGCGCCAAAATATAATTTCTAGTTCCCGGTTTCGTTTCCGTTTCTCTTAATTTGCGATTTTCCTCCAGGAACGTTCCAGGTTCCAGTATTTGTGATAAAAACATCGGCGGTTTTTCAGTTTCGTTTTCAGTTTCATTTTGGATCTATCCAGATCTATCAGCTGTGTTTTTATCCAGGCATATCTGCTGGAATGTGGAAGATATCAATTGGAAGATATGAAGCATTAATTCTGCTGCGGGATGTTGGCTGGAGAATGGAAGATCTTAGAATGTACCTGACGTAAAAGACGGCTGACGCGTTCTCACATTCCAACACAGCATGTCTGTACCACCAGCAGGTGTACCAGATACCCGAAGGAGGTATGGATTAGATCTATGTTATCAACAAAGGCGTCTGTCTGCAGTCTCAGGGCAAGAAGTATGATGGTTTAGGGCGTCGCTGAAGTCTACATAGATGTAGGTAGATAGACCGCGCAGTCCGTCTAAAGTCTGAGCTGCCGACATCTCCTTCCTGATATACCTTTGGTTGTCAAGGTCGGGTCAATATCTTATCTTTCTATGACCAGGTGCCGGTACAGAGTATCTACTACTACACAGTTAGTAGGGGTCCCCCAGTAATCCGGTGGTGTTCCAGAGCAATATGACCGCCTTATATTTTGGGGAAAATTCATCTCCAGGTTATGTGAGTGCAATTCCCCAGTCGCGACAAGGGGTTTTGACCGCCTTATATTGTGATACCGCCATACTCAGCCGCCTTTTTAGTCCGGGACCCTTACTGCATCGAGAGATCCCACCGCACTTCCCTGGCGGGTAATACACGGGGTTAGGTTTTGCATCTGTCCCGATCCACGATAGGTGTCGTGGTGTGTGTGGTGCCGCACCGTTGCCACGCCGCTGCATATACACCTCCTCCGTCGGGCAGATGAGGGCATGAGGGATGCAGCCAGGGAGGGGGTGTATCATTTGTCCGCGGTGCGTCGTCGCACCGATATCGGCGACCCACACCAACCCCACTAGTCTCGCGCTTGCGTGATGACTCGGACTGTGTCGTCGTTGTTGCGTGGCACGAAACAAATTAGTCTAGTCTAGTCTAATACCACATACTCGGAGTATTTGAAATAGTTTTATGAAAAACGAAGGTGTGGCACCACACGACAGACAAAAAACAAGCAAGTGACATTTCGCCCTCGCCTTCGTCTCTCGCGATGTAAATGAACCAAATGACGACACGCAGTGCCGCCGGTCCGTCTTTTCGCCTGAAGATAGATTCCAATCCAGTATCCCACACGCTAATAAAAAAGTAGAGGCGTTGTGTTGTTTTTTTTCTTATGCTAAAATCCCTACCCCTACACAACTACTATGTTATAAGGCTTATTTGGGAAAGTTCTCGGTTAGCCTTTTGCAAGTGGTCAAACGGACTATTACCCCACTAAAACCTCAACAAATAAATGGCGTCGTCGACAGTTCATGGGTTTTTGGGTCGTGAGTTCGATCCCCACCATCCACAATAATAAACTTTTTTTTTATAGTCTATGTGTCAAACTTGAAAAATAGTCTCCCTGGAACCCCCAGTTGGAAATGAAACCGCTTGGATATTGACAGGTCCGCCGCCGTATATCCGGCCGACCTGCCATCCCGCCGTTTCAGGGGGGGAGAGTGTTATGTAAGGCTTAGTTTGGGTAAGCTATCTGTTAACCTTTTTCTGCAAGTGGTCAAACGGACTAATACCCCACTAGTCTAATACCTTAACACAACGTGTTTGTAGCACACATGATACCACTGTCAGCCTATTTTTGGTTACACGCATTGCTGGTTATATGCTCACTGAGCTATATACCTTCCGAGACGCAAAGCTGCAAATCGACGCGCAAAGGCTGCGGCAGCGCCATCCACCGTCGGCATCTCTAAGCGGCCGGGGGGAGGGGGAAGGGGGGAGGGGGGGAGGGGGGATGGCGGAGGGGGGAAGGGGGGAGGGGGGAGGGGGGGAGGGGGGGAGGGGGGGAGGGCGGAGGGGGGAAGGGGGGAAGGGGGGGCGTCATCCCCAAGAGACTGAAGTCTGGGTTTGGCCATCATCGTCTTGAGAGTTGTGGGCCTTCTAATGGCCGTCACAAGATAGCATAAGACCGCCCTGACTTCTTCGCCATGTTGCCATGTTGCGTGCTCTCCCCAGTGACATTGATGATGCACTTGATAACCTCTATGAGCGCAACGCCGTCTTTAGCCACAGTAGTTCCTATTGATAGGGTCTGCAATTAATAGCGTGACAATTTTCCTTTTTCCTTGCCTCATCTTTTCCTTTCCTTGCCTCCTCTTCTTGTCTTGTCTTCTCTTCTTGCTCTTCTTGTCTTTTCTTTTCTTTCTTTTTTTTTTCACTTTCTTTTCTTTTCTTTCCTTTCCTTTCCTTTATCTTCTTTTCTTTTATCTGTTTCTTTGCTCCAATTGACTTGTGTCTGTCGTGCGTATGTGTAGTGATAGATACTACGTGTAATATATACGTGGTAGTCTTTATTGGGTGGCAAGCGGTATAATAGTCGGTTTCTCCAGGCGTGAGTAATGAGACGTATGCACCGGTATGGACCTGGCGCATCGCAGACTGACTCCCGATTTCACTTTTATATGCTTTCTGGTGGAGGCATGACTTGCGTCAGCTGTGATATACGCGTGTACCACCTTGGGTTGTTTGTGTTTTGCCCTGGGGCATTCCTCAGCTTCTTCAGAGTGACTGGAGCCTGTCCTGTGACCACGGACTTGATTATGCGAGTTAATGTGAGAACAACAAAAACAACAACATCATCAACAACAACAACAACAACATCATCAACAACAACAACAACAACAACAACAACAACAACAACAACAACAACAACAACAACAACAACAACAACAACAACAACAACAACAACAACAACAACAACAACAACAACAACAACAACAACAACAACAACAACAACAACTACCTTGTCACGTAACAGGTAACTACTAATAGCGGAGTGGGTAGAGTGCGAAGTAGCTCGCAGCACAGTGGGTAGTGCCACGCATAACAAAAACAAAAAAGAATTCGAGCTCGTTGATTGTTGAATCTTGCCGACTCGTCCTACATCAGGGATCTCCAGGGCTCTCTCCTCGCCACGTAGTACTGCATACCAGGTACAGATAGTATTATTCAGGAGCACACTGCCATAACCGTGCATAATGCATAATGTCTCTGGCGCGCACTTACTTGCACTTGGCGCGCACGCTCGAAAATAGCAACAAAGATGAAAGTCGGCGCAAATCAAACTCAAGACACATCGTGATCCTTCTCGTTGGTTGTTCATAGCACTACCCACTGAGCTGTGACTAAGCAGCTCAGTGGGTACAGCTGTAGTGATTAGCTTAATTAAGTGGTGTACCTGGTATGTAGTAGTGCTATATAACCCACACAACACATACATGATGACATGTATGCATGCTTTTTGGTTAGTTTGCTCCCTGGCTTCTGTTGTTCTTGTTGGAGTTGGATCGCTGGGGCGCAAAAAGTGTGCATGGATGAATGCTGAAGAAACGGCTCGCACATCCCTACCACTTCCCACTACCACCAGGTAGGTGATATACCCATACACGTACGTGGTTCACTGGTGTCACGTGTGAAACTGTGACGTGTTGCAGTCCGCACTCACTAGTCTCGCATTTCGTCCATATGCATTTCGTCCATATATTATAAAAATTAAAATACACTCCAGCTGTGAGATCGAAGATTTCGTCGAAACTCATCTTTGCAAGCTGTGTGTGATACTCCGATCGCGCGCATTACGAGTTGTGTGTCCTCATTAAGGATATAGGTCGGCGACTCCCCTTACAGCTACAGTGTAGCTATCAGGGTCAACAGGATGATTTTAGTCAGTCTGTGCGCGGAAACTATAAAAGTCCATATATATCTTATCTTCCCTCGGGCTTGTGACGTACACTACAAAAACAGAGATTGTACAACCGGTCGCATCGTGTCAGCAAGAGCAACATACGACGTATCTGATAGCGGCGCGATGGCAAGACCTGCACCCACCCGTTCATCCTTGGATTAACCTGGTCTTGGATATTGACCTCTGGATCTCGGCCGGGGAATCTTGCGCGAAATCGACGACCGCGGAACCATAAATATAAACTACTGCTGCAGCCCGACGCCGGAGCCCAGCACCATCATAGGCCTCGTGCATGGTATCGCATCTACAACCTTGGAACGTGAAATCGGTTGCTATCATTAGCGGATCATCTGATGATGTTGGCGTACTATTAATACAAATTTTTCATTCCCCCGGAAGCACAAGACGATTTGTACCGCTGCTGCATTTACGTTTTAGGCGAAAAACAGTTCGGACTACACTACCACTACTACTACTACTACTACTACTACTACTACTACTACTACTACTACTACTACTACAACTACTACTACTATTACTACTACTACTACTGCTGCTGCTACTACTACTACTACTACTACTACTACTGCTACTACTACTACTACTACTACTACTACTACTACTACTACTACTACCACTACTAATACTACTACTGCTGCTGACATGAGATTTGTGTTTTTTTCCAGCAATAAAAAAAGGGTCGAGATGAGCACGAATAATAGTCTATAGTCTATATTGTTGTGTCGAGTATGCAATACCTGGTAGCAGGACGTAGTAGAGAGAGAGGTCTTTGGACGCCTCCTTTCCGTTGCGAGAAGAAGTGTTACATAGCAAGCAACAGATTGCGTAAAAATGGCCGGCCGCTATATAGACTGTGCAATGTACTGCTGTA
Organism: Undaria pinnatifida; assembly: GCA_012845835.1. Taxonomy (NCBI): domain Eukaryota; class Phaeophyceae; order Laminariales; family Alariaceae; genus Undaria; species Undaria pinnatifida. Next base: position 1,336,560 of record JABAKD010000022.1, read on the forward strand.
ATGCCTGTGTCTACGGCGAGCAAGCACAGAACCTAAGTCATATGAGTGAGTCCAGCACGGCGCGCGTAGTCTGTGAACGGCGAGAGGCCACTACTAATACTCGACAGCGAACGGCTGCGCGTCGTGAATAATGAACAGATTTGGGACCCCCAGCAGCAGATGCCGCAAAGCAGTAGAAGGTGCAAAGTTGGCGCCTCTGTAGCGCCGGTGTGTGCTAGCCGGAAACGCCGGCACTACAGCGGCATCCGGCACTACAGCACTGCTGATTGTTCAGAAAGCCGGACGATTTCACTACTCAACCGGCACTATAGAGGGGTCATCACTGCTGTAGATGTGCCGATAATTTTTTCGAGCACACGGTGCCATGACGAAACCTTACGGCAACGTTTCAGTATCCCGTACGTGCCATGCGTGTAGCACATCATCATTTTGACATTCTGCTTCCGAGGGTTTAGTATGCCGTGGAAAAGAAATGTCAGTAGCAACAACGTCACGACGACGTGGAACACGCTCAACTGCACGGCAAGGTGAAGACACAAACGATTGATATTGTCATTATCATTTTTCTCCCCCCACCACCACCACTTTGACGAAACTTTCATACCAACACCTCCGCATACAATCAATCTGCATCCCAGACGCAGTGCAATCGAGCAATTGCAGTCGAGCGATCCCCCTCTGGCAAGTACGCGTGTTAGTTTTCGCCGTCCATCAACTACCGTAGTTTCGCTAATCGGCCCCTCTCCCCTTTCTCTTGGGCTTCTTCTTTTTCTTCTCCTGCTGTAGGAGAACCTGTTTGTTGCAAGCGCAGGGGGGAAAACAACAGACAGAGGACAACAAGCAATCAATGCACAGGTTGTTGTGCTCTTGCGAAATTACACAAACATAAAACACCAACAACGCATAAGGTTTTGCGTTGTTTGTGGGGTTCCGACAAAGGTTAGGGGCGTGCGGATTCCTGTAACAACAACTGTCAAAAAATGCTCTGAGCGATACTGGTGGCGGCGAGGCAGGCAGACGGAATTCTATCGACCTAAAATCTAAATCCGATGGTCTAAGATTCGAAGAAAAAATCGGTAAACAAGCTCCACATGTTCAGAATGGCGATTACCCCATCAATTCGAAATCGCACCGGTTTAGGCCGAAGAAGTGGAAATGCCTCTTGTTTTTCTCTTATGAGGGGTGCACCGGCTCGAGCCAAAAACAACTGAAAATCGCATCTTTTTTTTCTCGGTAGGTTGCGCGAAAATATGCCTGAAAACCTGAGTGCATGCCATAAAAACGCACCATTTAGTATACGTGGCCGTTGGAGTGATTTTATTAGTTCATGCAGAGCAAGACATTCCTTGCCCACAGTTTTCTAAATATTGGCCAATTTGTTTTGGGTGGAACTTTTTTTAATTGGTCGAAAATGCTCGGTTGACCTGTGCCATCATCCGGGATCGTGACATCGACTTCACGAAAATATGGTATTACGGAGGACGATAGTAAACAGGACCAAATATTGTTGGTAAGAATAGATGAATATATAGGTTTTTGTCTTCACCGTCGGTCCTATTTACTAGGGTCCCCCGTAATAATTCACTGGAGTAAGTCTGACGTCATCATCCAAGGCAGATTCCCACCACCAATCGAAAACTCTTTCGCGAAAAAAAACGACCAACTGGATAACTGACCGCACCAAACATATTTCTCTTTAGTTCAAGACTTGAACTGTTTCCACCATTCATTGCAAAGGAGGCGACATCTGGAGCTGCTGCTGTTCATCCTGGTTTGTAGCGGCGCCGTTCATACGGTGGTTTCGCGTAGTTTCTTGTCACACGCCCGTACGGCTGAGTTTGAGCCCACGGCTACAACCCGTTCTGTACCCTCCAAACCTAAACCATGCACAATCTGAGACGAAGCACTCGCCACACTTTTATACGAAACCCCGACTTCCTTGTACTGGACCCGTCTACTGTACCTGTGTACGGGACATTAGAACCAGCGCAGCACGACATCATACGGCATAGCCCTAGCCACACTGTCAGGAGCAAGATCAGTACCTTGCATCTTGCCTTGCATTATTAATAGGAGCCTTGACTTAGGAGAACGTACGGCGAGCTTTTGCCCAAAACCATACTGCCAATAATGCAAAATAATCTACTCGTGTCAAGCCGTGGAAAGCGAAAAAAAATCCTGCTACCAACTGATGCTGACCGCGATATCAACCCCCCCCCGCCTCTCCTTTCGCACCCTGCACTTACGTGAGACGCGGCCTTCTTCACTTTGTCCCTGGTCAGCTCATCCTCATCCAAATCATGAATCCCGTCATCATCCCCCGACCCTCCCCCCCCCCCCTCCCGCCCCTCCACCCCCTCCAGCTCCATTCCCACTCCCCCCACCCCCACCCCCCATCCCACCCTCAGCATCAGAAAAGTCTTCGACGCTTGGCAAGTCGATGCGTTGGTTGTACGGCCGTAACTGCATTGCCCCCTCGTCCGCCCCAGCCATCGCACCGTCGGCACCCCCCCCCGCCGACCATAGCGAGGGGTCTGCCTGGGAACCGTCGCCGCCGCCTGAGGGGAAGGCGGCCAACGCTACAGCGCAGGGGGGGGAGCCTTGGGTGTCGTCGAGTGTGCTTTGCTCGTACGCGCTTAGCTATAATGGGCGAGGGGGAGGGGGAGGGTGGGGGTTGGAAAGGGTAGGCGGCGCACAAGAAGAGGGCAAGGTTGTTAAAAGGGAAAGGGGGGACGTTGCAATAAGAAGGTTCGTGATATAGCGATCAAAAAGTTGTGTGTGTTGCAATGTGTTAGAGTGCGCGAAAGGGAGCGCCCGGGAGGGCGTCGATTGCGCCGCCTTGCCCGTCGTGATATGATGCGCGCTACGAACGATAGAGGTATACCTCTTTTTGGCTGAGGCGTTTTTTTTTCTGAATGACGGGGCTCTTTAGCCCCTTTAGAACCCCCAATACCCGTCCCCATACTAACTTTAAGTACATTTGTAAAAAAAAGAATGGGTTTCCAGTTGTAAAGGCGCTAAATCATAATCGCCGGGACACTATTTTCGTTGTGCAATCTGAATAATTTTATGCCGAGGTCATGGAGTATGGCCATCGGGTTGCATTTTCAGATTGCTCTAAATATCCTCAAGGCATTTCTTTTAGGGGAAAAAAAAAAAAAATTCCCGAAGCATGTGTCTTGTACTGGTACAGGAGTAGGGGGGGGGGGGTATGGCTGTTAGCTGTGCGGACGGCAAGCAGTAGGGGGGGTAAAATTATTGGAAAGGGCGGATGGTGAGCACGAAGAAGGTTTGTTGTGGAGCTCGGTGAAAATGTGGTGTTTTGGTATCAGCGTCGATTGATTTCTGCTCGTAGGCGTTTAGGTTGAGGGGAGGGCGAGGGGGGGGGGGTTGTCGAAAGTGCGAGAGTCGAAACAAGAGAGGGGTAGCAAGGTTGTTGGAAAGCCGGAAGGGGGGACAGGAACAAAAAATGCTGTCCGGAGTTGAGCGCTGAAAAAAAAATCATACCTCGGGCAGATTTATGTATCATATCTATCATGATGTATCCCCACTTGATGATCTAGATATTTCATGGAAGATCTGTATGATCTAGCTCATGCTTCCGGGTGGGAACCGTACGATCTGTGTAATCCAGCACATGTTTGTTGGGTTGGATATGTACTCTAAAGATATATAAAGATCCTGCGGAGCTTCTCACGACGGCAACTATACGATCTATATGCTCTACAGGATCCATATGATCTCTGTGATGTATATGATCTATACGGTCTGTATGGTATATATGATCTATATGATCTACATAATATATATGATCATTTTTTTTTTTCTTTTGCGATGTGTTTTCGTCGTAAAAGTAGGACATGGGAAGCACTGTCCGTCGGGAAGAACTTTTTTTTTTTTCTCTAACCTACATTAGGCTTTTCCTCCGAAAGCACAGAGCTCCTCAAGCCAACAACCTTGCAAGGCAAAAAAACAAAAACGGTTCACCTCTCACGCGTGCCACGATAGAGGCAGTTGAACTTGTCGCCCTAAATGGTTACTGAATGACGGGCCTCCTTGACACAAAAATACTAATAATACTAATAATACTATCGTGTCGGGAAATAAAAAAATAATATATAGGTCATTTTGTTTATTTTGCATGACGGTTTTCGTTGTATGCCTAGGCCACATTGGAAGTTTTCATCCGGTGTATGATAGCAGTTTTTCATTTTGTTTTTTGTCCAAATAAGTTCTTGGGTTAAGAAGGACGTCCGAAAATGAGGAAACCTAAGAGAAAACAAAAAAACAAAAAAGCGGTTCTGCTCTACCGGTATCATGTGTCCGGATGACGGACCAGAGGAAGGGTCGCGTGCCACGCTAGAGATAGAAAAGGCTTCATACCACTTTTTCGGCTGAATTTTTTGTGAATGGGGGGTGCTCCTTAACCCTCCGTAACCCAAAATCGGCGGAAATGACCGATTCTACGATAGCGCCCCCCTCAAAACCAACGATTTTCTGGAACGAAGGAACGTTTCATTGCTGCTCGACACGAGGAAGGACGCTACGAAACACAACTATTTATTCGCATATTTTCTTGGCTGTTAAGGAAGGACTAGTAGGACTAGTAGTAGTAGCAGTAGTGATAGTAGTAGTAGTAGTAGTAGTAGTAGTAGTAGTAGTAGTAGTAGTAGTAGTAGTAGTAGTAGTAGTAGTAGTAGTGATAGTAGTAGTAGCAGTAGTAGTAGTAGTAGTAGTAGTAGCAGTAGTAGCAGTAGTAGTAGTAGTGGTAGTAGTAGTAGTAGTAGTGATAGTAGTAGTAGTAGTAGTAGTAGTAGTAGTAGTAGTACTTAGTAGTAGTAAATAGTAGTAGTAGTACTATCGAACGATGACGTCGGGGGGGCAAGGGGCACCGCACCGTATTTCAGGAGTTACGGCCGGGAGCTGGTTTTAAAACCGGCGATTTTCGTTAGAGCAAAGTTGGGCGGGGGGGCGGGCTACCGCAGAACCACTCAAACCCATTGATTTTTTTAAAAAACACCCACCCAAATATTTTCCATCGGGTACGAGCATCTTTGTTGGTTTTTTCCGGAAGAAAATTCTTGGAGTGTTAGGGTAGAAGAGCTCTTCGAGCGAGGAGCCCCAGGTAAAAAACAATGGTTGGGGCACATGCTACGATAGAGGGAGGTGTTACGGTATACCTTTTTTTTTGGCGAAAATGTTTTTCTGAAATGACGGGGCTCCTTAACTTGTTAATACTATCGTCGGGAAAAATAAATAAATAAATAACAAGCCATTTTTTTTCTTCTTGGCGTGATGATTTTTCGTTGTGTACCTCTAGGTCATGGGATTTTTCGTCCGGCATGACAAGCGCATTTTTATTTTTTCCAAAAATCAGGTTTCGAGAGAGAGATCTTAATCTCCGAAAATAAGGAACCCAAGAAAAAAAACGTGGGGGGCCTCTATCGTAAAACGCGCCTCGAGAGCATTAAACGTAGGCGTTCAGCTTCGGGGGTAGGGAGGGGGAGGGGGGGCGAGGGCGTGGAGGGGCGGGGCGGCAAAACAAATGGAGGGCAAAGCTGTAGCATAGCCGGAAGGAGAACAAGAGTAAGGCTAAGGGATCGGGAGTTGGGTGCTTTTCTAAGAGGTTGTTTGGGGTGTTGCTAAAGATGGAGCGTGGGAAGGGGAGCCCGCTCTCGCACTGGTGTTGATTGTGGTTTGCTCGGAGGTGATCAGCTTTGCGGGGGAGAGGCCCCAACGTCATGTTGGACGGGCGGGTGGGCGGCGAACAAGAGGACGGCTGGTAGTGTAGTCGAGCGGTGAAAACGTTGAGTGTAGTTATACGAAGTATGTACTTATACGGGTATGGTATGATGGTTTGGCGCGGTTGTTTCGTTTGTGTTATTGTTTGGGGCTGTCGTGTGTGCATAGGAGTTGTCGCATGTGCGGGGGGCGTGCGCGGTTATCTATTAGTATGGACGAGTGCGGTGCTAGCTACAGCGTGCGAGTGTGGCATGTGTATAGCTTTGCTTAATACGCACACATTCGACGGGTTAGTCCACGGCTTGGAAACGCAAATCAGGGGTATGTCCCCAAACGCAGTTACGACCTCTGCAAACACTAACAAGGAAGACGCGTCATATATAGTGGTATTGATAATTACGCATGTCTGTGGCGGGGATGTTCGTCAAAATGAACAGATACGTACGTGACGGCCCCAGACCGAGTCTTGGGTGGCGAAGACGATACGTGTAGGCCAAAAACCCCACGTCGAACGCAGGCGAATCGGAGATTCTCGCTGAGGTCAGGAGCGGCAAAGCAACTAGTGGTGTCACCCGGCATTGCCCCCTTCCCTGACATATTAATTTTTGCCTACGTTGATAGTTGATCCCGTCGATCACCTTATAACGTTTGCCGATCTCCACTAAAACCTTCGGCCACCTCGAACACTTCGAAATACTGTTCCGTCTTAGGCCACGAACACAAATTGAAGATCACTCCAAAAGTGTAAGATTACGACAACCCAAACCCATTGGGCACTAAAAAAGCCTCCTAAAACAGGTAAACCCCTGGTATTAAAATTTGCGTTCGAGGGTAAACGACACCAACCAGTCGCTCACCTTCACCCTTTCGCTGACCTCCACCAGCACCTTCTCGGCAACCTCGAGCACATCTACAACTGTTTCGTCCGTCATCGCCACAGCTTCCACGCCCACCTAAAACACAGTATGTTTACATCAAACGCCAGGTTCACGTCAGTGCAAGAGGAGGAGGAAATTCCCTTTCGGTGGATGATTAGGCTTCGTGGCCAACCGACGCCTGACGCAGAGCAGGGAGGCGCGGGGGGGTACAAAACCAGGGCCATGATACGTCGGCTATGTTTATACGGCGGGTGGGTTACGTTTACGCGCTAGCTGGGTTACGCCTGTGGCTCCATTTCGTCATCTGCTCATAGCAACTCGCGGGAGTACCGCATTCTTTTTCGATGCGCGGCGTGCACCGCCATGGAAATAAATATGTTTTGTCACGCCGCCAACCAAACAATCAAATACGTTCCAAACCGGTAGCATTTACGCTAGCCTAATTATTGTGTGATATTATCATAAGATAGGGAGGGGCCTGAAAACAGACACAGGCCACTTTCTTGCAGGTGTCTCTACTACTATTAAATATGCAGGTTCCACGTTGGTCACTCACTTGTAATAGAGAAGCTCTTTGTTTTAATCTCATTAGCCACGGATAGAACTGACCGCTAAACGCGCTGCAAATCCATGAAGCAATTGCGTCATCCCCTTTTCTCTAAACGCACATGCCTTCAAAGGCACAGCAACAGGACGTTTCTGAGAGCGTAAAGTAGTCCAATCATATTTTTTTCGAGAAACACGAGCAAAATAGGGGTGGGCGTGATCGTATTTTCAGGGCGCATATTGTATGCCCCTTATTTCAAGAAAAAATTCAACACACCGAAAAGGGAAACGGGAAGTTAAGACATTCATTTTTTGGTAAAACCGCGGAAACAATTCTGCGATCGGGCATGGCGGGAAAAGGTCACCCGTTTGTCCAGCTAGGCTGTCCTTCGCGGCATCGTTACAGCATTTTCCCGCCTGGTATCGTCACGTGCACGTGAGACGCAAGGTATACGTTATAGATTTCGAGATGAAAGAGGAACTTGGCTTTTAGCGGCGAATGGAACAGTCGGTAACGACCGACCGTGGAAAATCGTTTTTTCTTCTTTCTTGACCCTTTTTATGGAATTGAAAAAAAAAAAATCGCATACTAATTCCAAGAGTGTTTTCCGTGGACCCGGTACTAGAAGGGCCAAGACGGGTGAATTTCTGCGATCAGACATGGCGAAAAGCCGCCTGATTTTGCAGCGATGAAGCTGCTGTCCTTGTGGAACCGTCTCAGCTCCCTTCTGGCTACAGGCGAAAAAAATGCTGCACGCTGCGCTATGAACTCGTTGGGGCTGGTTGGTGTTACATGCCGGGTTGCTTGCGCGTTGGCTATTTTTTTCTTCTTTTGGCTTTCAAGAGTTTTTTTTTTTTTTCGCATTTCCCTGTTTTTCAGCTTGTGACACCCCCCGGTCACAAGCTTACCCCGGAGGAGAAGCTTCCTTTTCAAGTAGTTTGTCCTCAAACACGTGTTGTGCAAATGCTAGGGCTTAAAAGGTAGCAGCCGTCCGCGGAGAACCTCTTTGCTACCCCGAACGTTTCCCACACTTCAACGGCGGGATAGGAGGGGAATGCCGGGCGGCTACTCTTGGTGACCTCGCCGGTCGTGGTCTTGGGCTTGTCTCTGAGGCACTCACTCCACCCCTGCACGACAAATCACAACACCAGCTATTACGGTAGAGGTCGGGTCATTTGCCTTCTGAGGGTGTCCCGTACTTCACCCTAAAACTGATTGATTCTTCGGAGAAAACTTGCTGTTTTTCCCCTTGATTGAGAAGAAACAATCCAATGACCTACGATAAGTACCGGGATACAACGAAACACTTTTTTTGCGAAATACCTACAGGTGCGAACGAAATTCCTTCGAGGATCTTGGGGTAAGACGCGAGGTATGCACGATGTCGGTATTAAGGTATACCACTTTTTGGCTAAAACGTGCTCCGAAATGGCGGTGCTCCTTAACCCTCCTTACCCCACACTCGTCGGAATCTTCATTCTTTTTTTTGCGCTATTTTTTTTTTTTTCGAAATGCCTTTGGCCATGGGATTGTTCATCCATCGGGCTGTACATTACCATTTTCACTATGCTTCAAAATCGTTTTTTAGGGCTGGGGATTAGAGCTGCTAAAGTTAGGAACCGCAGAAAAATACGGGTAACGCCTCTGCCGCAGAGTGAGTCTCAAGGAGGACCTCCGCGTAAGATTCAGCCAAAAACAAGGGTACCTTTATCGTAGGATGCGTCCTGTTCTATTTTTTCTAATGTGCTTATTAGATGCTCATATGCTTATATGCTTACATGCTTAAATGCTTACATGCTTATTATATGCTCATTATATGCTTATACGCTTACATGCTTATATGCTAAATATATGCTTTTATGGTTATATGCTTATATGCTTATGCCAGGTATAACTTGTATGTAACTGGTATGATGTTAGGTAGCTGGTAGTATTTGGTGAAGAACTCGCCGATGGGCGCGGTTTCTTAATCCGCATTTCGTGGCGTCTCCCCAGCGGAGCCGAGCCTGGCTTTCTTCTGTAGTGTAGTTGTGTAGTTATGTAGTAGTGTAGTATTGTACTGTAGTTGGGGAAGAAGCATGCTACGATAGAGGCACTAAAAGGTATACCTCTTTTTGGCGATTTTTTTTTTTTAAATGACGGGGCTCCTCCTCCGTAACCCAAAATGCTCCGAGGAATTTCACTAGTATGTTTTTTTCGTGAAATAATGTTTTGTTGTATGCCTGTAGTAGGATATGGGATTGCTCTTCGGGTACGTATCGTAGCACTCCATTTTTTATCATGTTTACAATCCGTTATTTGGTGGAGCATGAAGCTCCTCAGGGGGGGACAGGGCCCCAGAAAGCAATTGATGCACGCTTACCGCAGCTTGCGGCTTCGGGGGCGATTTCTTATTCTTGTGGCAATTCCGCTTTGTACGATGAAGGGCGGGCGACTGACCTCGCTGGCCGTGGTCTTGAGCTTGTCCTGAAGGTGCTCCACCCCCGCCTTCGCGCTGATCAAAATTTTCGACAGGCGCTCGTGCTTGTGGCGTACCCGCTCGAGCTTTGCGACGCTGTTGGACAGCAGCTCTTCGTGGTCGTCCACCATCTGCGGCGTAAGTAGAACACGTGCGGCAAGCAGAACACGCAACATTATAGAGAGAAAACGAAGCAGTGACTATTACAGCTAGTCGGCGGTTATAATCAATCGTCGAAACGTTGATGTCGCCACCGTCTGCGGTAGAAACAGATAGACAGTCAGCAGTTGGACAACAGCTCTTCGTGATCGTCCACCAGCTGCGGCATATAAATATGGCCACTCGGCACAAACACAATACACTCGGCATAATAAAATAAAAGCAGCCAGCAGCTGTAGCCGCCGAAACATTGGCATTGCGACGTTCTCAAAGATGCTATAGGTAGGAAGGGACCCCAGTCATCGCGAGACGCGCTAAGATCTCGTTTTGGGCAGAGTATAATACTAGAAAATTAATAGCATATTAATAGTATATATATCAATAGTATATTAATAGCATATTAATAGTATATCAGTACTTCCGAGTAACGACACGGTGGGGGCGCCCTTAATGCCCTCAAGGCCCTTGACGGCCTTAGCGCCCTTGATGCCCTTAAGGCATCTGGGAATCCTGATTTGAGAAGCTTAATACGCCAGAGCCTCTCGCTCCGCGGGTCGGATCACCATTCGCGGGCGGGGATGATCCGATTTGACCCCTCCCGGGAGATTTGAAAAACTCCTGACCCGACCCGACCCAACCCGACCCTAACCCGACCCTAACCCTAACCTGACCCCGACCCATGAGATTTCCGGATGTTTATTTCCTGACTATCCTGTCCTAATATTTTTTTGGCAACCTCCTGACCCGATCCGCGGGTCGTATCCCGTGAGAAGAACTGTTTGGTTGTTGCGTCGCCCGAAGAAGCTGACCTTTCACCAAAACGAAAAGTGCAACGAGATTAACAATCCCAAGGCCTAGATGGCGAGAGAATGAAAATCAAATAGCCACAAACAATGTCAAGGAGCCTCGCCGATCAGAAATACTTTCACCCATCATGGCGGACATTTTGTGGCGGAAAGTGACCTACCCGGTTGCAATGCTTCGCACACACCTCAGGCAGATCACGATATCACGATCTACATCGTAGAGATCGTATAGATCATATGAATCATATGGATCATCTAGACCATCTAGATCATCTAGATAATCTAAATCATATACCTGGTATATCATATAGATCACATAGATCATATACATTATATAGATATGTTGATCATGTAGATCATATAGGCCATACAGATAATCTATTCACAGATCCTGTGTCTACCCTTATGAGGTGTTGTGCGCGATCTGTGTGTGAAGAGTACAGAGCCAATCACGGAAGTATTTGCCATTATTAATAGTACACCATGCATATAGATCGTATGGCTCCCACCGTGTAACATGAGCTATAGCGTAGATATCATGTCATACAGATCTTCCCTGGAAAGTTTAGATGATCCAGTTGGGATCGTGGATCTGTCTGACGTGTGAAAAGGTCATCACGCTGCTGAAGGGGTGGGCGCCATAGCAATTCCCCTGTTTTTTTGTTCCTCGTCTCAATTTGTCACTCTTTCCCACCGTTTGGTTACGCCCCTCGCCAGAGTCAGAGCACCTAACATCTTAGATGCCAGCGTGCCATAACGCCGCTGGAGGAGGCGCCACAACTACTCTCCCCCCCCCCGTTATTATTTTGTGCGCGTTAAATCTCACCTTTCATCGACGGCCTCATGTCCAAGGTGTTAGATGCCAGCACGCCATAGCTCCACTAGAGCACACACCACAGCAACTCCGCCCACCCCTTTTTTTTCTTTTGTGCTCGTCAATTCACACCTTTCGTCGACGCCCGTGTGTACAAGACGCTAGCGCACATTAACGCCACTATAGAGGACATCACAGCAACACCAGCAACGACAGCAACAACCCCCCCCCACACATTTTTCTTGACCCAATTTGTCGTTCGTTCTTACCTTTCGCCGATGCCCCTCGCCAGGCCCGGAGTACTTAACCTCCTCCACGGCCGCTTTGAGCGACGATTTTTGCTTGTTTAGCTGCTCGATTTTGGCCTGCAAGCAAACGTCGTTGCGGTACGAAAGCGGACGGTTTATGATGATGAGGCGCCACACATAAGATGTCCGTACGAGCTGGGCCAGTCAACAACAGTTTTTTTGTTTGTCTGTTCATATCTCATGAACCACGGTGAAGTTGCCGGAGCTGGATCTGAGCATATCCTCTTGACCGGCCAATCAAAGCGGTCACGCACGTGTACGCTCTCTGCTGAGTGGACACGTTCGTGCGATTCACTGCTGAGTTTATTTGAGCTCTTTCAGATGAAATCGTCTTCTCGAACAGTCCGTTATGCGGCGGAATACAAATCGGCAGCTAACCCCCCATTTTGAAGGGAATCGCAAAAGTGAAATTCTCACACCAAGTTGTATCGTCTAAGCCTGCAATTCACACAAGCTTTTGCTACGGGGAAGACAGAGGGAGTCCTTACTGCACCACATAACCTAAATATTTTCCCAACAGTTTTGGTCAAAAACAACTTTCGGTCGCTTTTGGAATGTGCCTTAGGCCAAAAAAAAATTCCCCATGGTTTTAGTACTCCTCCCCCCCATGTTTGGCTCCTTGACAAAAAAGAATGGCTAAGTGTTTTTTTGTAAGTGCTCCCCTGGGTTACCCCATCTGTGCCGTTTCTTAATAATACGTTAATAGTACCATGTATATTTGTTGCCTTCCGACAATGTGTAGCGTTGGTATTAATAAAAAAAATGTCGAGAAAACAGATGAAGGAGACCACTACCATAAAATAAAAAACGAGTTATGTTCTTTCTGTGTGCAGCACAATTAAAGATCGGCCGTCCTTGTAGAGGCGCTCTGTGGACCCTGCCTGGTGCATACTGCTACTTTTAATGGCTAGAATCAGGGGAGTCACCGACCTATGTTGTGCAAGGGGACATACACACAGCAGCAACGCGCAGTCGAAGCATCACACACGGTTTTATCAACGCACAACTTCGACCAAATCCGCGATCTCACAGCTGACGTGTTTTTTTTCTTTTTTTTTTGTAAAAACGTAGACGTACGAAGAAAAAAAAAAAAATGATGCACCAAAACTAACATCAAGATTTCTACCCCGTCGCCGTGTATCGTACCTGGTTTTCCTTGGTGAGCAGCATGAGGCTTTCCGCCGTGCTTTCTTGGCTCACCATCTTTTGGATAACCTCGTTCACATCTGACACGCCCGTTGCCTGGCCATAGAACGGGAGGAGAAGAGTTATTTGTTTTCCACGGCGAAAAGAAATATTTTAATCACGCACGGTAAAGTGGTACACGAAAACGAGGGAGGAAGAATTATGCAACGGAAAAATGTGTTAATTGAATTGTCACAAGGGTGTTCCAAGCACGGTGGGTCCACGGGGTTTCCAGACACTTGTACTGCCGAACAGTCTAGCAAATAAGTTACAGTTACATACGAGGTGGCATGAGCGTTCAGTTGCAGAGAGTGTCGCGTGGTATCGTATACGCGGAGGCTCGCGGAGTATGTATGACGGGTAGGTGCGACGAGCAGTTGTGGCTGAGCTGGGGGGCACCCGCCCCCATGCACTCGTTCATCCTCCTGCTGTAGTTCGGTCTTTCAGGTGCTTCGAAAGACGAATACTGCCAGAGACAGAGCTAGCGATGGCAGAGGCGTACGGGCAGCATACTGCATGGAACTATGGCACTGCAGGTGGCAGTCTTTTGCATGAACTCGGAGGAGCTTGAGCGTGTCTATGAGGATGATATTAGGTCAGGCGTCACAGGATATGTGGTGCATGGATCTGGAAACTAAACAAAGATGTTGTACGTGTGAAAATATATATTGTGGCAGACAACCTACCTACGAGACACAAGCTGCCATTCTATCATGGATGATGCAGGCACAGTAAGACTATGTAACATGGTGCCTAATCCTACAATCGAACTCTGGTTTCAACAATAACGGCAACTATTACGTAAACAGAAAAAGGGTAGGTGTTTTCTGAGATAGAGTCAGAGTAGTCACAGTCTGCTGTTACAATTTGGTTTGTCACCCGACCATGTGTAGCAAGAGTATACCATTTATGTCACATGCTTGTATTGAGGCAACGCATCCACATATCGTATGCACCGGTATCCTGGCGAACCTATAGTGTACCTATACCTCCACTGAAATGCAGAAGACATATACCGGCAATAGCTAAAATGAAAAGGTGAGGGGAAAGGAAGTAATAGCTAAATTAAGAGGTGAGAGGAAAGGAAAGGAAAATATATTAAATGCTCCATGTACGAAACAAAATAGCAACAACAGGACCCCTCCCACTAAGTGGAAGAAAAAACAAAATAACACCGACTGTATACTACAAGTACCAACAACGCAGCTTGCGAAGATGAGTATCGATTCTAAATTCGCCGAACTCACAGCTGACATCGTTAAAATGATTATATAAAATATGGTTGGCAGAGGGTCATGGGAGATATACTTCTGCTTTATGGAAGGACATTCGATTCATATCTGAACGGCATAATCTACACGCTATACTGTCGAAGGGCAAAAATAATAGTATCAGTACTGAGTACTAGTAGCGTACACAAGTAGCTGTAAACAAAAGTACAAGAGCTGCAGGCCAACCGTTCATTGCTGCCCCGCTCCACTTCGCCGCAAATTTGAATACTGCTGTACCAGCCACGAGGTGCTATTGACATCATCATGCTGGGCTACCATTCGACAAATGAGTGGCATAATAAATTTCAACGGCGACCCCTCTTAAACGTTCCCAGACACATGGGGGAAGAACACAAAGAACACCCAAACCAGAGAACAAATTATACTCGCACAGATTAACAGTGATTGCTCTAATTATATATACTACAAGTACCAACAACGCAGCTTGCGAAGATGAGTATCGATTCTAGATTCGCTGAACTCACAGCTGACATCGTTAAAATGATTATATAAAATATGGTTGGCAGAGGGTCATGGGAGATATACTTCTGCTTTATGGAAGGACATTCGATTCATATCTGAACGGCATAATCTATACGCTACACTGTCGAAGGGCAAAAATAATAGTATCAGTACTGAGTACTAGTAGCGTACACAAGTAGCTGTAAACAAAAGTACAAGAGCTGCAGGCCAACCGTTCATTGCTGCCCCGCTCCACTTCGCCGCAAATTTGAATACTGCTGTACCAGCCACGAGGTACTATTAACATCATCATGCTGGGCTACCATTCGACAAATGAGTGGCATAATAAATTTCAACGGCGACCCCTCTTAAACGTTCCCAGACACATGGGGGAAGAACACAAAGGACACCCAAACCAGAAAACAAATGACACTCGCACAGATTAACAGTGATTGCTCTAATTATATATATTATAAAAATTAAAATACACTCCAGCTGTGAGATCGAAGATTTCGTCGAAACTCATCTTTGCAAGCTGTGTGTGATACTCCGATCGCGCGCATTACGAGTTGTGTGTCCTCATTAAGGATATAGGTCGGCGACTCCCCTTACAGCTACAGTGTAGCTATAAGGGTCAACAGGATGATTTTAGTCAGTCTGTGCGCGGAAACTATAAAACCCGTTTCTGAGGGGGACAAAATCTGACAGCTGTGAAGGGAAAGGGGGGGCCTGGTTTTGATCAAAAGCGAGCGGGTTTGGAGGGGGGCGGGGGGGGGGGGGGGGGGGGAAGGGGCAATTTGTGCATGTAAGCTATAAATCCTTTCGAGGGGATAAATATTATTGGGGGCGGGGGGGGGGGGGGGGGGGGGGGGGGGGGGGGCGGGGGGGGGGGGGGGGGGGCAGCTCGATATGTGCCTGGAAACTATACATTATTTCGAGGGGATAAATGTGACATTTTTGGAAATAATACATCAGTTTATCGTGTATATCCTGGGGTAAATCGTACAATCAGTGAGTAAAGAGAGGGTGGAGTGTTCGAGGGGGTGGGGTTGGGATGGGTTAATTATATATATTGTATCATATGTGTCTATCGTGTGTCACGGCCGACTTCGCAACGATTCCTTGCCAGCGCCTAACTCCCGAAAAAACAAAAAAAAAAACGTTATCCGTTACAATCGCGGGCTCGCGGACAGCTGGGGGCAGATGCATATCGTATACTGTGGATTATTCTGTCTGGTGAGCACTTAGTTCTCCTGCTACAGGACTATGGTGTGCACACCGCAGTAGCTTTCCCTTCTACTGTAGTAGTGTAGTAGTAGTAGTGGAGTCATGCTACGGTAGCCCCCCCAACGTTTTTTCAACGAAATCGCCGGTTTCAAAACCAGCTCCCGGTCGTATCTCCTGAAACACGGCGTCCCTCGACACCCTCCCCGACGTCATCGATCGATACACCTTTGCACACAAAAAAAATATGTGGATACGTTATCTTTCAACACTATCCTTCCTTGTGTCGAGCAGCCCTGATACTTTTCTTTCAGCAGTATCCTTCCTTGTGTCGAGCAGCCATGATTCATTTGAAACGTTCGTTAAAGAAAATCAATGGCTTTGGGGGGGCCATCGTGGAATCAGTCAGTGGTGCAGTACTATGAGCTCCTCCTACTCCGTACAGTACTCTGGTAGCGAAGTAGTACAGACCGAAGACATGGACACGCCTTTGCAATTGCACAGTGACCCATATATGTTGCCATTTCATAACGATCATGCTCTGCCTTAGGGCAGCTATGTGCAGCATGCATCATGTTAGTAGTATAGGTCTAACGCTGACTCACCCATAAACACCCCAGAAATATCTTTTTGGGGGGGTGGATATGAGATGAGCAGAATAATTTGTACTCCCTCTTGAAGCCATGCAAATACGTGTATGTACCTCTTTCCCTGTGTGTTTATTTTTTTCCCTGAGGTACTCTTCCACTCCAGAGTGAGTGACTGGAGCCTGTCCGGTGACCACGGACTTGATTATGCGAGTTATCGTGAGAACAACAACAACAACAGCAACCACAACATTGACAACAACAACAACAACATTAACAACAACAACGACAACAAAGACAACAACAACAACAGCAACAACCGTTGTCTTCCTTGGCATCTGCTGCAGTACGCAAGAATAAAAGTACAACGTAAATCAGACGAGGAAGCCTGGAATTTTTCGGCAAGTTAACTTAACATCGCACTGTGTTAACTAGCATTGCGGTTATGGCACGTCGCGGGCGGTTTCGCTCGTGTGTTGACAAACACGCCGAGTACCACCCAGCAGCTATGGAGTACTCAAGGTAGATGGGTAGATGGGTAGTATATTGATTCGGTCATGGTTGGGATGAAACTAGGTGATAGCAGATGTCACAGCCATGTCAAGGCCATCATATATGGTTGAGAATGTAAGTGGCGGTGATGGTCCATGCTGGACACCCCACCTCATTCACTGCCTGTTCCATTTGCTGTCCCCTAGAGCATGATATTGCCAGCCTTGTTTCTAGGCAGCGAACACAGCAGCCACAACCAAAACCCAACCCCCGCCTCTTTTTGTCGTTCTGAACTACGGCTGCCGTAAGAACAAGAACAAGACTCATACAAACGTAAATCGAACGGGGCAGCAACGTATACATATGTTTTTATGAAAAATTAAGAGTAGCACTACAGCTGAACTCATGTTTGCAACCTGTTGTGCTATACTCCGAGGGCACGTGTTGCGGGGTCTGTACGTCCCCATGGAGGGTACATTTTATGTTTCCTCAGCCGTTTTTGCGCTGCTACCAATGACACCAACTACACCAATTCCAAACAACCTGACTCGCCCGAAAAATGCAAATGCAAGTTTTCCACGGGTCAGATCATTTCTCGTGGGTCGGATCGTGTCAGGTGACCCGGCCCGACCCGCGATATTCGAAAACCTTTTGACCCGACCCGACTCGACCCATAAGGTTTCCCACACCTTCTGATCCGACCCGACTCGACCCACGGGTTTTTGCAATACCTCCTCATCCGACTCGTGGGTCGGGTCATGCATGACCCTTGAAAGTCTTGATTTTTTTCAGGGTTATCTTGCGTTGATTACTAACATCCAGATGCTGGTTGTTTTTCGGCGTCCCCCACTAGACCCTTGCGTTTTCTGGCGATGCCGCAGGCGCTTTCAGGCACGTATTGACAGGAACACCGCGTGGCACTCATCACCTCACTACCCCCCAATGTCAAGATACGGCCTCGAAAGGCCTGTAAATATCCGAATTTGAGATCATTTGGATGGGTTTCGTATGATAAGGTTGGCGTTTTATATACGGGAAAGTTAGGAAATAGATCGGAGGCACGTGCCTCCGATCTCAGAAGCTATCCGGGGCTCTGGTGGAATCGGATAAAGCTATGTGTCTACGAAGGCAAAGAAAGTGAGTGCTCTCCGAGGACCTGCTCAATTGGCAAACCTGCAGGGGGCACTCTGTGTCCCCACCAATAATTTTACACTACCCACCGCCTGTAGGTAGTTGAAATTAAGTAATCCATCCCTCCGTAGGGGTTGAGCAGGTTTTTTGGGGGGCCAAGCGTATCTGACCTTCTGATAGGTTGACCGGTTGAGCTCGTCAAGTGTGGCACTATCGTCAAGCATGATAATTTTACGAGTAAATTTATTTTGGGACTAGCGCATAGCGCATAGAAAGTGTTGGTTGGGTTGCGCCAACGAACGTCTTCGAAGGCATGTTTCGGGTGATGATGGATGATGACAACGATGGATGATGATGATGATATTCAGCTCCTCATGTTAGAAGATCAGAAATTTCTTAGAATCTGCTCCACCCCCAACGCGGAATGACTCAATTTCTGTAGGCTATGTTGTGCAAGGGCTATAAATGGCTAACTTGGTGTGCACGCAACAGCATCGTTTTCGGCGTCCCACTATTAGTAAGACCTCGCCGTTAGGTATCCCCCCAAGCAAGCACTGCATCCCGGTTTTTTTATTTGTGCAAAACACTTGGAATCGGACTAGGATATCACATCTTGGATCTGGAACAAAACAGGTCTTAAACGCACACCGGAGGCGTTTTTTTTCTGGCACTGTGCGTGCTGATAGGCACAGCCGCGTTTTTTTTCCTGACGCTTACCACGATAGAGAAGCCCCATTTTCCCCTCCTGACGGTGATGACTTGTTGAGGACCTCCATACCTCTCACCCAAGGAGCACCTTTTCTTCGAGAAAGCTAGAACAGCGCTACTCGATGACCAAGGCCATGCATGGCCTACGGTAGGAATTTTGAAAAATGGGATCGCATTTTGCAAACAAGACCGGCATTTTTGACGATTTTGGGTCTACCCATTTACAACTGAAAACCCCTTTTTTATTACAAAATTGCTTGGATT
The DNA here is from genome assembly GCA_012845835.1 of Undaria pinnatifida. Taxonomy (NCBI): domain Eukaryota; class Phaeophyceae; order Laminariales; family Alariaceae; genus Undaria; species Undaria pinnatifida. The sequence continues at coordinate 1,355,596 of JABAKD010000022.1, forward strand.
TAGTATGGGGGTTTGGGGGCTCCAAAGGGGTCAAGATGGGTGAAGGAGCCCCCCATACAGCAAAAAATACGTTCGCCAAAAAACGGTATACCTTTATCAGAGCACGCCGGTGCGTCCGTGCTCCCTCCCCCTTTCGCTTACGTAGATAGGTACTTTTTTGCCCGGGACTTACCTCTTTTATCTTCCTGAATGCGTTTTCGAAGACGTCTATCTTCGTTTTGTGGCTGATGCGATCCACCACCATTTTGGCCGTAGTGGTCGCGTGGGCTGCAGCCGCCTGTCGCAATCGTCAGAACCGTTTGTTGGTTTTATAGGGAAGGGGAGGGTGATCTTCGTTTGTTTTTTTCTCACTTTACGGCAACACACACCCCTCGTAGCACACGCGATGTGGTCGAAAAATGTGACGCGTAGCTTGCAAAGATGGGTTGCGACGAAACTCTGTCGATCTCACAGCTGCGGTACCGGTATGTTTATGACACGCTACGCTAATGCAACACCGAGACTATGGGGTACGAGGTTTTCTTGCGGTGATAGCTATGCAGGGCTCCCCCAAAATGCCTCGCTAGAGATCCCGCAGCAGGTCTAATGGGATGCGTAGGGCACACGACACTTCTTGTATCATCGTCACCCGGCAAGCACGGCCGCAGCTATCGCATCGTACAGGTCCATCGCTAGGAAAAGCATTCCCGCAGCCATGGCCGCAACAACGCCACTCTTTCCTACAAAAAATACAAAAATCAAGATCACAAAACAAAAGCAAATCAAGCGAGAAGAACAAGGCGAATCAAAGCACAAAGCACAACGCAAACGACATAGCCATGCCCAAAAAAAAGGGGGGTGACTCAACTAACTAACTAACTATCGTTGTTATGTGGGTACCCATTTCGACAGCGGTTGCGGTTTTTGTTTGCAAAGGAGGCGGTATCTGATTACAGTAGAGGTGCCCCAATTTGTTTCGTTTTCTGAATCTCCTCGATTAAGGACTCCCACATCTAATAAAACAGAAAACAGAAAAACGATTTTGATCGAAACGAAACTCAAACGCGATGCTCCAATCCCATGGTAAGGGCATACGCAAACAATACTTTGGCCAAAAAAAAAAAAACGGAAATTCGGACGAGGTTAAGGAGCTCGACATTCAGAAACAGATTTAGCAAAAAAAATGCCACCGGTGGGGTAGCAAGCGCCTCAGGTACAACTGAGATTGTGGCTGCCTTTGGCATTAAAATTGAACTGAAACGCGTTCATTTCGCAACCGTATAGTGGCAAAAAATATGAAGTACTACAGTGTAAATGTTGGAAGCGAGCTCCCTAATTTGCTTCAGCGCAGAGTACAGCCCTGCTCTCGAATCTCCTCGTCAGTTACAACCACGTAAAAAAAACTGTCTCTTACCGCCTTTTTCCTAGTGGAAACTCGTGTTTGGGGGAAATGGGAGGGTTTGGTTTTTTTCCAAGGGGTTAAGCCAAATTGAACCGAAACAGTTGTAATAACTAACCATGCTGTAGGCACGTGTTGGCGGCGACCCCTCCTTTCTTTGCATGAATCAACATTTTCAGCACAAAGTGCCCATTTCGGCAAAAAACACGTTCTTTCATCACAAGGTAACCACTCCAGTACAAAGTCACCAGTTCAGCGCTAATAAACTAATTTTTAGAATAAAGCGACTGTTACATGTTCTACAAAGCACAAAAAACAAAAACACTTGTGAGTGATTCTTACTACGATAGCCCCCCCCAAGAACCAGCGATTTTCTTGCTAGACACGAGGAAGGATCCTATGAAAAAGGTATCTTCATGCATTTTCTTGGTTGCGAAGGGTTATCGAACGATGACGTCGGGGCGGGAAGGGGCACCGCACCGTCGTTCAGGAGATACGGCCGGGCGCCGGTTTCAAAACCAGCGATTTCGCTAAGTAAAAGTTGGGGGGACTACCGCAGAACAACGCCGACTTACCTTCTTGAGGCCCTGCTCTCCAGTATCCCCCGCCTCGCTCTCCATGGCCAATATCCCCGCCTTCATATTTGCACGCCTGAAACGTTGCACACGTCCGACAGATCACCGATCATTCTAGTTGATGATCTAGATATTTTGGGAGAGATTAGTTTGAGCTGTACGGTCTGAGCTGTGCGGTCTAGCGCATGGTACAGGGTGAGAGCCGTACGATCCGTATGATCGCGCAACTTTCAAAAGGGTTGGATACGTACTCTTTACATACAGATCTTGCAGAACATCTTATAACGGCAGAGGTACAGTATCTACTGTAGATGGTCTCTATGTGACCTATAAAATCTATATGATCTATATGATCTATATAGTCTATATGGATCTATATGATCGATATATGATCCATATAATATATATGATCTATATAATCTATATAATCTATATGATCTATATGATCTATATGATCTAAATGCTCTATATGATATATATGATCTATATGATCTATATGATCTATATGATCTATATGATCTATATGATCTATACCATCTATATCCTCTATATATTCTATATCGTGATCTGCCTGAGGTGTATTTTGGAACATTGCAACCGGGCAGGTCACTTCCGTAACATGTCTGGTACGGTGATTTTTCTAACGAACGAAAAAGGCTAAACTAGTTTTTTTTTTGGTTTCTCGCCCGACAAGATATTGCCTAACGTGACACTTACAAAATAGGGGTTGCTTGCGTTATTCACATATACTCATTTCGTCACGTTTTCGATCGCGGATACTTGTTGACGTTGCTTTTTTCAGGGAGGGGTCTTCGTGAGTGGTGCCAAAACTCGCAGGTGGGCCCGTCTCGTCTCGTCCCGTCCCTGCCCGGCCCGGCCCGGCCCGAGAGAGTTTTAAATTGCGGGCGATAGCCCGACCCGACCCTCCTGATTCCAATCCAGCGGGTCGCTGGCCCTGCTGGCCTGCTCCCAATCTCAACGGTCGCGGGCCCGGCCCGTGAGATTCTTAAAGCGCGAGCCTCGACCCGGCTCGGCCCGTGAAATTTTCAAGTCGCGTGCTCCCGGCTTAGCTCGGCTCGGCCCGGCTTGGTCCGGCACGGCCCGGCCTGGCCTCTACTCAGAAGTTATTTTAGCGAAAATTGTGCCACCTCTAGATCGCGGCAAGCGTCGAACGGCCAAACTTACGGCAAGGCGTGCGTTTTGAGTCTTTGTTTTCGTTTTCGTTTTCGTTTTTGTCCCTATTTTTTTTGTCGCTTAAAGGTTAAGTCAGGGGAGGGGAACTCACTCGCCTAAGCGGCTATCTTTGGGCAAGTGTGAAGGACTTGTGCTGGAATATGAGTCCCACTTTCTTACCAGAAACTTTCCTCAGAACATTTCTCAGAGCATTCCTCAGAACATGCACCATTGCGGGTATTGTTTCATCACAATGCTTGCCGCCAGATGTCCAGGCGATAGGGTGGGACTGTTCATCGTGTTGCACTCTTCCCTTTTTATATATTTTGCTTGCTGTGTTGTTGAGTTGCCAGGGGTAAGGCACAAGTTATCCCTGCAGGCATGTCCCCGGTGTTATCAAAGATTGATAGAAACAGCTTTTATTGTTCCCTCAGGATCGATGATGACAGCTGAGACGAGAGGCAAGAGTCTCTCCGTCTCCTGATTACCCCGAACATGAAACGCCATCCTGTAATACGAAAACGGCCAATTTCCTACCAGAGGGTATCTAAATCAGGTAATTGCCGGCCTTTCAAGGCCGCACCTAAACAGCATTCTGTCTGAGTACCGTCGACCATGTAAGGTACGATGTATATATTGAATTTGTTTGAGGCCTCCTACGGCGACCCGTGGTCCATCTCTTTGCGGGAACAAAAATAGCAAGTGATGAAGGGATCTCTCTGTGATACAAATTCCGAGACGTTTCGACCACATCCGTGGTTCCATTTTGTGCCAAACTTGGACCCGACGGGTCCAATTCGACCGCTATTTTGCGTCAGGATGCCCAGGCGATAGGATGGAATTGCCCTTCGGGTTGGGAAATGAATTATTGCAGTTTGCGACAGATGGCTCACGACCATAGATGGGATTGTTCGTCAGCTTGAGCTTTTCTACTTCTTTAGAAAAGTCGGCGTTTTTTAGGGGCGGGGAATGGGTAGAGCTCCTCAAGCGAAAAAATAGGCCCGATTATATTGCGGTGCTCCCCTTAACGTTTTGCTCTCGCGATATGTCATGGACTGCCACTTACGCTGGGCCGTAAAAAATAATTCAAGTCTGCTTCCAAAAAGTGAGGTCCGATGGACATTGCTGTTGTTAGCACAGTCAATATTTCGCGCCCACGTCCGAACACCTATTAACAACCACGTGCCAAACAGCACGAGACAATTGATCTACGCCCCCCCCCCCCCCCCACCCACCCACCCACCCGCCACCACCAAAGGAAAAGCTAAAACTAAAATTAAAAGAGAAAGAAAAATACCAATGCAAATACAAATACAAAGAACATGAAGCAAAAAACAGACAGGAGGTAAGAAAATAGAAAAACGAAAGGGCCGCTCGCGTATTTACTACATGGTACGAAGTGCAGTATTAGAAGGTGGCCTACACAAGGCAGCGACAGTGGAGGCACCCTCCTATCTATTTGGGGTTGATCTTCCTGCCGTGGCTCCCGTGTAGCGTTGTTTTACCGGTTTTGCATAGGACAAGGTTAGGATATTTAGCGACGGATGGAAGCGCGTGTCACCTGTCGGCCTGGGCTTTGAGCTGCTTTCTCAGCTGCACGATCTGGTGCCTTTCCCTTAGCTCCGCCTCTCTCCTCCTCCTCTCCTCCTCGTAACAGCTACGCACGCGATCCGATTCTGCTTGCGACACCTGCATTATTTGATTGATTGATTGATTGATTGATTGATTGATTAATTGTTGTTGTTGTTGTTGTTATTGTTATTGTTGTTGTTGTTGTTGTTGTTGTTGTTGTTGTTGTTGTTGTTGTTGTTGTTGTTGTTGTTGTTGTTGTTGTTGTTGTTGTTGTTGTTGTTGTTGCGTGCTAGGATACGGGTAGCAACGTTTTGGCAAAAAATCTTTCGTGAAGGACGGGTGGGTGCTCCTTGGCCCAAAATCTCCCGAATTTCCAATTTTGTTTTTTGCGATATATATGCCGTTTTGGTATACATGGACCAGGGGATCTGTTCATCGAAACCTTCGACTTTCTTCGACTTCATTTTTTCAAAACCTGTTTTCGGGGGAGGTATATAATATCACCATCCTGTTGATCCTGGTACAAGCTACACTGCAGTTACAAGGGGAGTCGCCGACCTATATCCTCCATGAGGACACACACCCAGTAAAATACGCGCGATCGGAGTACCACACGCAGCTTGCAAAGGTGAGTTTCGACGAAATCTTCGATCTCACAGCCGGAGGAGTGTATTTTTATTTTTATAGAGCTACAGGTATATCTATATAGGTATATCCATATATGTATATGTACGTATAGAATGGTGTCTCGAGTAAGGAAAAGCCTCAGAAAAAGAAACGGTTCACCTTACCTACCGACTGATTCTACGATAGCCCCTCCCCCCAAAAAAACAGCGATTTTCTTTTTGCGAATGCTTCATGGCTGCTCAACACAAGGAGGATACAATTGAAGACAAAGTATCCATCTATTTTTCATGTGTGCAAGGGCCTATCGATCGATGACGTCGGGGAGGGTGTCGAGGGACAACGTATTTCAGAAGATACGACCGGGAGCTGGTTTTGAAACCGGCGATCTCGTCAAAAAACGGTTCAGCTTGGCCCTAGCGCGGATCGCGCCTTCACCAAAATTTGTCGGAAGGTCATTACTATTATTTTAAGTTTCGGTTTGGTTTTGTTTCAGTTTTGTTCTTGGGTAGGCCCGGCGCTGAGAGCGCACTAAGCGCGGAGGTTGTCCCGGGGCGAGCGCCTCCCTGCTCGGGCAGGAGGCCTCAAGTAATCCAATACTTAAAACGATTAGTATGGACGCACAAGAATACGATAGCAGCAGTATTTATTCGTTGTACACATAGACCATGGAATTTTCATCGCGTTGCGTTTTTCATTATTTTTTTTGTCAACTTTTGCGTTTGGGTTGAGGTATCGTACAGCCCGTCAAGCGAGAAGCCCCGTAATTTCTTAGGTACACCTCTACGGTAGCATGCGTCACTTTGCAATTTCCTGCCAGGGCGGGCGCGTCCTCTCCTAAATGCAGGACGGGTCTGCAAATAAATCTCTGCACACCCTGAATTACGTATGCTGGTTATGGCATTCGATACTTGTAGGATTTCTTTGCAGCCGGCGGGTGGAAACCCTCGATTTTGGTGTATGGGTGTCCAACAGCATTTAGTCCAACTGTACGGTATGCAGCACGCTTCCACATTGGCGGGCATGTGGCCGAGTACGACTAGTGAGTAGTGTCATTTTATGTATTTGTTTATATGTTTATTTTTTATCCTACAGCTCGAGTCGTAAGAGGTTCTACCCTCAGCGAGCTTCTAGACACGCCGCGGTCACAGTTGTCTTCCCTTCTCCCCCAGGTGCTACGTGGCTTCATTGTTATCGCGCATGCGGTTCATTAATCATTCCTACATTTCAGCTTTTCACGCGTGATTTTCATTGAAGTTTGGCATAGGTATCTAATAAATATCCAAAACAAACGACCAGGCGATCTTCTAGTTGGCATGTACCCATGAGCGATTTGCTTGTTTTTTGGCGGGCACACGCAGGAGCAGTTTCGCGTTGTGATACAGCTGGGGACATACTACTTTTGTGCGATACCTCTCGAGCGTGGTTGGCGTCTCCCGATAGCAGCAACAGCTCTTCGTAGTCCTTGATTTTTGCCTGTAGCGTGCGTTCGACAGCACCCAGTTGGTTGTCGAATCCCACCCGCTCCTCCTGCAAGTGTCCGTGTTTCGGTCAGGGTTAGAGTTTGTGTTGGTGTTGGTGTTGGCGTTGGTGTTGGTGTTGGTGTTGGTGTTGGTGTTGGTGTTGGTGTTGGTGTTGGTGTTGGCGGTGGTGTTGGTGTTGGTGTTGGTATTGGTGTTGGTGTTGGAGTTGGTGTTGGTGTTGGTGTTGGTGTTGGTGTTGGTGTTGGTGTTGGTGTTGGTGTTGGTGTTGGTGTTGGTGTTGATGATGTTCGTGTTGGTGATGTTGTTGATGATGTTGGTGATGATGGTGTTGGTGTCAGTGTTGGTGTTGGCGTTGGTGTTGTTGTTAGTGCCGGTATTTTGTGTGGAAATTATAATCGACGATGGAGAGTTCTCATGCACCGTTTCATTCACCTGTAAAACAGAGCGTGTACACAGCTAAATAAAAACACTTCGAAAAGAGCTATTATAACTATTAATAGTAAACTGCTAGACGGGCTGTCAAGATGGAACCATAGAGGCATTAAGGTATACCATTTCACGCGCGCTACGATAGATATATTAAGGTATACCGTTTTTTGTCGAAAACATTTCCGAAAGACATGGCTCTTCAGCCCTTCTTAGCCCCAAAACGTCGGAAGCCCTTTCTTCTTCTTCATTGGTTTTCAGTGATTTTTTGGATATACCTACGCGTCGTGGGATTTTCCTTCGGTTTTCACCGCCATTCTGATCAAAACCAAGTTTTTTTTTGCCCGCGGAAAAAAATGGTTGGTATGGACCCCTTCAAGCGAGGAGCCCCAAGAAAAGGCAATGGTTGGTGTACCTCTGCCGTCGCGTTTGTCCCTCAGGTTCAGCCTGTCCATATCGACAACCGATACCGCCTTGGAAAAAAAAAACTTTCAGCGACAACGTCCAGCGATCGATATGCTTCCCGAATCCCCCACCACAAACCGACACGGACAAGAAAGACTAACGCCCGAATGGGTAGGGTGGGCCGTAGCTGGAGCAGGGCCGCGGCGGAAGGCTGTTTTCTCACGGCCGAGGGTTTGGCTGGTAGGTGAACTTGAGCACGTCCCACACTAGCCGGAGGGATGACTTTCCGGGTGGCTATCTCCACCGCATCTGGTCCCCAAGGATCAGGGCGGGTCAACATACTCACGCATCCCTATACAACGGCAGCTTGCGCTGCTGGATTAGCGACGGGAACCGCCGACAAGAACAGCTCGCGCTGTAGCTGCCGCGGGAACCGAAGGATATTGAAGGATACGCCAGCTGGCGCTTTATTGCGAACATATATACATTTGGGGATAAATTGACGAACGAGATGCACGAAAAATTGTGGAAATGTGGTGAGCTATAAGCTTCGCTTTTCGACATCCGCCGGAGAATGAAAAAAAAAGAAAACGAGACAAGATTTACTAACCTTTAGCCGCTTTACAATTTGCTCGTAGGTCTTGCGGATGCTCTGCGCCTCGTTGTACTTAATCATGGCCTTGTCCAAGCGGTTCTCCAGCATGCGGATCTTTCGAGTCAGAGGAGAATCCTCCCGGTTCGGCTGCGTAAACAGGCGGCAAAATGCGCATGGTTTAACCCGTCGTCAGCGGCAACGGAGGAGGGAGGACAACAACACAACCCAGGAAACCGCGCAAGAGAAGCTAGAGTACCGCACGCAATACCACCCAATATCACCCAAAGAAGCTACGGTTTTGGGTCATGCTGAAATTGTTGTGTGCAAGGCTGGGTCTGCCCTACGCTAGTGTTAAGGTATTAGTATTAGTGGGGGGTATTAGTCCGTTTGACCACTTGCAAAAGGTGAACCAATAGCTTACCTAAACTAAGCCTTATACCACTCTTCCCCGCTGGATAGCAGAGTCGGCCGGATATACGGGCGGACCTGTCAATATACAAGCGGTTTCATTTCCTGCGGATACCGGGGAGAGTCTTCTTAAAGCTCGACGTGGGGAAAATCTGAAAGCGTTTATTATTGTGGATAGTGGGATTCGAACCCACGACCCCCAAAAAAACATGGTCTGTCGACGACGCCATTTGTTGAGGATTTAGTAGGGTAGTAGTCCGTTTGACCACTTGCAAAATGTTAACCAATTGCTTATACCCAAACTAACCCTTATAACACAATGTTCGACGTTGGTATCATTGGCGACAACAGGGAGGGCGCGTACTCCTTTCAAGCATAGCGCCGCAATCTTGAGATCATTGGCCCTCGCATCCCTACAGTCCCGGGACGGAGCCCGTCGGGCGTTCACCGACCAGACAGGCACCGTGTGCACCAAGCGCGAAGCGCCGTGAGGTGTTCGGCGAGGGCGCATGAAGGGTGAGCTGCATCCTACCAAGAAACCTTTGTGCGGGCGGGGGGGGGAGGGGGTTACTCATTTGTTGCTTGCCTTCGTCATTCGACGATTGGCCACGCATGCCCTTCGAGACGAAGCATCGTTCCTACTCTTGGCAGATACACGTTCAACATTAAGATGCTCATTGCGTTTACTCCGTACACTACATGTGAAAACAAATGCGTATCTTATTCCCTTTCTGTTTGGCCGTCTTTCTGTGGCCACCTTCTACCTCCTAAGATAGCGATCGTTTTTTCTCCCTGCCGTCCACCGCACCAATTTTCCCTATTTCACAATCGTCTATTGCCTCAATCTCCTACTTTAACACGTCCATGTCCTCCTTATGCAGCTCACACTCTCCCACTATGGGAGTCCAGCGGTAGTGCGTGCGGAAACAAGGAGTCCTCGTGGAGACGAAAGGGTGTCGGGATGCCTTCCAACAACCTAATTTCTCATGAATAGTTTCGTGTGTTGTGTGGAATTCAATAGCCAGGGGGAAATATTACGAATACTTCGAGTCGAAGGAGAATCCTCCTGGTTCGGCTGGAGAACCGGTAGAAAAACGCCCGACAGAAGCCGTGCCGCGAAACACGAACTGCTATGTAGGCGGGGAGAGGACAACATAAACTGCTTATGCGTCGCACGGTAGACGTATATTATGATAGCGTGTTTTCGGCCAAACCTTGTCTGAATGACGTCTATATGACGTCGGGGGCGTGGGAGGAGGGTGTTACCGCATCATGGATGGCGGTAGTCTGGCTATCGTGGACCCTCATATCTTTACAACGCCGGCACGGAGAGCCTCGAGTTTGTACCCGTTGGGAAGTGGGGGAGCAGCAGGGGCTGGTAACAACATGCGCAGAAATACACGCCAAGCCTGGGAAGCAAACAAGGTGATGCTCACCCGTTAACGCCTTTAGAGTGGAAAAAAAATGAAAGCACACGACGATTACACCCGTATGGACCACACGAAACAGCAGTGTAGATAGCTGCACGCCACCCGGGCTACATCCCCCCCCCCCCCCTCTCCCTCCAGCACGAGGGCTGCGGAGTGTTGGCGCTAGCTTGTCCCGAAAACCCTGAACCTTGCCTGCCGTGACTCCAGCTCAAGATCCTTAACCTCGTCTTTCAGTTGCTGTAGTCCTTTCCGGCACGCCAATGACCTGGAACGCCGGACACGAGACCCAAAATAGTGCTGTCACTGGCGGCGATGGTATCAGCGATGGTATCAGCAATGGTGACCACGATCAAGCGGGGGGGGGGGGGGGGTGCACTAATTTCATGCATGGCCGTAGTCTTGAGCCCAGATATATTCGGGTGCCTACAGTGCTGCGACGGAGCACGCCGGGGTTTCACCGACCAGGCAGGCATCGTGTGCACCAAGCGCGAAGCGAAGCGCCGTGGGGCGTTGAGCGGGTCGCATGAAGGGTGAGCCGCACGATTCCAGCTAACAGTCACTTGTGAGGTGGACTTCCGCACCTTGTTTGTGCTTTGTTGCCCATGGATGAGAGCTTTTAATATATTTAATTTTTTTCTGGTGTGGTCGCTTCCAGGCACAGAAAATTGCAGTAGGCGGAGCACTTTCTAAGGGCTCTTACTGGAGCCGCTCAGGGCCTCTCGCGCGAGCGCCCCCCCTGCTAGTTTTGAAACTCGTGTCGTAATATTGTTCATGTTTTGTGTTTGTTTTGACAATTTGAGTAACGCGAACCGCCCGATATATATATAAGGTGACTGATTCTACGATAGCCCCCCCTCCCCCAAAGCCAGCGATTTTCTTTTTTTTTTCTTCTTTAACGAACGTTTCATGGCTGCTCGACACAAGGAAGGATGCTATTGAAAGAAAAGTATCCATATATTTCCTTGTGTGCAAAGGTCTATCGATCGATGACGTCGGGGAGGGTGTCGAGGGACACCGTATTTCGGGAGACACGACCGGCATCATAGGAGGAGCTGGTGTCAGAACCGGCGATTTCGTTGAAGAAAAGTTAGGGGGGGGGGCTACCGTCGAACGACTCATGATAGAGTATACATATAGCTCCCCTTACCGGCTTCTGTAGTCGTTGTAGTTCTTTCGGAGGCGGTGAACTTCCCTCTGTGCCGTGTCAAGCTCTGCCAACTGGTGACCAGGCAAAAGGCGTACCAGTGGGCGTTAAGGGCACATACATACGTAAATATCAAGCCGCTGATCCGTACTCGCATCGGACAGATCACGATCTAGATAATATAGATACCATACCTTTCGTTCGGATATGAGGATCTGCGCAGTACAGAGAAGGGTGACATATTTCACACATCAAACGGATCGTATAGATCCCCATTTCATGACTTACAATAGATTTCTCGCGACATATCAAAATAAAGCCACGTTGCAGCATCTACCAAGTGTATATTTAGGAACATCTCAGATAGTTCAACGTTTCAGTATCTACTATTTTTGGGACGGGCCAAGGCTACGGTAGGGTAGGGTAGGGAAGCGTAGGGTAGGGTAGCGTAGGGTAGCGTAGCGTAGGGTAGGGTAGCGTAGGTTAGGGCAGGGTGGGGTATCGTAGGGTAGCGTAGCGTAGGGTAGGGTAGGGTAGGGTAGGGTAGGGTAGGGTAGGGTAGGGTAGGGTAGGGTAGGGTAGGGTAGGGTAGGGTAGGGTAGGGTAGGGTAGGGTAGGGTAGGGTAGGGTAGGGTAGGGTAGGGTAGGGTAGGGTAAGGGTAGGGTAGGGTAGGGTAGGGTAGGGTAAGGGTAGGATAGGGTAGGGTAGGGTAGGGTAGGGTAGGGTAGGGTAGGGTAGGGTACCTCCTTTTCACTTCCGGATTTTCACGTTTTCACCACTCGCCCGAGTGACTCTGTATCTCACTGGCGAAAAACATTTCAGGTGATTAATTTGGCGCGGCAGATGTTATCATTCCATTACGGATTCACGTCGCAAGATTACAACAGCACGAACTCTGAAAATTGCAAAAGGAAGAGGGCAGTCACTCGCGCGAGTAACCCCGATCCCCTGCAAAAGAGGGCCCAAAAAAAAACTTATCGTAGCATTGGTGGACGGATCAGGTAGATCCTCATTACATGATTTGTATTTTTCGGAGATATATGAAGGAGATACATACTTCGTGACCTAAATTGTTCGGCACAGATTATTAGATAGATCCTCAACTCATGGTCTGGATATTTCCGAATAGACCAGATAGATCTCCATTTGACGATCTAGGTATTCCGGAACATGTCGTACAGATCCCCATGTCGTGATTAAGATATTTGGGGGGAAATGCAGCCCTGATATACATTATGTGAATGGTCTACTGCAGATGATATTGTCAGATGGGAGCTGTGTATGCTTTGCATGATCTAGCACATTGTTCCTGGGTCGTGGATGTGTCCTGACAAAAAGCCCGCACAACCTTTGATGACGGCTGATGTAGGGTGTATCAACAAATGATCTCGATCGTTGCTCTGTCCGATGTGCGAAAAACAAATATTACCGCATCTCTATGGTCACCCCCTTCGGCCAGCTGTGAAGGATCTATTCATACATAATCTAAATAGTGACCTGTCTTTTCTGTGTGTGGGGTTCTGTTGCCTACCTCGTCTCCATGCTCACGCCCTCCGAAATCTGTGTAAGATCTAGATAATCTAGAGATGATCGCCTCCAATGTTCATGCCCTCCAAAAACCTGTGGAGGATCTAGACGATCTAAATGATCTAGGTGTTGATTTGTACCAGGTATTATTTGAGAACATTTCTCATGACGGTGGAATGATGCCGATGATCTATTAATAGATGGTGATGTTTCCGCTTATGTTCAGTATAGATGATCTAGATCGTGATCTGTCCAACGTGTTCAGTATAGATTATATATATCGTGATATTTCCACTTGTGTTGGGCATTGTTGATCTAGGTTGTGATCTGTCCAACGTGTTCAGTATAGATGATTTGGTCATGATCTGTCCAACGTGTTCGGTATAGGTGTAGATCGTGATCTGTCTAACGTGTTCAGTATAGATGGTCTAGATCGTGATCTGTCCAATGTGTTCAGTATAGATTATCTAGATCATGATCTGTCCAACACGTTAGGTATTTGCTTGCTTTGTCTCCATGTTCATCCCCTTTGACGAGCTGGGAAGGATCATTCTTCTTAGTACTTCAAGCGCGGTGGGCTTAACCGTTGTGCGGACAGGAGTGACGCGGTGGGGTTACCAGCCGATTGTCAAAAGCGCCATATATATTAAGCTCCCTTTGTCGGGTACCCATGTAGACATCAAGCCAGCAGAGAAGTAAATTCGTCGAGTACTCGAGTGCGGCTACACCAGCAGAATAGAAAAGCTGCCCAAACCAGGGACATTCAACCACGGATATCCTGTAGTGAATTTCCCATCACAAAAACAACCATCGTCGTTGATGTATCAGATCCAAGATCAATCAACAGATCTACACCAGATCTACATGGGCTAGAAAATGAAATCTCCGACCTCCGATATTTCAGTTCTCCCCTCACATCCAAGTTCACGCCGTCCGACGAATCGTGAACTATCTATTAACAAAAATGGATAGTCTACATCGTGATTTGCTGGAATTGTCACGTATTGCAATCTTTTCACCTCATCGCCATGTTCACCCCCCCTGACGAGCTGTGACAGTTTAAGCCGCACGTCCTTGTTTTCTGCTCGCAGTCGTCGGATCTCCTCTTTGTTAGCCCCCTTATTGGCCTCCAATATGTCGATATTTGCCTAAAAATCACGAGGCAACGGCAACAATATAAAAAATAAATCCCAAAACGACTCATAAGCTGTGTGAGGTCGAGAATTTCGGTGAACCTCAAATGCTTGCAAGCTGCGTGTGCTAAATCTATCGTGCGTGCTACGTATGCATGCTACTCATCCCCCCCCCCCTTTTCGTCATCGCATTTTCTTTCCAGCTCAGCTCGTACAGTAAGAGGTTTTGCCCTCGGCGACCTGCTGGACAACCCGTGGTCACGGGCATCTTCCCTTCTCCCTCCCCCGGTACGTGTCTCTGTTTTTATTGCGCATAGGGTTCAGTGTTCCCAAGTTTCAGCTTTTTCTGCTCGTCGGTTTGCATCAAACTTCGCCAGCTCGCGCTCTCGCGCGTTCGGTCTGTCAATCAATAAGAACCAGCCCCTTGCGAGACTCGAACCTACGACATCAACCTAAATAGTTAAGCGTCTTACTGTTGAACCACCGGGGACGACGGCTACTCTGATGGGGGTCCACGGATGGCGATGCAGCAAACGAGGAGTGAGGTCTTGTCACGACATGAGCGCGCAACGTACGCGACAGTGAATGCTGCACGCGTGTAGTTCAAGTCTCTGCATTGGAGTCCGGCATAAATCGGACACCTTCTCGGCTGGGATGTTTGCGAGTTCCACACTCCTTCAGTTTTTGAAAAAGGTATCAATGTTATCGAAGCCGACCGGCGTCATCACCCGGGGATGACTACCCCAGCACGAAAAAACAAAAAAAGTTTAGGAAATCGACAAATAAATGGTCGGAAGACACAGCGTACTGTTTGTTTTCCTCACTGTTTGTTTGTGAGTTGCGTTGGACCATGATTTTTTGGCGTTTCGACGATTTCGACTAGTATTGTCTCACAGGTCTTCCTGCCTAATTCCTACCCAATCAAACTTGGTTTATATCTCGCTAACACCTCACCAATACTGTAGCACGTGGCTCTTGTGTGACACGAAACGAGGCGTTCCACCTCCAGGGCATCACGTTGCATTTCCCGATGTAGTACGTATGATGCGTGGCCTTTTAAGTGACACATTCCATCATCCATCACACGTCTGCGACCTTGAGCCATGCGCATACACCACCGCCGTTAGCCCAAGCAGGCTAGCGTTGTTTACACTTTTGAGCACGACTAGTAGCCCAACGAGGCTGGGCTTTTTACATCTTTGAGCACGGCTATTAATAGTAGCCCAAGCAGTGAAATAGCGTTTTTCGGCTGTTTAGTTTTTATTTAGTTTTCCAGAGCTTTTCGATATCCCCAAATGCGAACGCCGTATGGAACGCCTTTACGTCGGTACATATCTTACCTTTCGATCCCCCTGCAAAAGCCGCATGCGTTCGCGGAGGTCCTCCATCTGCTCGGTGACCGACAGGTTATCGGATCTTCTCATCATTTTGATGGTGGCCTTGAGTAAACGTCTCCTATGAGTCGGAACAAGGGCAACAGCAAATAATAAGAAAATTAGAATGCTGGTGGCTTTGAGATATCGTCTGAGTTGAGTGGAACAACACCAAAAACAGAAACATATCATGATGGCCGCCGTAGGCGTTAAGTCGAACAAGGCAAAGCAGTAAGTGGTATCGTTGATGGCTTTGTGTTTCTGAGCTGGGTCGGACAAGACACAAAACAGGGGAGAGTGATGCTGGTAAAATCTGAGATGAGCCGAGCAGAGAAAAAACAGCAGAGAATAGACTACTCATTTAGCGCCATTTGGAAACATACACGACTATACAGGATGAAATCGTCTAGGTGGCTTAACATTATCGTCTTGCTTTGAGTAGCACAAGACGAAGCAATGAACAAATTCTATGTTGGATGCAGTTGTGTGAAAATATCTCATCAGATAGTACTTGTCCCTTTTTTCGCCCGCGCTTGTGGTGACTGTCCGGTTTCTTCGCAATATTCAGCGTGAGTGTTTTTCACTTTTGTTTTCGTGACTTGCACCGCCGCCATATAACAACTGCTGTCCATTGCGCTGCGCCAACCTGACGTTTTTTTTTTGTCCATTTTCGGGCGCGAGGCGCGCACAACCACTAGCCCGAGTGGCCTGTAGTCGCTAGCGAGAATGACAACAACTTTATTCCTACTGGAACCTTGGTCTTCCACGAGAGGTGTCGGGTCTTCGAGTCATCTTGGTGGTGACCTTGGCGTGTGGGTTAGCGATAGCGTGTGGGTTAGCGATAGCGTCGACCACTTCTACGGTAGGGGTGTGCTTTTCTTTTTTTTTGGGGGGGGGAGGGGGTCATTGTTTGCAGTGGCTCTGGTCCACGTCGCGCGACTGATCCCCCCTGCCCCTTCGCGCTCCGAAATCTTTCGTGCCGTTTTTAATTTTGCGAGGTGTATCCGCAGCGGAACGGTTAGCTACGCTGCGCCACAGTATCGTCTAAGGTGTTTTTATCAGCGAGGTACAGAGTCACTCGTGCGACTGGCTCAAACCCGCGGAATTCCGAAGAGAAAAAATGGGGTATATCATAACACCCTCCCTTCCATAGCCTCTTGGTCCGTCGGACAAGACGGAGCAGAAAACGAACTCCATGCATTCACCCGTATACGGTAGATACTATAAGGATACAGCCGTACGGTAAGCATTTAAGTCGGTAGCTAATTCGTCATTTTGTGACCGATTCAAAGTGATGACGGGCGCCGTCTGCGCGCCAGCATTTCACACGTCGGGTGTACCGCGCGATCAAGATAATCTAAATCCGCATTTCGATTCGAGGCGAGTCAGGCGAGTCGACGAGAGGGGAGAAAAAGCTGAAGTCTTCTCGCGACAAAAATGAACGCGTGTACTCTAGTGGGGAGGGGAGAGAAGAGCCTGCTTCTTGACCCTACATCTGAGTTACATTTAAGGAGGGAGAAGGAGAAATAACAAGGGTGACCAGATAGTATATGGGACGCAAAAATCCTGCATATAGACTTCTATCGTTTATGATATATTGTGCGGGGTCTGTGTGCTGTAGTTCTGCACAGAGCCGACCCAGGAAACCTGTGCTGGAACATGCAGAGCATCCAGCGCCCACCTGGTAAGATTATCTATAGGACATGCAGATCATACACACCAGCGGTTTGTCTGCCCTGCTGGGTAGAGATCAATAGACTAGAGATCCGATCTGTCTGATGTCCCCAGCATTGTGTCTTAGGCAGCACCACTATGGGTCAAACTGTCATACACGTTTCTACACTACAAGGCAATACAAACGTAGCTTGTATTTGGGTCCAGACTGGCACGAGGCAGAGATGCAACACGATGCATTTTCTCTGGCTCAAACCTTGCATCGGGCGTATATCGTGCTTCGTATCAAAATACTCAATGCTCGCACAGCTATAGCAACAGACCATGATTGCGCGACGCACGAGAGAGGCGCTCCACAGGTCTTTCCTTCGATAAGCGTTGAAAAACGGGTCATGTTGTCACCACAGAGCTTGTACTTCGCATCTCTCTAGCACGAAGAACTGCCGCATGACGGTGGATGTAAATGACATCAACGGGGAGAAAGAACAGTGAACAACGCGAGCACGCACACACACAACGCACACACCGCTGCAAGTTCTTTTCCGCCAAGATAAGCCTCGGGTTACCTAGTACTGAGTTGCGATATATTGCGATCGAATCAACAGAGCATGTCGGCATGAGGCTTGATAAACAAGAGATGACACTCGTGCTGCCGTTATCATTTATCTATGAAATATGCACCGGGTTACGTATCAGTACAGCACCAGGCAAACGCACGACTATAATAACAGCAGGTAGCTATTGCTGGTACGAGTCGTATATAATAATCTGGACCTGGTAATGCTTTACAACAGCAGTAGCGAGTCTTTAATCTGTAGTCTAATGATGTATGTAGACTACAGCCGTAGTAGCGAGTTATCGATGGGCTTGACGGAGCATGTCGGCGTGAGGCGGCGAGACAATCACCGGGACTGGAACGCTCGTCTGCGGTAGCCTCGTCTACGGTGTGACGCGATGCAGACAGACGAACGGACATTCTTCTCTCTCTCTTGTGTCCGGCGATTTTGTTCGTTCGCAGTTTTAGGTCGGTGCTATTAATAGTACGAACATCATTCATTGAACAGGAGAAGGAGCAGAGACGGAGGAGCATCTACATTATTGGCTGTTTCCCGTAGGTATGCGCACATAAACAGTACGAATACGTAGTGCCCAAAAAGTCACAACGGCAACGCCCGATCCAACAGCAGTACGCAACAATATATCCTATAGTCTAGTCTATATCCTAAACTCACGGGTGCCTGTGTCCGAACTCGTCTATGCCCACATCGCCCATGTAATAAAAAAGGTTGCATGAGACGGAACGGGGTACAGGATACGCTCACCTCGCGTCGATCACTATCCCTTCGCCCTTTTCGGCCTCTGGCGCTCGTGGATCATTTAGCAATGCGGCGCATCGTCGTATTGTATCCTCGTACGAGACAACTAGAGACAGCAGATCAGATTAGATTCGGGATATATATCTGAAAAAAAAACGAAACCGAAAAGTATTAAGTACCTGTTCGCTCGAAATATGTTTCTGTTCGTCGTATTCCGCCGCATGGTATAATATCTTTGCGTCCGTTTGTATTGATTCATGCGCGTCATACACAGCATAGGTACGAGTATCATAGCGAGATTGCATATCAGTGCCCCGTCTTGCTCTCTTGCAGATCTCTCGACGCTTTGGCTCCAGGCTTGCCAAGGAGCGGAGCTGCTGCAGATAGACATCGAGTCCCGAGTTGCGCTGGATTGAAAAATCCCGCAGCTAGCCAAAAGGCTGAGCTTCGACTATTACGGTCGAACTCGCAGCTGACATTCGAGTACTTTCCGAGATCCGTGTCTTAACACTTGCGCACGAAATCCACCAGGGGTATAGAACACGCACGGCCGACGAATCGCGCAGCGTGCAAAGCTGAGCATCGATTTCATGCCAAATCGATCGAACTCACAGCTGACGTACATAGTCTGATAAACGGGGAACAAGCGCCGACCGACGTAGGACGCAGCTTTGCATAGCTGTGCGTCGACTCCACGACGACCCAATCTGTGGACCTCGTAGTTGGAGTTTTTGTGGGGATTTACAAGATGCTAGCAGCTGAGGGCGTACCGCGTCAGCTGACCGCGCTAAAACGTCAACACGCGGAGCACCTTCTGGAAGTGGTTCGATTCGCCGAAAAGCAGGAGGCCGAGAGGCAGAAGAGGCTACGGCACGCTACCAGCAAGTTCACCTTGGCTTACCTGCAGAAGAGGTATGCACACGTATTTCATAGATGCTCATATAGCATTCGCCGTATTTACCAGCTGTCATATATACTCGTATTAGTATGACTAGTATCTGTATGGCATGTAAGAACGTTGTTGCCTCGGCGTCGGGTGTGGCTGTATGTATGTTGCTAGATCGTTGGGCTGACCGTCACACTGTGTTACTGTACTGTCTATGTACAGCGTGACCCTACCTCAAGAAAGAGGTATAGTCTATGCGTAGCAGTCTTTACAAAGCATTCGATATGAACTGCTATCTTCGTAGCCGTCGCTTGTGAAGTTGCTTCGGTGTACTCATGTTCCTTGATCGGTGGGCTGGTACAGCAGCAGCCATCAGTCACTCCTTATTCCTCCACGAAAAAAAGCGGCATGCACAGGTGTTGGCAAAAGTATTCGCCACATATATGAGCTATCTATCGTACTCATAGCTACCGCTTGCAAGGTTGTGGTCGGCATGTTCAGCGCAGAAGCGGCATGTGCATATCATGGTCCGAGCGTGTACAAAGCGTTCGCCGTATAGACTATGTACCAGCTACTCGTACGATCATGCTCAGCTCGTGATCAACCCTTCAGCAAGAACTGCAGCGGAGTCACGTTTTTGGGACAGACACGTTTGAACTTAGCACGAGGGGATCATTGATTGGGGTGGTGGTGTGGTTGCATGTATATGTGTCGCTTGATCGGTGGGCTGATCGCCACTCCCCTCCCGCCAAAACTGTTAACGCCAACCGCACAAAAACTCAAAATATCTATCCAATCATCCTGCTGACCCTGGTTTAACAGCAGTACATGACACTTACTTGCAACAAGTAAGAAATCGGGGGTTGAGAAAGGCAGGGTGATGTACAGTCGTAAGTGCAAGAAACCCGGCAGCCGTTGTGCTGAAGGTGGTGCTCATAAAACACCCAATCCGAAATACGAAACCCACCCTGTGGTAGAATGTTGCTGCTTCTTAATGGGGGTCCTGCACTGTACGTAACATGCGAGTCAATTCTTTAAGCAACTAACTGCTAAAAATATCACACCGCAAATAAATGTGTAGTCTACTTCGCAGCACTAAAAACAAATATTTTGTGTCACGTTTTCTTTGGCTTTTGCCTTGCAGAAAAGGTGGATGTCGTGAGCCACGTCTCGACAGCGAGCGCTGCTGTCCACGGAGATGAGCCACGTGTTAGAACGGAAGAGTCCCTCCCCTGTGGGCGACAACGCATCGACCTTGAGGAATATGGATCCGTGATTGGTTCTGATACGATATTTATGAGGGCGATGCCCCAGCCTTCACAAATATGGCCCCGTGCTCGGTTGTGATGTGGTCTTACATAAATATCCTACCTGAAGCGAGCGCCGAGCTATGTTTCTTCATGGCTAGTGCATCGTCATCCATGCTGGAGGGGCTGGTCCCTCCTGTCACCTGGCTCGTCTCCGTGGACAGCAGAGCCCGTAGGCTTGGCGTAGCCCAGGGGATCTATGTTTTCCACAATACAAGGCAAAACGTGACCAGCCGGAGGAAAGTAAAAAGTCAAAGTGTACGTGAGATACAGACGTACAGGGCATGGGAAACAGCGTATAACAAAGACCGGCAAGCTGATATGTACAGGGAAACAAAAAAATCCAGGAAACGTCTTGCTGACGTTCGTGTAGAACGAGCTTGCAACTAAGTGAGAAGCCCACCATGGGTGGTGGTGAGTGCCTCTGCTCCTTGTACACTATTGTCCGTATATACAGGCTTCCGACGTTCTTGCTCTCCTGCACTTCTTAGCCTCGTTTCGTACTACTGCTAGTAGAGTTCGTCTTATTGCAAATATGGAAGGGTGTCAGGAATCGTCCTTCTGATATTGGCATTTCTTTCACGAATCGTGACATTTTATCACAATTCCGCAGTTGAATATTATAGTTGTTGAAAACAGCACCACCATGAGAATTGATGTAGTCAGGACTCCTGACCAACTTTTTTTTTTCAACTCGAGTGACATTTCAGAACTTCAAAAAAAATGTCAAGATTCGTGATTTTTTTCCAGGGTTATCGCGATTTTGCCTTGGTTAGAAACGGCGGGGGATTCGAGATCCCACCGTACGTGCACCACGAACATGCCGGGGTGCCTGATGCGGGAGCGTTCCCGAACGGAAAAAATATATACCATAAAAACATGGTGACCCTAAAAATCATAGGTGCATTTCTAGGTTATTCGGGCCGCCTAAGGGGGGTGATCATTTTTTTTTTTTTGTAATTAGTCTAGAAGATGTTGAGGCGCAGGCCGTTGTTTCGCGAACGTTGCACGCTAAGCCGCGAGCACCTCAAGTACCGTACTGTGATATGGCGCGACACACTGCCGATCCCGTCATGAAAAAAAAATCCCCATAAGAAGCTAACTCACCCTATCATTTATTTTCCGGGGAAAATATGATGCGGGAGCGGTTGTGTCCGAACGAAGGACGGAAAACACGCTGAAAAAATATAAAAAAAAAAACCCGGGTTGGCCAGTACCTGCCCCAGCCTTACGGTGCGAGGTACATAAAAACGACCCCTCTCACAAGAAAAAAAATCTCACTAGAAACCCAGCCTACAGGAGATCTCCTTGAGTATTTCGGGAGCGGTAACCCTAAATCAAAGTGATCTCGGAACACATCCTTTCTAAAAAGCATGAAAAACAGTAGCCTAGGCCCGTGCACTATCTCCTTCAGCAACCACATCCTTCGGGCAGTAAGAAATGTAGCCTGAGGCAGTTGTCCCAGCTTTGTATCTAGTGGGCCGGTGCAACTGATGTGGGCATGGGGCACGTCCGAACGGCATTCTTTTTCAAAATTATCCCAGTGCATCAGTGCATGCCCGGATGCAACTGATCGTATCACATAATACGGTATCTAGAAGAAGCCAGCATTGTAGCTGACCGTGTGGCTAAGGTGAGGGGGTCAATTTTTGGAACTTCTTTCTTTTGGCAATGGCTCTGGGGTTCACTCGAGCGAGTGCCCCCCCAACTAGCCTTGCATCATTGAGCGCTATCGTACTGATTTAATTTTTTCACATATGAATCCACAACGGAGCCGGTCGCCCCGGTGGTCTAGTGGTTACTAGTAGTGGTTACCCTCGAGTACTACTAGCGTTGGTCCTTGAGTTCGATTTCCGCCGTGGTGAGATTTAGACTTTATTTGCAAAAATGCAGTAAAAAGGATCAACTGACTGCTGAGAGCGCCTACCAGCGTGGGTACGCACAATTCGAGGCGAGTCGACGAGAGGGAAGGAAAAATGCTGAGTTCTTCTCGCGATAAAAAACGAAGGCACGTACCGTAGTGGGGGGGGGAGGCGGGCTCGCTATGCGACCCCGGATCTGAGTTACTACTGGGAGGGAGGGCGAGAGTAGTAGTGCGAGGATAATAAATGGGATGAAGAAAAAAAAACAAGAAAATGGACTGTCAAGCTATAATGCGCCAACAAAAATGTCGAACGTATATTTTGGTACAGAGTCACTCGTGCGAGTATGGTGATAGAGTATGATGATAGAGTATGGTAGAGTATGATGGCTAAAAACCGGTGTAGCGAGAAAAGGAGTACCCCTCCTTCCCCCTACCGTGCGCCGCCTCGGTTAGCTCAGGAGATGCCGGGGTGGGGCAGCTGGTTATTGCCCACTTACTTTCGAAATATTTGAGTGAGGTTGTCGTACTGCTGCTGTGACAACAACCCCACTCAAAGTTTGATCAAAAGTTTAGTTTTTCCCTGAAAAAATAAAACGTAGGTTCAGTCCTGGCGCTAGGCTGCAGCACGCGAATGCACTTAACAAGTAGGATGCTGGGAATCGCAGGCTGTTAATAATAGAGTGTCAGACAAAGATAAGAACAATGGCCTCTCTTCCACCGAAAAAATAGCGTAAGACACACACCCTGCCTTTCAAGTGAAAATTCCAATCTGGACAAGAAAAAAAGAAGAGATTATTGACTGGTTGGTGTCGCATGCTGTACTGCAGTGTCACCGAGGGGGTCGGTTATTTTGCCGCGGGGTGAATAATCCACACCCTGCCTCGTTACACAACGACTCCAACCTGGCCAGGGATAAAAGAGATTGTTAACTGGTGGTGCCGCATGCTGTACTGTTGTTGTGTCGTAGAGGGGGTCGGTTATCTTGCTGCTGCGGAAAGCATCCCAGTCTAGAATCAACTGATTTTTCCCTACCTAGCGGGCTGCTTTGGCTCGGAACCAGACTAATTAACTACCTTGTTTGGCCCAGAAAATGTGAATACAATAACAAGGGCTTTCACGAATCGGACCAATCCTCCAGGGTCGGGTCGGGTCAGAGTGTTAATCCTCGCGGGTCGGGTCGGGGCAGCGTGACCCGAACCGACCCATGGCAATTTCAGGCACCCCATGAACCAACCCAAACTCGACCCGCGAGATTTGTAAACCTCCCGGCCCGGTCTATATCAACCATTTTGATCATCATCCGTGAAAAAAACTACGAAAAAATCGATAGAACTCCGTCTACATCACAACTACCAAACGTGGGCTTTGCGACAGCATAATAATTGGTGTGATGCTGCTCGCGTGTCGCATAAAAATGACTTTTTGTTGGGGTATAGTTCAGAGAGAGCATCGACAATTCCACGACCTAGCTCAGTACTACAATGCCGCCGGCGTGTCGTAAAAAACTCCTGGTATTCTTGTTTAAACACACGAAGCCGACCGTCTCCTACTAGCACCTGCAACAACCGACGTCCGTTCGTTGCCTCCGCCGTGTGGGTTGATGCCGTATTCGCGAGTTTTTTTCTTTTACATTATTTTTCCCCTCTGAAATTTCCTGGAAGTTTCAATGGAGTTCATGTTCGCTCGGTTTTTATAATCATCCCACGCTAGGAGGTGCAGCATATTCTAAGGAATTTCTGAGCTCCTAACACGAGGAGCCCAATATCATCCATCATTCATCACCCATCATCATCCATCCATCATCGTCCATCATCATCCATCATCACCCGGAACATTTCACGACGTCGAAGGCATTCAATCGCAACCCAACCCGACCACCACGTCTACACGCTATTAATACTACCATTAGTATCAATACAATTAAACTATTGATAGTATGAAAACTCCGAAAACAAACAAACTCCTCGTAAAACTATCGGACGAAGCGGTAGCTAGCTCACTTCAGTGGCTCAATCGTAACTTTCTCACCAGAAATTGTTTGGCTCAAAAAGTGCAGCTCCTACCGCACTATTATTATTATTATATATATTTTTTCTCTTCTCACACTTTTACTTTCCAGCTTCTGGAAAAGCCGTGGTCACAGGTGTCGTCCCTTCTCCCCCTCAATTCTTGCCTTTAACTATTATCGCGCATAGGGTTCAGCAATCCCACTGCTCGTCGTTTTTTCATCGGGTGATAATGCTAACTCATACGCTCTCGCGCTTTCCGCAAGTCAATTTGTGCGCAAGAAAAAGGCGCCACGAATTTATAAGAGCATGCACTCGGGGGGATTCGAACTCACGAAACTTACCTATACCAGGCTCGAGGATAACCTGATGCACTATATATCTAGAGGGGTGACTCATTAGGTGTGCTTAAAGCTTTTTTTCTCCACGCTAATCGGAATAGATAGACCGTATTTTCGTCCCTGACGGGCTGCTGTTGCTATCTGTGCATAGTCACCTGTGTACATGTGTTCTAGCAGCTGGTTTACAAGCCCCCCCCCGGTTCTGATTTAGCTGGTGTGTGTTTTACCAGTAGTATTAACAGTAGATTCATCAACCTGGGTTCCTCGGGGCTTCTGTGGGCGGTGGTAATGTTGATGTGGTGTCGCATACACAGGAAGATTGGTTTAGAGCGCACGCGAAGTATGGCTTCGATTTTTTTGTTCGAGGACTCTCTGACAAGGATGCCTGTGTGGATATTTGTGGCGACGCACGTTAAGGCCCATTCTTAACGACGCACACTTTGATTTTTTTCCCTTGCCAAGTTGGCAAGCTTACGGAATTTTGGTTTTGCCAAAATGGCAAGTTATTTACTGTCTGGACTTGCTATTTCGAGACTTGACAACAACAAAAAATGCCCTCAAAACTTGCCAAATTATGACAAAAAATTGCAATGTGTCATTTAGTTTTGCAATGTGTTATTTATTTTGAACGTCATTGGGAACGACCTTAGGAACGACCCGGTCGCCGAAAGGTCCACGGGGGAGCGCTCACCTATCGATCTGGTCGCGCGGATCTCTTTGGGGCGGCAGGCTTGTTCGCCTTTGCGAGCTATCGTAAGAAGCACTTCCTGGTGGGATCGAGGCACGGGCGTAGACCCAACCCAACTCCTAGCCCAAACCCTGACCCTAACCAAACCTCTTCCCACGGGAATGTGTTGACATTGTGGTGGCGTTGTTGAGGTACTGTACAGGTAGAGACTAGACTACCCTACGATGCAGCTTGTTTGGGCTGTGGTCGGTGTTGATTTCCCGGTGACTAGGTACCATGTATGTTTCCTTTAGCTTTTGCAAGAGTTTTGTACCCCTTTTGTAACCCTTTTCAACTCGCGATACCCCCGGGATTTCAAGCCAACCACATCCCGCAGGGGAACCTTGTATCTGGCATAGGTTGTAGTGCATATACTATTCCCTGGTGTGGAGTGTATGAGGGCCTGTGCTGAACAAAAGTGGCATACATGAGCACCGTTTAGGTGTATGTTACAAGGTGCTCGGTTAGCGACATAATTTTCACACATAACATATGAAAATAGGCATATTATACGTTGATGACAGGTGCTACGGGTTGGTGCTGATTGCAAGGACGTAAGAGAGCCGAAGTCGCACGATACTATGTCTTCTCGACGCCAAGTAATAAACGACAGCGATACATTTCGATCACAACGAAATGTCGGTGTGCTCTCCTCCTTGTCTGTCAACACACACCAAACTCATACCACCCTTCGTATGAAAATGTGTCAATCACTAGTCATTGTGCAACAAGGTAGGAACCTTCGACGCCTGCTGCCAAAGAGGTTCAACACTTTTTTGGGGAAAAAATATCTAAAAATTCAGAACTCCTCATTAATTAGACTAACCAAATATCGCTGAATGTATTAAATAATTAAGAGTCATTTCTGGCACTTTTTACTTCATTTATTCTAATTTCAAGTTCAATTCCATTTTAATTTTTTTCAAAGTAAATTTATTCCAACAGAGGTCGACAGTTTTAATAGGGTCGATAATCATCTTTACACAAGCGCTGCTTGTTTGTTTGGGCGTATTTTTTTTCCCCCGTTTATTTTCTTAAAACCTAGGACATGAGATTGTTAGTAGGATTTCACTTTCATTTTTCTAAAAAAAAATAAGTTTTTGTGTCTTGACACAAATAGACGTCCTCAAGCCACCACCCGCAGAAGTCGAAATGATGGTGATGATGTCACCGCTACCGTGTGGTGTGTGGTCTTCATGGAAATACGTGCTTGTGCTAACTGTGTCGCAACTACCTCTCTCTGTTGCGATTACGCTCACGTATGTTTTCATCTCCGAGATTTTTCGCTTTTTGTTTTTTTTCTTGTATTTTCCACCCCGGTTTCCTCACAGGTTCGACACGGAACGGCGCCAAAATCAGACTCAGATCTCCCGACTCATTCAAGACGCGCACGCCGTAGAAGCGGCATTGAACAAGGCGAGGGGCAACCCTCCGGAGGAGGGCCACGGCCAGAAAGGTCCGGGTAACCGCGATCGGAACAAGCCCAGCAACAATGCAGAAGACCGCGAAAATGGCCTTGGTGTAAACCGCGTCGCTGCCGTCTCGGGAAAAGGCGGCGGGAGCGGCGGTGGCGGTATTGCTGGTGGTGGAGGCTTGTCAGGCGGAGGGGAGGTCGGGGGGTGGGGGGCGGGGTCGGAGTGCAACGCTTTCATCGAGCTACCGGAGACTGGAGCAGGAGGAGATTCGCGCTTCATGTCTGCGAAGCAGGCACGTATGGAAAGCATATCATAGCAGGGGGGGAGAGGAGAAGGAACCTCTTGTGACCACAGCTTGTACCGAAGCTCGCTGAGGGTGAAACCTCTTAGGATCTGAACTGGAGAGCACAAGTTATGATTAAAAGTTGAACAAGAAAAAACGGCCGCCTTTGGGTACCGGATTCATATATGTAGACCTAACGAAGTGTGATGCCGGTCGATTCGTTTACGCACCAACGCGATCGTCGGTGAAAATGTGTGATGTAGCAATACAACAACTGAAACACGAAGCACGATATGATGAAAACAAATCCATTTCCTGGAGTTGCGACAACATTTGTTTTTTTCGCCCCGTTCCAACACACACACAAGTATCTGGACACCCCCTCCTGATTTAGTGAGTTGACCAACCGCGCAGCAGAAACATAAGTTAAGCGCGAGAAGATTCGTGTTTCTGTGGTGTGTACCTGGTGGTGAATCATTGCATCAAACCACGCTCAAAGACTAAAAATAAACACCACTAAAAATAAACAGCCTCGACCCTTTTCGACTTACAAAAACCCTCTCCTATCCAACACCGTTCACAAGATAGATGCGCTTTATGGAGCAAGTGCACAAGCGTGAGGACAGCCAGAGGATACCACGCGCCGCGACCAAACCTAACGATGCAGACGCGACAGCCAAACGCCGGATGCGCCAAAGAATTCGCAAACGCGAAGGTGGAGGTGGTGGCGGAGATAACCACCGGGATGGTGGCCCTGCTGGACTACGAATTACCGCGGCGGCGTCAGGAGTGTCTGCAGACAAACCGTTTCCGTTTCCGAGAAGAGGGCAAGGTGGAGGCGCGGCGGGAATCGATAAACAGGAAAGAGACCGAGGAGCGAGTACCTTCTCCCACGGCACCGGAAGACAGCGTCTTTTGGCAGAAAAACGCGGCATCTTGTTGGAGCTTAAAGGCGTCGTTAGCCGGCAGGCGGAAGCTTTGGACCGCCTTGTGGACAGCTGCGGCGACAACACCCTCGGCGGCGCGAAATTAACGAGTGGTGTCGGGAGCGGTAGCGGTAGCGGTAGCAGCAGGAGCGGCGGAAGCGGCGGGAGCAAGTTCAGTGGCTGGGACAGCAGCAACAGCAGCCGCTCCAGCGCGGCAGGTATTAGGGGGCGCTATCAGAAAAATCGCGGGAACAACGTGATTAAGGCAGACCGAGTCGCCGGACAAGGCGGCGCGTCCTGCTACGACAACGGCCGCGCGAAACACACCTCGGCTGTCTCTCCCGCGGCCACTAGGGAGAAGGGGAAAGTGTTTCTTCCTCCTCGCCCCCCAGAAAATGATACGTCTGCTTTTTTAGCCCGCGGCGGGCGGTGGGGGGGAGAAGGTGGCCCGCGCGTGTCCGGGCGGAACTCTGTTGCCTCTACGGCTTCTTACGCTACGTACGCGAATAAGGGGCGGGGAAAGAGAGAATATACGTTTGGCGTGTGTACGCGCCGACCAGAGGTACCCACGCTCCCCTTGTAGATGGTGGCGGACGATAGGCGGTTAAGAAATATCTGTCGTCACCCAGGGAGGGGAGTATTTCGCCGCGACCTGCTTAATTTTGGAAACTGCTAGCCCATGTTTGGGATGCATGTTTCCATTATTAGCGCGGGATGTTTTTTTTCAGCAGAAAAGGCATTATTAGTGAGGAATGGACTCACACGAGTTTGTTTGTTCATTTTTTCCTAATCCTTCACATAATTTCCCAGCTCGCAACTTGTACGAGGTTTGACCCTCTTCGCCAACCTTCTGGACGCGTGCGCCGTGTGGTTGGAGGTGTCTAATCCTTCCTTCTTCTCCTCCCCGCTCTACCTGTGCCGTCCTTTTTATCATCGCGCGTAGGGTTCAACACTTCCACAGTTGTTCAGCTCTTTAGGTACTTAAAATCGTGTCGGTTTTCATCGAATTTTGTGACGGCAGAGGGACTTTCTTATCTTTCTCGGGCTCCTAATTTTTTATATGACCATCATCGCTGAACGCACACCCAAGGCCGGAAAACGAGGGAACACACACCCGAACGCTTCATTCAAACAGAAAAACCAGGGAAGAAGGCATGTTTTTTTTTTGTCTCAAGATCAAGGCTACGGTAGGGGGGTACCCCCAATTTTCACTGCCGGATCAAAGCCAAAAAAGGGTATAACAAAAGCCACACATACATACCTAGAGGTATACCGTTTTTTGGCTTTGACCCGGGAGTGAAAATTGCCCCCTCCCCTACCGTAGCCTTGATCCCTGGTGCTATCATACTCGCACCACGAGTGACTCTGTATCTCGCGTGTTCAACAATAGTTACGCTCGAGCTTTTGGTAATTTCGGTCGCAGCGTCTACATCTTGCCATTACATGCATTGCGGATTGATTTTTGCTAAATTTATATATGGAGCAGGGGGGTTACTCGCGCGAGTGACCCGCGCCACTGAAAAAACAACAAACATACCCCTGCCCCCCCCGGCCGTATCCGCTTGAACAACGACAGCGCGGAGAGCATTCTTTTTGGGTAGCGCGAGTTAACGCCTTCTCATTTTTTAGCAATGAGAGTTTTTTTTATAAGGAGAGCTATTATTCGCGTGAGTTACAGAAAAGGCCTATCTACTTTTTGGTAACGACAAGTTAACTGTTGCCCTCTTGATTGAGAGACGAGCAGGTCTCATATCCATCGAGATACGAGAGCGCTTGTTCACTCCTTGTGAGCTACGACAACTAACTCCTGTTGAGTTAATCACACGAACGGCTGACGATAAAACGGTTATCAATCACATGTACTCATGTATGGAAAAATGAGTCATTCCACGGTAGGGGTTGCAGTTGTATGATTGCGCCAAAAAGTCCCTGGGCCGAGTGAGTTCCTGATGTATGTGAAGAACTGCCGGTCAATCAATGAAGTAATTTCACGAATGAATGCAGTTATTTTTAGGACCAAGTCATAGAAGCTTGGTCGCGGGTTGTGCGAACGGATGCCTTCGAAATCATTTTTCGGGAGAGATAAGGACAGCTTACGCTATACCTACAATAATGGGACCCGAAGGGTGCGCCAGCTAGCGTTGGGCTGCGAAAGCAACTGAGTTAAATCGACACACGACGCGTATGAAAATACATATACGTGGAAGTGTGGTGAGCTAAAGCTTTATTTTTCCCCATCCGCCGGAGGATAAAAAAAAAAAAAAGATATTGAGGTCCTCATGTGAGGAGCTCAGGGACTCCATGCTGCACCGCCACCGTGGGATGGCTCGATAATAACGAGAACTGTTTTGGGGTTTGGGCAACAGGCCTGCACCCGGCTAAAATCCACGGAATTGTATTGATGTCGTTCTTGCAGCCTCAGCGAAATTAGAAGCGTGCTTCTCACGAACGCACGCTCCATCCCCACGGCCTAGACGTGTACAACAAAACATGTCACCCAAGAGGGACTGAAGAGCCGGCGATTTTGGGAGCTCTGTCATTTATCATTCAGAAAACGTGTTTTAAAAGCCCTTTCGAGCCCCCCAAACCCCTCCCATCGATACTAATTTCCATGTCATTTATTTAGTCTATCCCCTAAAACGGGCTTCCAGTTTGTTGCAAAAACAACTACCAGGTACCATTAGCCACAGACAGATGTTGTTGTCTAATAATGATGGCTTGCTCCCATTGTTTTAAGGCCGCCATTTGTTACGGAATTAGTGGGGTATTTGTCCGTTTGACCACTTGCAAAAGGTTAACCAATAGCTTACCCAAACTAGGCCTTATTTAACCCCCCCACGCCATGAAATGGCGGGATGGCAGGTCGGCCGGATACACGGGCGGACCTGTCAATATCCAAGCGGTTTCGTTTCCTGGGGATACCGGGGAGAGTATTTTTTAAGTTCGACATGGATGGGGAAAGAATGAAAAAAGTTCATTATTGAAGTGGATGGTGGGATTTTTCATACCCACGACCCAAAAAACATTGTCCTGCCGACAACGCCATTTATTTGTTATGGTATTAGTGGGGTATTTTAGTCCGTTCGACCAATTGCAAAAGGATAACCAATAGCTTACCCAAACTAACCCTTATGACGCCCAACCCCCCCTGAAACGGCGGGATACCACGTCGGCCGGATGTGCGGGCGGACCTGGCAATATCCAAGCGGCTTCATTTCCTGGGGATACCGGGGAGGGTATTTTTCCGTTTCAGGGGGGAAGAGTGTAATAAGGCTTAGTTTGGGTACGCTATTGGTTAACCTTTTGCAAGTGGTCAAACGGACTAATACCCCACTGATACCTTAACAAATGGCGGCCTTATAACACCATCACCTCGAAGGACCGAAGGGTTTGCTACCTGGTATGTATTGCACCACGTCGATGGACCGAGTTCCTAAACCAGCCGTATTCTACCGCGCCTGCCATATCAGCGGCGAAATCGGCATCCGCGATCAACCCGGGACACCAACAACCGCGCCCGCCACAATTAGGCGTGAACGCCCAGCGGTACCACCAACTTACTGCAGCAAACGATTCTTGGAATTGGTATAGGGAGGGGTTTGGGGGCTCTGACGGGTGGTCGGCCCTGTAGCCGATGCCCCAGACGAGGTAGCACGGGCTGGCCTCAGCGATGTGCTTCTCGCCAGTTGCCGCGAGCGCTCGTTGTAGGTCCGGGCTTTGGCTGAACTTGCAGAAGTTGGTGTTGAGGACGTTGTCGTAGCGGCGTCGCCTCTAACCCGCGTGTCATCGACGATTTCTTCGCCCAAGTTGTCCAGGAACTCGGCCGACGAAATCGTCGGAATGCCATTTTTGTTTTGCAATGAATTACAATGGTTGTTGTGCATCTATTAACTGGCCATGGGCTTGTTCGTAAAGGCCACACACACAACACACTGTCAGTGTGCTCAAAATCGGGTTTTTGGTCCAAGGTGTCAGAATAATTTCTCAAGCAGCCACCTTCTCAGGAGGCAAAGAATGGTGCGCCTCTGCGGTAGCGTGTGTCCATTTCCTCACCGACCACGCCGAGCAGCCCGGGCCGTTAGGCATGCCCGACCGAACCAGACCTGCAATGTAGGTGAGAGCGCTCTGTAGGAGCTGTGCCATCACACACATCCAGCGTGCTGATACTACTACGACTAAAATATCCTTTCAGGGCCGGTGTATATCTTGATTCTATTTTTGATTATATCTTGATTATATCTTGATTATATCTTGATTATTATATCTTGATTATTATATCTTGATTAGACTATACCTTGACTATATCTTGATTATATCTTGATTATATCTTGATTATATCTTGATTATATCTTGATTATAGCACAGCGACCAGAAAAACGACGATTGCGATATTTTCGAGGGTCTGCCAGTAGCGTGGGCGCGCAGCACTACGAGTAGGATCATGCTGCGCCCGGACCGTACTCGAGTCTTGAATTGTTGTCGTTCGGACGCCAGCTTTATCATCGCCAGCCAGCAATGTTGCGGCCATCGCCGAAATCGTCATTTTTCGCCGTCAATTTTTTCGAATCAAGTCTCAGAGGAGTTAACAATAGTGCGGCTGCGCGCTCTTTCGAAGGGTGCTTGAAAAGATCAGCACACCTCCCATAGATCACGGTCTACTGTAGATAATCTGTATGTACAGTAGCTCTCCCTAAGCGCTTGATAACATCTGCACACCTTGTTGGACGGATCACGATCAGTTAACAGATCATCTGTCCACAGTAGATCACGTACGGACCCGCGTGGGGTTGCCAGATGCGGTGCAGCATCCACCTGTATATTATGTGGAGTACCACGGATCCAACCGCGGAAGCATGTGATACAAATCATGCGATCGTACGGCTCCCACCCGGCAACATGAGCTAGATCATACTGATCATACAGATCTTTCTGAAATATCTAGATCGTCAAGTGTGGATAGATCATATCATTTGGGTCCGACGTGGGAAAACATTGGGATCGTCGTTTTTCTGGTACCTATCGTACTACAACCAACAAAGAAGGGTCCCAAAATGTTCAACACTGCCACACTACTGCTACGCAGGGACGGACGGTACTGGGAGACGCCTCATAATCCCGCCACCACTGCTACGTACGGCCGGTACTGGGGGATGCCTCAACGCCTCGACTACTGCTGTACAGCTGCCGTTGTTCTCACGCTCACCGCCCATCGCCATCTCCTATCCCGCGGTCACAACACAGGCTCAAACAAACTCTTGCGTCGAAAATAGCACGGATCTTCACGGGACACAACCCGACCCGCGGGTCGGGTCAGGTGGTTTCCAAACCTTCGCAGGCCAAGTCGGGTCGGGTCAGCAGGTGTTCGAAATTTCACAGGTCCGGGTCGGTTTTGGTCACGAGGTTTTCAAATCTGACGGGCAGCCGGTCGGGTCGGGCCTACCAGACCCGACCATACCCGCGAAAAGGAAACCCGACCCGTAAAAAAGCTCTGAAAAATAGCTCTCAGGGGCAAAAAAACAAACAAAATAATACACGTGACCGAGGGAAATCGTAACGCCTCCTCAGACAATGAACAATAATTATAATGCATAGGACATGATCGTACAGTGGGAATCTTATTTAACGCATTTCCAACCAACTCCTGAAATTATCCTCGTCAAACTCCGAATGCGTTGTCCAACCTGTCGGGACTGCTGGCCCCTCGGAACGGACCAGTGTTACCGCTCTTACCCACTCTTATCTCAGATTGGGGCTTACAGAGGCTAAAGTGCAGGCGTCACAGGGCGTGACGCAAGCCGAGTTGACTGCCAGTAACTCCGATTTCCCTTACTATACGAATTGGACGCTCTTCAATCGGATACCACGCTGTACAAAGAAAACGAGCACTGCAAAAAACAGCCTGAGAATATACCTCGAAAATAAAAAATTCGGCAGAAGCATATTTTGAAGACACTATTAATAGTGCACAACGCTACCTTTTCCAAAAAAGAAAAATGCAGCCTAGACCAGCTTCCCCGTTTCTTGCTAATAAGAAACCCGTGAGTGGTCGCACTCAAGTTATACCGTAGAAGACGACCCTTTTCAAACAAGAAACCCAGTGTGGGCCGGCTTTCGTGTCCCGTCCTGCCTAGAGGAAGACTCTTTTCAAACAAGAAATCCAGTGTGGGCCGGCTTTCGCGTCCCGTCCTGCCTTGTAGTGCTGCTGCACACGGCGGGTACCGAAGAAAGCCTCAAACGCGTGCTTGCTAGGGCATATACTCTGGATATACCCGGGTAGATATACCGGGGCATAATATACCCGCGTAGATACGCGGGCAGATATACCGGGGCATAATATACTCGCGTATATACCCGGGCAGATATACCGGGGCATAATATACCCGCGTAGATACCCGGGCATCACCAATATGACCAGGTTTCGGGCCTTGGAACACCGAGAGAATATATACCTTACCAAGCATTCCCTTGGAAAGCTTCAACACCTCGACTACTGCTTCACTGCTTGCTGCACACGGCGGGTACTGAAAAAAACTCAGAACCTCGGCTATATAATCCTGTACAGCTCGACTACTGCTGCACTGCTGCTGCACACGGTGGGCACTGAAAAAAATCATTAAAAAAATATCGGCTACTCCTATCCGGCTGCTGCAGCAGCTACCTAGGGAGGCTGCAATCAACTATAAAAAAGCTCGCTGATGGACAAGAACACGGTCCATAAAAGGCAGCTGAACAACACCGTCAGCAGGACAATGCCCCCCCAACGATTCCTGGCTCCGCTCGCCTGGTGGATTCGCTGCTGCGCCTGACTCACAGGTAGGTACCTGTCCAGAGCAACGACGGGAAAAAAAACGTTTTGCGCGTGCGTGGGGAGGGGAGCCTTAGCAAGACGTGGCCCATAGAAGGCCGGAATGTATATCTCCAACAAACGTAATCATTCCGTTCTACGCACGGCGTCGGTTGTTCTCTCCCGGTCTCCCAGCACTCGATTTTTCGGAGTGACGCCGACTGCTCAGGTGCGCCCCAGACCAGGGTCTGCTTTCAAATGCTGCCGCGGGTAGTATACATCACAGGACACTCATACACCTTACGCCGACGGCCACGCTATTGCGTCCGCTGTCACCTGATCAACAGCAGCGGAAGCGGCTGGATTAAGCTCGTCAGCAGGGTCAGCTTCCACATGCCTGAAAAATTCCCGGCGCTGCGGACATCCAATACGCAGGCGTTACGACGGAGGGGTGGCGAGCGAGCGTGCACGGGAACGGGGAAGGAAGAAACCACACGTGGTACAGGGCTGGTTTAATGATTTGGAGAATACTGGACACGCCTACTCAATAACGCCGTGTTGCTCATTACGACATAAGCAAAGGACTTCTTCGGCCCACAACCACCACCACCACAACATATCAACGCCACAACCAACACCAACACCAATATCAACAACACAACCTCCACCATCACCAACATCCCAACCAGCACGACGACCACCACCCTAACTACTCCCTACATAAACCACCGCCACCATTTCCACCACCCCAACTGCACACCCCATCACAACCACCTACCGCCACCATCGACACAACCATCCCCAACAACTCCACCACCATCAACGCCAAGGCACCCCTCACCACCAACGCCGCTCTAACCACGATCGCCACTGCCACCGTCACCAAACACCCCCAACACCATCACCATTTCAACGACCACCACCAACAACACCCCTCCTATCCAACCATCACCGGCGGCACCTCCACCAACACCATAACCGCCACAATTTTCACCTAAAAGCTTCGTTACTAACGTCCCAAAACGACGTGAAATGAGTTCCGACGTTATACGCCGCCGCCTGGGAAACGTTGGTCATCGTCGTCAAAATTGCGTACGTTGTCCCCTCCGCTCCGTCCGGACACATGGAGATGTACTGGAGAAAAATAAAATCAGGCCAAACCGCGCAAGTGGAGAACCAAGGGAGACGAGACAGGAATGGTGAACGAGCGCATCAGATTGAGGGCTGGATAGGATCTAATGGGACACAAACTGTGTCGGACATCGATATCTCTATGCAGTCGGAGATGTACCATACTTGGGAAAAACAGGCGAAGGGCGCGCACGTGGACAAATATGGGAGGCAAGACAGGAGAGATGACACGAATTTCATTGCGGAGGGCATCTGTTGTGACACAGGAACACCTTCAAAATCAAACGAAGTGCGGCTCATTGCGAACCAAGCCCGTTCAAGCACCTCGTCCCGCTCATAAAATATGGCATATTCTGCAACATCACCACCACCAACACCAACACCAAGACCAACATCAAACAACAACAGATGCCGAGGAACGCTAGGAGGGCGGAACAGAAACAAGGCTGCGCGTTACTACTGAGCGAAGATGGAAATATAACCCCTCAAAAACTGCACCTGCATGTTTGCTGCATCTACGTGTATGGGGACACCGTACAAAGACGTGGCGTAAAATACGTTTTACAGCCGTAAAACGGTTACGTTTTGCCGTACATAAGTGGCCTCTCTACGGCGTCGGTATGTGCCGGCCGGATATTCCGGCACTGCAACGAAAACCGGCACTACTCCGCGTACCGTCACTGCTTGTTGTTGCCATCTGTGCCAACGCTTTTACACGAATTATAGCGGGCAACCGAAACGGGCTTTGTGAAGGCAGCCCTGGCGTTTTTCTCACCATCTGGACGATGGGAAGGAACTGGATGCTGGCGACGAAATCGGCGATGCTATCATCTCCGATCGCGAAAGCCAAGTCGCCGATGCCGAACATTTTATTGATTCTGTCAAAACAAATCGGGGATAAAAAAAACAGGGAAGGGTAAGTTGCGAAATGCAAACGGAACAGAAGGTGTGCGGGAGGGGGTGGGGTAGCTTGAATCTCAGCAGCAGCAGCGGCAGCAGCCGCCGGCGCCGCCACAGCAGCAGTAGGCGCAGCAGCAGTAGCTGCAGTAGCAGCGGCAGTGGCAGCAGCCGCAACCGTAGCAAAACAGCAGCAGCAACGGCATCAACATCGGCTGCAGCATCAGCAAGCATCAGTAGAAGCAACAACATGAGCAGAAACATCAACATCAACACGATTCACGCAATCGTCCTCCATGCAAACCACTCGCCCCGGCGGTTCTGCGAAAATCAGGCTGAACACCATCACTCGTCAAAAGCGAGACAAGGGCGCACGCGCGAAAAAAAACAAGAGTTGTCACGGTTCGCGTCACTTCTCGCCGGACGGGTCGGATCCGGGCGACCCGACCTGACCCGTGAGATTAGAAAACCTTCCGGCCCGACCCTACTCGACCCGTGAGATTCTGAACATCCCCTGACCCGACACGCCCCGCGACAGTTTGAAAACTTCCAAACCCGGGGTCGCGCCCCGTGAACACCCCTGCAAACAGCAAATAAAAAAAACCAAGCCTGCTCGCGCGTGGCGGAGTCATGCTGCGGACGTTAATGTGGAGCACACGTTGCAGAAAAGGTTCCAAAGGTTTGTATGGTGAGGTATACCTCGTACCAGGTACACTCTACGGGCCCGGTACCAAATAGTCGGCTATCTATCCATGTACCCGCTGCGGTTACCCGCAGGGTGTATACCTACTACATTGAACACAGCTTTTGGGAAAGGTTCGTAGAATGATCGTCGCACATGTGCCAATGGACGATGCAGCCGGCGGTACACCCTATCTCAGGCCCTTCCCTATCTAGCCGTCCCATGTTTGTGTAGCAGAGTATACAAGCTTTCCCTTCGGGACGTGGTCTCTAGCTTCAAATGCCGAGGGTGCCAACATCCCGGGGGTTTCACAAGTTAAAGAGGGGGTGAGGAAAAGCTCCTGTAACTAAAGAAGGGGAGAAACCACCACGCAAGTAACCCAGCAAGCAACACCGACCAGCCCAAACGAGCTTGGTCTATAGCCTAGAGGTACCCGAGTAGCGCACTCATACTGTTGTACCAGGTAGGTGATACTCGGGTGTGTACCCGGGTATACGCAGAGTATATACCCTACTAAGCACACCCAATGAAGCCGTCATGATCGTTACCAGGCGCAATCTCTATGGGGTTGGACAACGAAATATAATAGGGCTGAAACCATCGAACGGTATATGCCACCCAAAACCAATCGACCCGCGGACAACTCAAGTTAGAAAATGAACAAAAAAAACGACAAGAAAACATATTTCACCGTGGCTACGACGGGAGGTTTCATTCGTGGGATCATTCTTTCCATTGGGTCGGGGTCATTCTTTGCAGTGGGTCGGGGTCACTCTTGCGACTGACCCTCCTGTTCCCTCCTATTTCACGTACGGCGTTGAGCTGTGGTACTGTACTGGCTTTTAATTGCGGTACGAAACCGCCACGAAAAGGTCTTGTAGTGGTTAGCAACACCGCGCCAAACAAATCGCCCATCGCTCGGTTTTCATGTGAGGTGGCTAAAACCCAGCACTGAAATACGGGGTACCCCCCTCACAGTAACCAAGCTAATTCTTCGCCGCTTGGCTTTGGGGTGCGAAATTCGACGGTTTCAGTACTGCCGACATTACAATATGCTTTCCTACACAAACGCCCACCCAACCAAAGTTGATATCTCGCAAAACGCCCTGTTGTTGCCTACATGCCGAGGGCGAGAGGCATCTCACGAAGTAAACTCGATCGACCCTCCCCATTTTCCCACCTGTTCTAGGCGAAGGCTTTCTCCTTCGACTACATCGCACACAAAATACCCCCCCCCCCCCCCCCCCTTAGATTAACGCTACCACGTCACCTAGGACCCTCTACAGGAAGCAAGGCCCTCTGTCACGGATATGTGATACCCATGGACTTGAGTGCGACTGTATTGGTAATCCCGCCGAGTGAGCAATTGATATATAGGCACCATTCGAGGTAAGGCGATGTTGCTTTTCCTCGCCCCCAAAAAAGACATTGAAAAAAAAAAAAACTTTGCTTTTGTTCGCTCTGAGAACCCCCCAAAAAACGTCCACAAGAAGAAAAAAAAAACGGTCAACAAAACAAATAAATCGCTTTGGATCGCCCCCAACCTTTGGCTTTCGACGCACTCAAGACCGATTTTTGTCGCTTCGCCACCTCTTTTAATTGGCCCCGCTTGGCCAATTTAGGGAGAGGGTAAAGCTACTCACAAAGTTCATCCGACGCATGCTTCGCTGAGAGGAACATGCAATGAAAAAAGAACAAAAAAAAACTTCAGCGTAGGTCAATTTCGCATCATCGGCTGATTGTCGATGACATCACCAACACGAGATGTTCTGACGACGGATCCCTGGTCCCTACACC
This sequence comes from Undaria pinnatifida, assembly GCA_012845835.1. Classification (NCBI taxonomy): domain Eukaryota; class Phaeophyceae; order Laminariales; family Alariaceae; genus Undaria; species Undaria pinnatifida. The sequence goes on from JABAKD010000022.1 coordinate 1,394,880, forward strand.
AAAATTACCCTACCCTGACAAATTCAGCACTCATGGTAAGGTGGAACGCAGTGAAAGGGGGGTTGGGGGGGGGTTTCCGCCATCCTCGGTCGGTGGCGTTTTTCGGTTAGAGCTAACTCGGTCCCATTAACTAAAACGAAAACTATGATGGACGGATTCGCAATCCCCATCCCAATATTACCCAGACCCGAAGCTTTCAGCACGATCGGGGGTGTTTCAGAGGGAGGGGATACATACGTACCATCCCCTATTTCTTGTGTTTTCGAAAATATCTATAGCGAACTGGCAAAAAGTGCGCAACAGACAAACGAAAAAAATGCGGCGATTCTATCTGAGCGCGAAAAACAAGTGTTGCGAAAGTGCCCAACACGCCTGCGGCGCGTGTTGCGGAAAACGGGAGTTCTAAAGATAATGTGCCCCCGCGCAACAGCGCAACAACTGTTTCATCCCTTGGTCAACGCGAAAATCTTGACCAATCACGGTAGCCCAATACCACCTCGACCACTCACACCATGGCACGAATGCACGAACCTCAAGCTGGCCAATCGCAGCAGGACATTACAATTGCGAGGCGCACCTCAAGATAAGGAGGAAAGTGCTAAATAATGTGACGATCAAAAAAAGTTGACCACGCGCAAAAAACTCATGCGCCAGCTCGACCGATCACACCACTACCACACAAACCAATCACGACAGACCATTGTCATCACACCACCAAACACAGCAGGCCATCATCATCACTCGGCCAATCACGCCAGTCTATAATGAGGGATACCCCAAGATTGACCGTTCACGGTTACCTAGGCCATTGCTTTTGTACACACTGCACGCACCTCAAGATTAGCAACACCTGGAAGGCGCTGAAGAACGTGACGATCAGAGTTGTCCACACGTAAATCTTGCGCCAGCTGGAGTGGAAGAACCAGCGTTTGTACGCCAATAGCCCCAAGCTAGCCATCAACGACCCGACTACGGCCAAGATGCCAAGCTTTATTCGGTTGCAAAAGATAAAAAAACGGGGAAAAAAAAGGTTTGGTTGTTTGTGATCACATGTGAACGCTGATATAAAAAACTAACCACCCGACAGCGGCGAAGATCCCAAGCTGTTGTCGGTTACAAGAAAAGAAAAAAAGCAGGACACCGGAAGCAAAGTACGAGTAGTATTACCAAATGCAAAATATCGGTGCAAGAAAAATTAACAGAATTGGAAAACGGGCGATCGAGTTTAAATGTTGGTGCCTGATAGAAAAGCAGGAACGGAAAAATGGGTACTGTCTGGCCAAATAAATGCAGACGTGTTACAAAAACGTACATATTTGTTTTGCTACCAACCAAAAAAAAAACCCGCAAACGAAAAAACCACTACGAGAAAACATAAAGATTGATGACCAGGCGTTCACAAAAAAAAAAAATGCAAAAACGGGAAAGCGGTGCTGTGATTCAACACACGTGAACGTCGTCGCTCTGGTCGTATCGAGGGGAAGTTATTGAGGGTAAGTTACCGAGGGGAAGTCGGTGCTCCACAAACTCCAAGAGGAACGTCCAACACGTGCGGCCGTTTGGAAAAAACACTGTCGAAAAGCGCTGCTGAAGTGACGCAAGCTGTGTTGTTGCGCGGCTAGCCTCTACGCCGTAGAGAGGAGGGCAGAACAACTACATCGTACCACCACCAAACCAGGCACACGCAGGTTGTACCGTTCCGTCACAGACCCTCGCATGCACGGGACAACAACCGGTGGCAGCGTCTGAGCGAGACGTGGCGTCGGCAGCGGAGGTGGAAGCGAGAAAGAGGCCTCGAGTGCATCGGCTGCTGCTGCTGCTGCACTTGAGGCCTCTTTCTCGATTCCACCCCCGTTGCCGACGCCACGTCTTGCGCAATTTACGCCTTTGTTGGTACCCTCAGCGCTCTCTCGATCATCAAATACTTTGCTTCCAAAGCCACTGCCAAAAACTCCGCTGTCGAATCCGCCGCTGCCGATGCCACGTCTCGCTCAGACGCTTCAAATACCCCCAGCGTTCTCTCCGCTGCCACCCACGCCGCCAGAGCTGCGTCTCGTTCAGTCGTCGTAGCCCTTGCCTCGGATACTTCCCTAGCCGCTTCCTCCGCTGCATGCCTTGCCGTTGTGGCGGCGTCTATTTCCATCTTCAGTTCGACAATACGCTGCCGGAGCAGCTCACCCCCCCCTGGCACAGCAACATCCCTCCAGCAGCTCTGGGACAAGACCGACGCGATTATCGTGTTGGAATAAACTGCTATACGAAGTGACGCAAGCTGTGTTGTCGCGCGGCTTGCCTCCATGCCTTAGAGAGGAGGGCACAAAACATTTATCGTACCACCACCAGCACACATACGCAGGTAGTAACGTTCCGCCTCAGATCCTCGCATACACAGAACAAGAAGAACCTGTACCAGTTCGTCACACGCTACGCACTCACACGAGTGAGCTGTACTTGTTGTCACAGACTCCCCTCGTCCATATTTACGGAGAGTATAATTCCATCAACGCCTGGGTCGTGTCATTATCATCATCGGTCGCCTCCAGTAGGAAGACCACCGGCCTCGATGAGAATCGAGGCACATCAATAACGCTTCCCCAAACTCTAGGAAACCCATAACATTCGTAGACCACAATCTGAAACCGTACTGCTACAAACACTCGTTACATATGTATACCAGCATGATTACACCATGGAACCCAGAGCGTAGTGCGCCCCGCTCGGTGATTGGTCAGTCTTATCACGCCGCATACCGCATACCTTGAAGGAGCTGAAGTTCAAGCCATCCACCAGGAACGACCGCCACGCCGCGTTCGGCACCTATGTCCACAAACACGAAAAGAAACACATATTTCTCATTTTGTATGAACATTCCTACGGCTCTGCAGTCTTACACAGACAAACGGAAAATCATACTGATGGTGTACTCAGTGTAAGTCGACGGTACCAGCATCTTAGAGCAATTTGATAAGAGTTGATGAGTAAAGAAAGGACTGAAGTCTTATCGCGATAAAAAATGAAAGCACGCACCGTAGGGTGGAGGGGGGAGACGGACCTGTTCAGTGACCCTGGGTCTGAGTTACGTCTAGGGAGGGAGACTGAGAGAAAAAAGCGAATACATGGGGTGAGCAAAAAGAACAAGACAAAACCTGTACCTAAGGGTAAGCAATGCCCACACCATTGGGCGTCGTGGGGTTTAGCACGTCACAGTCTAGTAGCACGTACGCCACGCCTGCACAGCAGCATCTTCCTGAAATCGTTTGCTGGGGAACAGCAAATCGCCTTCTACGCGTCCTGTACCTGCGCATAAACTAACCGCTCTGTTTTTCGTACGAAGATGTTCTGCAGCCCGAGCAACAACAACGAAAAAAATAAATAACGAAGCGTCAGTTCCGGGCCCATCCTCATCGCGTCACCGCTCGCTTCTTCTTACGTCAAGTGCGATTTTCGTCGCATTTTCGGTTGTTTCCTCTCCCCCCATCGTATGTATATCGTCGTTCGTTTCGTTACCTCCCTCCCATTAAGTCCCAAAACGGAGTGTTACAACCGGCTTGCACCTGGAACAGATTGTAGATGAAGACAACGCCCATCGGAACATAGACGGCCCTTTGCTCGAGAGCGCGGAATATCTCAGTGCACTGCCGAAACAAATAAGAAGCGGAGTTGCGTCGACATCGAACGTTGCGGAAGGGACAGTCAGGGACATAAATCAACCAATAGGCTACCCATTCGACAGGCGAATGCGATGCGGTTTAAACCCCTGTTTATAGTTGCCCTTCCCCTCCCCCCCCCCCCCCCACCAAATTTCCAAATTGCCCGATATATAATTTTTCGTTATCGCAGAATTTAGCTTTGTTACCGCTACCCCGGTGCGACAAAATTAGGGAAAAACAAAAAAAATATACATCTTCTAGATCCCATACGTATCTGTCGTGATGATATAACCAATCGCGCAGGATCTGTGCTGTACAGATCCAACCCGAGAAACAAGCGCTAGGCCATTCAGATCACCGCCGGCATTACCCGGCAACATGATCTACAGGCCATACAGATAATACAAACCAGAGATCTGTCTGCCCCGGCAGGCACAGATCATCTACAGATCATCAACAGGGATCGGGTCTGTCCGACGTGTAGAAAGTTGTACATTTACCACGACGAACAACCCTATGGCCTACAGTATAGGTTAAAAAGGAACGATACTATCAATACTACTCCGGAGTATTAATAAATACTGCACCACACGTACTGAAATATGACTCGTGCTACTATAACATAAGGGCAACACTTTTAGGCAACACTTTCAGGAGAAACTACGGGGCTCCTTGACCCAACTTGGAAGGCGTGGCAAAAGAGGAGTACCATGTTTAGGCAAGACTAACCGTTTTCTGAACGACACGGGCTCCTTAACCCCTTTAGAGCCCCGGAATCCCTCCCTATACTTCAAGCAAGCAAAATTTGTCGAAAAGCCATTCTGGTTTACGAAAATACTGTCGTTTTCGTCGTTCTCTAGCTAGGCCATGGGACGGTTTGGCAATCGGGTTGCGCGTCCAGCATACTCAAAATCAATAACTTTTGTTGGGGGTGAGGTATCCAAGCCATTGTTTTCGCGTTGTTTCACCAACTCACCAACCTTGCAAGGCCCAAAAAAGGGTGCACCTCTAGCGTAGCACGTGTCACTAAATGGCATGCTTATTTCGCAATATGAATTTTGGGTGTACCTATACCGTGGGAGGGATTGTTCATCGGGTTGCACGTTCATTTTTCTCCAAGTAAGTTCTTGTGTGGGACACATATAGAGCTGTTCAAGCTACCACCCTCAGGAAAAATTGAGCCAGTGCACCTCTGCCGTACTATTAGTATTATTAGTACTATTAGCAGCATGCGCCGTGTGAGATTCCAACATCAGTAGTGGGAAATTGCAGTTTTGAAGAACCTCGTCATATCAAGACCAATTGTCGGCCAAGAAGTGCACATACCAGACATATCACATCCCTCCTGACGATCTATGTGATTATGTCTGACGATCTATATATCAATGTCTGACGATCTATATGATCCATGTCTGGTGATCAGTATGATCTATCTCTTCCAGAGCAGACAGTCCCCGTGTCTATAGGATCTGCATGGCCTATGGATCATGTTGCAGGGAAAGAGCTGTATGCTCTAAATGATCTAACGCATGTTTCCTGGGTTGGATCTGTACAGATCCATATTCCTGTTGATCTATATGATGTATGTCTTCCAGAGCAGACTTATGCCGTCTGTGTGACCTATATGATCTACATGATCTATAGGATCTATATAACCTATACCTGGTATGGTCTAGATCCTCGTGATCTGTGCGACGCGTGGAAAGCTGGTACACCTATCGTAGAACGCATCCGTGCGACTCGAATATACACCAGGTATATACTTGTACTATGCGTCGTAACCCAGCAACCCAGATACTGGGGTCTGTAGGCAGGGAGGGCTCTACCCTCCTCCCTGGCACAGATTAGTTCCGTTGACTTCATCGTGCGCAAGGGCATGGGGTCGGCAGCACTTTCTTCCTTTAATCGTCAACCTTCAGTAAGGGAACGTTCCCCCGGTAAGGCCGTGGTGTGGTATACACTACACTATACACTATACCCCATACCCTATACACTACCAGGTACCTGGTATACGCTATAGAGGGCAACACGACCGCCTTAATGAGGGAAGCCGCCTTATTCATTCCGGGTTGTGAGTGCAATTCCCTATGACATAGTCGCGCCAAAGCGATTTTTGACCGCCTTATATCGGCATATACCACCTTACATGGGGATACCGCCTTTTTGGGGATACCGCCTTATTGGGGGGCGGATGCCCTACGAGTACTGCAAACGTCGGTTTGCGCTTCAAGTCAAGGCGCGGAATCTGTATCACATCCCGCAAACTCCCATGTGGCGAAGCAATGCCGACGCGCGCTGCGACGGAGGCGGGATTTTTTCGCCGGAATATTCTCGACACGACCCTGCTTCTTAACCCCCCCCAAACGTCGGAATTTCTAATAATGTATTGACAATAGTTTAATATGTTTCGTTCCATCCCTAGGTCATGGGATTGATTGTTCGCCACAAAAGCACTTTCATTTTCCCTTCTGAGGCAAAGTCAGTTTTTGCTTTTGCCTCAGAAGGGAAAAAATATCTGAAAAATGTCAGAAAAACATACAGCTCAAACGAGGAGCTTCACAAGAACAAAAATGGTGCACTTCTATCCTACCATGCCTCTGCTATATATAGCTGTATCTATATACATATATTAAAATAAAAATACACTCCAGCTGTGAGATCGAAGATCTTGTCGAAGCTCGTCTTTGCAAGCTGTCTGTGATACTCCGATCGCGCGTAGTACTATGTGTGTGTCATCATCAAGGATATAGGTCGGCGACTCCCCTTGGCACTACAGTGTAGCTTGTACCAGGGTCAACAGGGTGATGTTAGTCAGTCTGTGCGCGGAAACTACATATGGGGGGTTGCTTATTATTATTAAATATTGCAAACGAGGGACGCGATACAATTAATAGGGTGTTTACGACTTCCAAATTCGTTCCGGTTCTGGAAAAGTGCAGAAATAGTATTGAAGCCAGCGAATGTCACAACTCAACGCCATCTAACCCACGAAAAAACAAAGTTGGAAAAAAGACAAGAGTGGTAGGAAAACGTATATCTTAACCTAATATTTTTCCAACCGACGAAAAAAAAAAAAAAAAAAAAAAGGTAGGAAAAAAGAAAAAAAAAAAGGTAGGAAAACGTATTTCTTCGTATCCTATTTTTTCCTTCAACTCACAAAAAATAAGGTAGGAAAAAAGAAAAAAAAAAGAAGGTAAGAAAACGTATTTCTTCGTATCCTATTTTTTTCTTCAACTCACAAAAAATAAGGTTGGAAAAAAGGAAAACATTGTAGCAAAACGTGCCTCTTATTGTCCCGCTTTTTTCATTTTTTTTCTTTTTTTTTCTTTGTTGGTTGAGTTGGCCATGGATGGTGACGTTCGATGGTTTCAATACTATTACTATATGCTTCCCTAGCCGACTCCAACCCATATGGTTTCAATACTATTAATATATGCTTCCCTAGCCGACTCCAACCCAAGCAAAGTCGCTACGAGTACAATACATTCGCAAACACGCTACTCGCCGACTCCTGCGTCAAGTTGTGCTCAACTACATGTCAAAACACAGAATCTTGAAGTAGCACATGCCACTAACTGATAAGGCAAGCAACGCGGCAAGCAACGCGGCAAGCAACGCGGTATATGTAGGGGTGCTTGTTGTAACTATTTGATTTTGGAAAAGAGGAACGTGACAACAAGAAATTACACCTATTATTACTGCTTGTTTTTGCTTTAGGCGTCGAAATTGTAGCCGCAAAACACCCATCCCTCGGATCGACACATTCACAACCCTCTTCATACCAATTTAAATACTTCAACAAAAAATTCAAGGCATTCAGCATTTTCCGTGATCCAAGCAGACGATAAAGCAGACGATAAAGCAGACGATAAAGCAGACGATAAAGCAGACGATAAAGCAGACTACACCTGGTATTCTTCATGTTATCGGGGGGGTTGAAAGTGTCCAACAATTTAGCAATTTTAGCAAAAGAAGGATGCGACAATGTACCTGAGACTCTAGTCGCTGCTTGACCGGCACGCCATCTGAGACGACCGTTGTCTCCCGAAGATGTCGCACCCACGGCCCTATAAAGACGATCGGGAAGAGTGCGTTCAGAACGAAGAGCTGCTGGATTGACATTCCCCACCCCCAGTCGGCCTTGTTGTACAGCAGCATCCCCATTATGCTCCCGAGCAAGCTGTCGAAATGTAATGCAAGGTAGAGTACGGTACGGTGTGGGTACGATAGGGTAGGTCAGGGTAGGGTAGAGTAGAGTGGGGTAGGGAAAGGTAGGGTAGGGTAAGGCAGGGTAGGATAGGGTATGGGCAGGGTAAGACAGGGTAGGGTAGGGTGGGGTGGGGTGGGGTAGGTAGGGTGGGGTAGGTAGGGTGGGGTAGGTAGGGTGGGGTAGGTAGGGTGGGGTAGGTAGGGTGGGGTAGGTAGGGTGGGGTAGGTAGGGTGGGGTAGGTAGGGTGGGGTAGTAGGGTAGGGTAGGGCAGGGTAGGGCAGGGTAGGGGAGGGTAGGATAGGATAGGATAGGATAGGATAGAATAGGATAGGGCAGGGTAGGGTAGGGTGGGGGTAGTAGAGTAGGGTAGGGCAGGGTAGGACAGGGTAGGGTAGGGTAGGGTAGGGTAGGGTAGGGTAGGGTAGGGTAGGATAGGGTAGGGTAGGGTAGGGTAGGGTAGGGTAGGGTAGGGTAGGGTAGGGTTAGGGTAGGGTAGGGTAGGGTAAGGTAGGGTAGGGCAGGGCAGGGGGGGGTAGGGTTAGGGTAGGGTACGGTGGGGTAAGGTAGGGGAGTGTAGGGTACGGTAGGGTAGGGCAATGCGAGGCCAAGGCAAGACAAGGCGCGGCAGCGCAACGCAATGCACGGCAAAGGCAAGGCAAGCAGAGAGGTACAACGCATACAGTTTGTACCACTACTGTTAGTACTCAAATTTCGGCAAGAGGATAAAAACACTGAAATAAGCCGGCCTCACCTGCCAATAAACCGTGTGCTGTAGCCTATTGCTTGCATGCTTCCCCTGGTCTCCCTCGGCTCGTGCTTGGAGCGTTCAACCAAGATAGCATCCGTAGTGACATCTGCCAGCATGAACCCCATGGAAGACACCAAGGCTACCATCGACAGCAGCTGGATACTGCCAAGGCGGAAAATGGAAAGGTTATCGGAACACGCAGCAGGGCAAGGATTTGGGGGGGGGCGGGCGGTGTACTCATTTCATGCATAGCCGTAGCATGCGCCCATAGACCCTCGCGAGGGTGAACCTGAAAAATGGAAAACCATTCGAATCACGCTACACGTCCTTCACGAGGTCAGAAAACATCCGCGATCGAATTAGCACGTGCGACTTGAAAACATGAGATCCGACGAATTTCTCGATCTGAAACCTGGTTCAAGCGTACACAGCAGTACTCCTCCACGATACCCTTGCCTGTGCTTTCGCCGTTTCATCGAGGTACCGTTTGATACACAGCATTATTTCTTTCCGAAACCCTTGCAGTTTACTTCTGCCCATTTCATCGGGGTGCCGTTTCATACACAGCAAAAAATCTGTATGAAACCCTTGCCGCCACTTTCGCCGTTTTATAAGCGGTCACCTCTATAGGCCTTATACCCATAATGCTGGCAATTCTTTAGATATGATTGGGCGTCTTTAAGAGCACAAATGAGGTATACATGTTTTTTTCCCCAAGCAAAACGGACAAGACCGCAGAACCCTATGATCCGAAGGACTTCGGCCATGCATGATACGATAATTCCCCCCAACCCGCCCCCCCCCCCCCACAGACCCCGCTTCCTTTATGCTTCCGTTTCTATACAAAATGCGTCATTAATAAATAGTCACCTCGGGAGTTCCCTCGAAGCTGTGAAGAGGTTGACTAGGACGTACACCCCCCATCCGATCACGAAGTACGGCTTTCTTCGCTTGCCTCCGATCGGAAAATTATCCGAGATGAAGCCATACACCAGCTTGAAACTCCACGGCAGAGATGCTAGGGTGAAGAGAATGTTCTGCTGGGCTGGCGAACTCCCTATTCCATGTTATTGAAACGGAGGCGTCAATGGGGGGGGGATCGGAGAGTTGCCGGGGATGCAACCGTACACCAGGTCTGAACTCTACTGCAGCGACGCAAGCGTGAACAGAATGTTCAGTTGAGCTGGCGATCTCCCTGTCGTTAATTTGTACCGCAGACGAGGAGGCGTTCAGATGCCGGGGTCTGGTGGAGAAGGGCGGGGTTATTGTTTTTGTTGTTGTTGTTGTTGTTCTCACATCAACTCGCATAATCAAGTCCGTGGTCACAGGACAGGCTCCAGTTACTCTGGAGTGGAGGAATACCCCAGGGAAAAAACACAAACACAAACCAAAGCGGTAAACGCATATACCATAGCTGACGCAATTCATGCCTCCGCCAGAGAAATACAACAAAGTGAAATCGGAAGTCAGCCTACGACGTGCCAGGTTCATACTGGTACTTGCGTATCAATACTCGCGCCTGAACAACCGGCTACACCGCATGCCACCCAGAAAAGACTACCACGTATATATTACATATAGTACATATTACTACGCATATGCACGACAGACTCAAGTCAATTGGAAAAACAAAGAAAACAAAAAGAGAAAGAGGAAAATAAAAGAAGAGAAATGACACTACCGGGTAGAATAGAATACCGGGTATCATACCCATGTATGTACCAGGGTATGATACCCGGGTAGATACCCGGGTAAATACCCGGGTATAGCCTGATTACACATAATATCCTGCTGAACGAAACCTAAACCTCACCCAGGACGTCGACGACGTAGTACGACAAAGGCGTGGTCAAAAACCGGATCGCGAAGCCGACGCAGAAGTAGCTCATCACAACCGCCCTGTTCTCCAACCCCCAAATGTTTCGCATCCAAGCATCGTTCTCCGTCAGCACAACCTCCCCCCCGCCCCCGCCCCCCCCAGGGCTCCGTTTCTCTGAAGCTCCTTCTACGTCGCTAAGGAGCTCGACCTCGAACGGCTGAATGACGCCCCCACTCTGCGAACCAACGAAAAAGGAAATGGGGAGGGGGTGTTAGCGGGGGGCGGGGGGGGTGCAACCGTTGTCACGTATTGTCGTAGTCTCATGACCATAGCCTATGCGCGATAAATATGAAAGAACGTATCGGGGGGAAGGACGGAAGACACCTGTGACAACGGCTTGTCCAGCAGGCCGCTGAAATAAAACCTCTTACGAGATGGGATGGAAAGTAAAAAGCATTGACTATTTGGAGTCCGCCATTTTTTTTCATGTTTTATTGTTTGCTCGTCTCTCCTATTATCTTCGCAATTTTCTTTCTCCTACTCCCCTCCCAGTAGTAGTATAACTCAGATCCGGGGTCACTAACACTCTTCTCCCCCCTCCCCACTACGGTACGCGCCTTCATTTTTATCGCGAGAAGACTCCAGCCTTTCTCCTCTCGTCGACAAACATCGAATCGCGCCTACCCACGCTGCTAGGTGCTCTCAGCAGTTGGTTCCTTTTCCTTTTCCTGTTTGAAAATATCCTAAAAAAGTCCGACCCATGCGGGAGCCCAAGAGCCAAATCTAGTGGCATTGGAGGCCACTAGACCACCGGCGCGGCGACCGGCTCCCATTGTGCAGTTGCAGTTTACCCAGATCAGCAGGCCATACACTATAAGACCAACTCACCAAACCGTAAGCCATAAGGCCAGGCTTGGAAATCGCCAAGGCTGCACGCTGAACGCTTGCTGGAACTTGTTCCCTACCGGTACTTCATTTTATGTTTTTAATCATCACTTTTTGCTTTCCCGCTCAACTCGTAAGGCGTTATACCCCCAGCGACCTTCTGAATAAGCCATGGTCTGAGCCCTAGCGATTAAGAAATGCCGAAAGCGGGTTAAGGCATGCGCCGCGACGTAAACGGCGCCGCAGGGGGAAAAAAACGGGTAAGGCACGCTCCAAGACACTTGACTTGAGTGCCTTTTTATGCCTTAAAAACCTTATCTGGCTGAGGCAAATGCCTTGAAAAATGCCTTAACCCCTTTAGAGCCCCCGAAATCCTTCCCATACTAACTTGAAGTGAGCTTGTAAAAAAAAGGGTTTCCAGTGGTAAAGGCGTTAAACGTGCCTTACAGCCTTTTCACGCCCTAGCGTGCTCTTGATACATCAGAAAAGTGCAAACATGAGTTAGGTACGGCATATCCATCACACATACCACATGAGGCGGGCACGATTGGGCTGCAAATACAGAAGCACAGCAGTGGGATAAAGTGCGCTTGTCAAGAGTCGCAGGAGTGCAACATTGGTAGAATCGAGGAATTCAATCTAAAATTCAAGCAAATAATCCCGCCAAGCAAGCTTTTAAAGAAGAATTTGCCCCGAAACGGCGGGAAAATTCCAATTTGAGTGAACGATTTAGAGTGAACTTCCATCAATAACGACCAGGTCATATCATACGATTGGCCTAACAACACCGTCGCTCTCGGCACAACAATCAGAGGGCACGAGGGCACAACCCACACGGCAGCTCCCAGCAGACACTGCTCGCTGTGCGCTGTGCTTGGCAGCGGTAGACGCAACCCAACGTTGACGCGGAGGCACCAAAGGGTAGCTGGGGAAGCATGGGGCGTACGCGCAACCTCAGGGGTAGGTGCTAGTGAGCCAGCGCTTCCGCGTTCTCTACGATGTGACCTCGTTCTCTGCTGCGGCGTGATGTCGTATTCGGTGCTGATTTTGTCAACCACCCTCGCTATACCACAACGCTGTCGCCGAAGCCTCCACCGCCACCGCCACCCACGTCGCACGGCCGCCGCCGCCGCTACTGCTGCTGCGGTTGGTGTCTCCTGCGTTTGTTTAAAAAAAATAAAAAATAAAAACTTGCTATTGTGGTGATGATGGTGGTGATCGAGCCAGGCCGAGCTTCTGTGCCGCAACTCATCTGGCGGGGCCATTGCCACCGCCACCTCCGCCCGCGCCCCCGCCGCTGCTGCTGCTGCTGCGGCTGCGGTGCTGCTACTGCGGTGCTGCTGCTGCGGTGCTGCTACTATTGCTGCTGCTGTGCTGCTGTTTGATGGTTTTGTGCTGGGCCTGCCCCTGTCGGTGAGTCTATTAATAGGTGCTACCGCACCATGTCTAAGTTGAAAATTTGATGTTGCCTCCCCGCTCCCCGCCTGTGATATGGAGGCCGTGTACGCCTTTTCTGCGATTCGTTAACCGCACACACAACCAAAACTATGCCGGAGTCAATGTGGCCTTTTGCGAGCATGATGGAAGAATTTTGAGTGATTATTTTTAACGCAAACACTCGAATTGCACCAGGAACATCACAATCCAACGCCACAGCTAGCATTTTCATGGACAACTCAGCACAGCTCGACAAACATCAACCGCGGTGCGGATCCGTGCATGCGCCGGCGGAAAGGGACAGGAACAACAGCACAAACAACAGCGGATGGTACGCGCTCAGCTCGCCACTGTGGTGTTGTCGAGGTTTAGGTATTCGTGGGTATTGTATTCTTCGTATGATAAACCGTTCTCTCCACTGAACTCCAGCAAACCATGTTCGTTTGTACTCGTACGATACTACTGGTCCTACAACAACTCGGTTTCCCCCGGCGTCGCGGTCACGGGCGAGCGCCAAACCCGGACACAAGAAAAAGGAGGAAGCAAAAGAGAAAATTAAATCGAAAGTTTTACTCGGATGAACCATCTCAAGCGTCAGCAGACAGCAGCAGGCGACGCGGACGCAGGCCCCACCAGCCCGAGAGATGAACCGCTGCCAACGGAGGTAACGGAGGAGCCGCTGCCACGAGAGTTTAAACATCCATGCATTCCAGCAGCCGCTGGGCTAACACAGGCGCCTTGCTTTGTATCGGTCACTTCAGGTGGTGGTGGCGTCGCCGCACTAGCTGGGCCATCTTCTTGCGTAGACATGGTGCCGAGCGCCAAGCGTTATCGTGGTCCCCCCAACCGAGCTCAGTCCCTGCAGATGGCCGACCTGAGCTTTGAGCAGAGCCCCAAACCCCGTTGTTAGGGATTTTGCATCTAACGGCGTTACTGCGGTGCACGAAACGTGTCTTATTGCCGCCTTATTGCCCCTTTTCGAGCGAAGGTACGTTGCCTTACGGGAGTAACGCACGTACGGTACAAAACAGGGTCAAAGACAGGCCTCTGCCAAGAGAGGGCTCCCGCATCAACAGGGTTGATAATAACCTGCTTCCTCCACAGGCCATACATACACCAAAATTCCAATTCAGGACACCGTGAGCCATAAGACCAGGCTTGGAAACTGCCAACCCTGCACGCTGCGCCCTGCTGCAATTTGTTCCTTGGTCGGTATTATTCAACAAGACTTGGGACAACGGCATGGTTTTACGAATTTACCGAGCAGAACACCACTGTGTAGGTAAATATAAAGACAAATTAAATACTGCTAATAGTATTCACACAGCACTTATATTTCCGAACATATTGGTAGGTATGAGTGCGCAACATTCATGACGTGTGGACTATTTTTTGTTGTTGTCGGAACAATCAATCCAGACGGCGAGCTTACAGGACTCGCCAGCACCACCGACCCAACTCAACGCAATCCATGCCACCCAGGCCACCATCCAAGGGCCCACCTTCGAAAAGCCTCCATTGGTCTCAGGAGCCAAGGCCTGGTATCGCGTCCCTCCGGTGATTTTGGCACTAAACCCTCCGTTGTTGGAAGTCGCTGCAGCATATCCAGGGCCGCTCGTAGCGTTGCCGTCGTCGAAGTCATTGGGGTGCATCTGCCCCCCCTGAAGTCTCTGGGTCTCCAACACCCACGAGAACGGGCTGGCCTGCTACGCAAAACGGCTGTAGACACTTTTGAGCCAGCTCTAAGCAAGGTGATGCTTGATGCTGGAGAGTCGAGAGTGGGTTGAGAACAAGGGTGTCCAATAGACAACGAGGCATTTATGGAAAGGGGATGTTTAATAGACCACTGGATGCGGCGGAATGGATTCCGTTTCAGGTCCGAGTTGTTCCGCGCTTGGCCGAGGCACGAGGCTGGGGCTCGCGCTACGCGCGTAGAGTGCTAGACTAGAGGCTAGAGGCTAGAGGTGGAAATCATGCCACCACGCCTTACGTAACGTTATGCACGTACACCTAGCCTGCTCGAAGCACGTTTGTCGAGAAGCGTGGCTTGCCATGTGGCACCTGTCGTTGGCCTAAAAGTTCCCTTCATGCCGCGAAGGTGCGCAACGCCAGCAGTTTACGCTCGTGGCTGCCCGCATAGCGAAAATTCTCCTTGCTGTGTTGAACCCCACACTGGCAACTAAGATCAAGCTGAGATCGAGCGCTGAGATCAAGTACCAGGCAGCTTACAGGATGGACAAGATAGCGACGTTCGAAGACATCTCTGTGCTGGTCTTCAAGGAAGGAGATCGATCCTTGCAGGTACCGATTTGTTTTGGGCAGATGACAGAAAGCGGTATGCGGCAAACATTCCGCGCCACCCTGCGGTACAGCAGATTACACGTAGATTTTTGACCCCGATCTGCGACGCTGATTGGTCAACTCAGCCTCGTACCGGTTTTTGGCACCAACTCCTTGCGGTACATCATACTGCGGCTTTTCAGCTCGGCTGTCACCGTTTTCTGACGTTACCCATACCTCTTTCTGGCGGAAAACATACCATGGCTCCGTTCTTGTTCTCATTTTTGTGTGGGGCATATTTGGTAGGCTTTAGTCTATCCATGGGTAGTGTATTATAGGTTATTTTCCGGGCATCTCAAGTGAGCCCAGGTTCTTAACTACCAAGTTTAAGTCGGGGCGCCCTCTCCCTGTGTGGATTTCAACAGAATGCGGTGTACGAATACGCAAGGCGGACGAGAGAGTGGTGCTCGTGCGTCGTCCGGGTCGATGGTGGCGCCATCGGTAGCGAGGACTTCAACATAATGCGGTGTACGAATGCGCAAGGCGGACGCGAGGTGGTGGTGCGTGTGCGCCGTCAGGGTCGCCGGCGTTTAGCGGGACTGTCGACTCCCCTTTTGTTTCTTTCCCCCGTCCCTTTCCCCGTCTTGAATACGTGTGTGTGGGCTGTGCCAGCTATGGTTGAGCGACGGGACTGTCAAATCCCCCTATACCCCTTTCCCCCGTCCATTCCCCCGTCTTGCATACGTGTGAGTGTGGGTCGTGTCGTGTGCCGAGGGGGTCTTGCAATGATTGCCCTGAAGGGATCCGAAATACGAACCATGGCCGCCCGTAGATGCCCCACAGAAAAATGAGAACTAAAACCGAGGCATGGCATTTTTTTCGCCAGAAAGCGGTATGGGTCACGCCATAAAACGGCGAAGACCGAGCTGAAAAGCCGCGGTTTGATGAACCGCAAGGAAATGGTGCCAAAAACCGGTACGAGGCTGAGTTGACGCATCAGCGTCGCGGATCGGGGTCAAAAATCTACGTGCATTCTACTGTACCGCACGGTGGCACGGAATGGTCGCGGTATACCGCTTTTCTGTCGCCTGCCAATTTTTTATTGATTTGAAAGAAACAAAATGAAAAATAGATGTGCTACGCAGCTTGCAAAGTTGCGTTTCAACCATTCAATCGGTCGTACTCACAAAAGTTAAGGTTTTTCAATTTACTATAGAAAAACATTATAACAACGTCAGCTGTGAGTTTGACAAATTTAGGGTGGATACTCGCCTTTGCAAGCTGCGTGATACGCCGGCCGCTCGTTTTTACCGCATGTATAGACTAAAAAGTCTTCATAATTCTCTCAAGTGCGCCCGGAAGCCGCGTGCTTCTGAACGTTTATTGAGCCTATAAGCTCCCCTCGCCATGTCCGACAAAGTGGCTTCATTCAACACACGAGAGTCTATCTCGAGAGCTATATTTAGTGCTCAGCAGCTCTGTAACATAAGATGCAGCTCTACAACACGTACGATGGTAGCGTGTCGATCGAAAGCCAAACAAGGGTAAACTTTGCAGCAGTATAATACGCATAGACTCAAAATGCTGCAATGATGTCGGTGCCTTCGGATGCCGCCGTCGGCACCTCTCTGGCGTCTCAGCCTACTCTGAGCTCTTACATACCGACGGGAATTTTTTTTCCCCCGATCGATCCATGGACCACGCATGCATAGTGATATTGTTTTCTTTTTTTCCCCTATTTTTCTTTCTGGTGTTTCTTTTGAGCGTGCTTCTTTTGCGCACAGCACAATGACACAACACCAAGCTCCAATAGCCCCAGTATCTACGTACTGCAAGCACAGCAGAACATCCAGCTATGGGTCCTGCACAAAGCATCAAAGTACATACAGTAGTTCAAGGTCGTGTCGATCAGAGGGCGATGAAGCGGGCAAGCAGACAAGAGCAAAAATGTATTGCGGAGAGCCACACTAATACAACTCTGCTTCCTTCTTTCCTCTGTGTTGTTGTTGCTCTTTGAATATTGCGTTATAAAGTCACCAACTACCAATTTGGATTTGTTTCAAGCATCGCTGGCACTCAGCACTGTGAAGGACCGCCGCCTATGTAGACGTATCATGCTATATTTTGGTATGGAATATCTTAAGGTGTGACCGAGGTGACCGAAAACAGCCGTCTCTTTGCTGTCTATTCAACCACACTGCTGTGTGTTCTTACTTAGCTGTTTCTTCCACCCATCAACGTCCAGCACACCCACTGTCCGTGCCGATTCGTCATCATAGAGGGAGACAATAGCTTTCAAGTAAAACTTCAAGACAGACATATTATATAGCATACACAAGTACTATGGCATGTTCATGCGTATGGCGCCGGGGCTCTGTTTTCCTGGAACAGGGCGGCGGGGCATTAGGCATTTTCAAGTCGCCAGTTTGAACCCCTTCCAATCAGCAACCAATCATGGACCTCTGTCAGCTTCACATAATATGTAATATTTTTCCGTCCTGAGCGAAGCGCGTTGTAAAAGCATACCAGCTAACTGACCAGTATCTGGTCCCACTCTACCATGAAGCACTACGAGTTAGGGCTACATACCCTGACCTTTAAGTTAATCGCTACCTGGTACGAGTATTGTATCATACGTACTCGAGACACGTTAGTTTCATCGGATTTCCTGCAACAACTGACGATTTTCTCGCTGTCGATCTGCACGTTACGACAACAAAACCTCCCGTCGTTCATCACAGGTCAAGATTCCGCTGCGCGTCCACCTCGCGCACGCTCAGTCCGGATGGGTGTCTTTCTTGAATCGGATCAAGCGTGAGCTCTCGATAGAAGACATCGATGGGGTGTATGAAGATGGAAACGGGGCGCCCGTCGTTCGAGTTGCAAGCCTCGTGGACGGCGGCCTGTACTTTGCACGCCCCACGGAGGTACGCGTGTTTACATGGTACGAGGTTCCGATGTCCTTAAAGGAACGCATGCTGCCTTTGACGCTTGCACTCGTAGGCTAAGCAAAAAAATGTGTGGAAGGAGACGCGTGTGGGATGCGTGTGGTTGGACACACGTGTACGATAAATGTGAACGGAGCGGCTTTCGTTTGCATTGAAAGCCTGGTCTTTAGCGGTCTATATCTCGTATATCTCGTACCACACCCCACGAAGGCTACGATTGGGGGGTCCCTTGCGGTGACTTTTCTTTCAGTGGCTCGTGGTCACTCGCGCGAGTGACCGCCCTGTTCCACGCGGTCACAGGCTTTCGTGCCGATTTAGTTTGTCGATATGAGTCCCCGAGGGGATGATTAGCTATGATGCTGCGTCAAACAGATCGCCTAACGTGTTTTTCACCGTGAGGTGCAGAGTAACTCGTGCGAGTGCCTCAGACCCGGCAGCGAAAATTGAGGGTACCCTCCTAGCGTAGCCTTGGTCTAAAGTAGTCTAATGTAGTCTAATGTAGTCTAATGTAGTCTAATGTACACCAAGGCCACGACAGGGGTGTACCAATGGCCAAGACTGCGGGGTAGGGGGGGGGGGGGGGTACCCGCATTTTCGATACGGGGGTTTAGTCACTCGCACGAGTGATTCTGCACCGCACCGACAAAGCGACTCTAGGAGATTGCTTGGTGCAGCGTAACTTTCCGTTTTATTGCGGACCCATATCCCAATATTGTAACAGCACGAGAGCTCAAGACCGCGAAAGGAACAGAGGGGGTCTGACCCCGAGCCTCTTCCAAATACGACCCCAAAGAAATGCCTCCCCGACCGTAGCCTTGATGCCCCAATTCGTCTTGCGGCAGCCCCCCCAGCTTTTCTTTGACGAAATCGCCGGTTTTGAAACCAGCTCCCGGCCGTACCTCCTGATGCGGCAGACCCCCCAGTTTTTCTTTAACGAAATCGCCGGTTTTGAAACCATCTCCCGGCCGTACCTCCTGAAATACGGTGCCCCTTGCTACCCCGACGCCACACTTCGATAGTCCTTCCTTTGCAAACAAGAAAACATGTGAAGAGTTTTTATCCGTAGAATCCTCCCTTGCTCGTGTCGAGCAGCGTTCGTTAGAGGGAAGGGCTGGTTAAGGGGGGAGGGGGTATCGTAGAATAAGCCCAGTACGAGTTTTGACTACATATAATGTACTGTATCATCGCTCTCGCTCTCGCTAGGAACTCGCGCTGGTGGAGTTTTCTAGCTGTCGTCATTCTGTACGCGTTGGTGATAAAAACGGAAGAAAACGTCGACCGCTAACATTACGATATAACAAGCAGCAGTTACACACAATGACCCGATTTGCTCCTATTTTTAAAGCTAGTTTTGGAGATTCCGATCGGCGGGCGGACGGGACACGGAACACGGATATTCGGGCACGCGAGAGAAAAAAAGGGACTTTGTTTTTCGGACGCCGTCGTGAATTAGAGTCTCGCTTCGCTCGTACTATGACGGTTGACGCGTGCTGCTGATTGGGTTATCATTTTAGCATTTTTTGGCCAAAATAGTTCTGACGGACGGCCCAATATCGTCTGAACGCCCTTTTTTTCGTTTTTCAACATGATTTATTCAACATGAAATATACCTACAGCAGCAGGTCATGGCATTTTTCATCGGGTTTTTCATTTTCATGTTTCTGTCAGAATCATTTTCTTGTTTTTGTTTCTCTTTTGGTGAACTCCTCCAGTGCGGCGCCCCCCCACAGACATTGGGTGCAACCTGCCGTACAAGCGTGTGCTATGATAGACGTAATAAGGTATACCTTTTTTTGGCTAAACTTATTTCTGGATGACGTGAAGGTATACCTTTTTTTGGCTAAAAATTACTTGTGAATGACGTGGCTCCTTAACCCAAAACGTCGGGATGCCATTTCTCGTTTTGCGATGTGATTTTTTGGTACACCTGCGCACCACGGTATTGTTCACCGGTTTGTGCCTTAACACCGTCACATCTGGAAACCCGTTTCGGGGACGGACAAAATTACTTGGAATCCGTACAGGGAGGGGTTTCGAGGTTGTAAAGACGTTAATTTTGATCAAAATCAGGGTTTGGGTGAAGAAAGGTATGCTTGTGTACCCGCTCCTCGTTAGGTTAGGAGGCCCAGACACACAATGGTTGATTCACCCCTGCCGTTTCGTGCGTCGGTTGCAAAGGAAATCTAGTAGTATAGTAGCGATCGTGGTAGACGTGTGTTCGGTTTTAAAGAAAAGCATATTCGTAATAATCGTGGTAGATGTGTGCGGGGTGTATATGGGGAGAGAGTCGGGGGCCGGGAATGTCGTTCGAAGAACATGCCATTGGCACGAAGATGTGAACGGGGCACCTGCCGTTCGCATCGCAAGCGCCTAAGTGGACGACGGCGGTCTCACTGAGGTCTTCACTTTGTACGCCCCACTGAGAGGCACGTACGTACGTGGCACGAGCTTTATAACGCAAACCAATTATGCTTCGTATATATAACACGGTTGTGGGAGCAAAACTTGTTCGTAGGAAGGGAGGCGTGTATGGGACATGTGTGGGAAGCGGGGGGTCAGGTGTTTGGTCGCACAAACGTGTACAGAGAGTTGTAAACCGCGCGCCTGTAGTTCGAATTGCGAGCCTGGTGGACGACGCCTTTGGTTTCGTGCGTCTCACGGAGATATCTCACGGAGCTCTATGCGCCACCCAAAAACAACAGCCGACGTTTGACTAAGACAGGCGCAAGCGAACTGCCCCCGATACACGATCTCATGGGCTAGGTATGTGACGAATCGTGTTATTAAAATGCTGTTCGGATGAAGAGCCCCTTCCATGGCAAATGCTTAAGGTTTAGGCTCAAAACCGCAATCCCTTTCGTAGCACGGCTGACCCATGCTACTAACAGCACAAATAGTACAAATAGTACAAATAGTACAAATATTTCAAATCGTACAAATAGTACAAAGAGTACAAAGAGTACAAATAGTACAAATAGTACAAATAGTACAAATAGTACAATTAGTACACATAGTAGAAATAGTACAATTATTAATAATGGCACTAACGTGGTAGTAATAGCACTGATGTAGTACTAATAGCACTAACAGCACTAGTAGTACGGTATAGGTGCATCATATTCCGTCTCTAAAGCTCTCCGCTTAAGGAAGCGTACACGATAGAAGGTAGTAAGGCATACCCTTTTTTGCCTGAAGTATTTCCTGAATGGCGGGAGGGGGGCTCCTTAACCCCGGTAGAGCCCCCGAAAATCCCCCCTATACTATTTTCAAGTATTTTTATTAAAAAGGGTTTCCAGCTTGTGAAGGCGTTAATGGTGAAAATCGTCCGAACGAACATGTTTCTCTTGCTTCGCAATATGACTCTTCCGTACACCTACGAGTCCATGGGATTGTGCATCGCGTCGCAGTTCAATGTTACTCCAGACCAGTTTTCGGGCGGTGAGGAATACGAGGTTCTGAAGCCAAGAACCTTGCGGGGAGAAAGGGATGGTTTTCTACCGCCGTGGCTCGTGTTGTACTTCACGTACACACACAAAAAACGCTTTTTGAACAGACTGAAAGGGCAACCCGAGGAACGAAAACCTTGACCTAGTAGGTGTTCACATAAGTCATTTTGCAAAACAAGAATGGCCTTGCCATGGCTTGCGGCTCGAGAAGCAGCCCTGTCGTCGAGGAAAAAAACTTTGCTTTGGCCTAAAAATTCCCACCTCCATCGTAGCACGCTTCGGTTTCGAAAAGTTTCTGCTCAAATTCCAAGCGGTTTGTCCCCGGCACGCGGGTATATTTGTAACGAAAAATGAGTACGACGTAAGATACCAGCATCCAATCAGCACCTGCGGTATGTTGCTCTTCGCGTGACCCTCGTTCCAGACAGGTGTGCGCCATGCTGAGAAGCCTGGTACACGCGGAGCCGGAGCGCTATCCGGCGTGGCCAAGCGTAGAAGAAGGGCTCGAGGCCAAAAGGGAACTCGAGCGCTGTCAAGAGTACTATGGGCGGGAACTGCTGCCCATGTCTTTCGCCGGTAGAGAATGCAAGGTACTGAAACACGAAACATTTGGTCATTCATGCAACTACGTACAAATATCGATTTTCTGAGAGGCCCCGAGAGGCGTCCATTTTTTTCGCTTTCCCCACTAACTTTAAGACATTCTCCTCTCCGGACGGCTGAGCGGGCTCGGATGCCTGAAACAGCGCTTCACCGCACTTTTATTTTATTTTTTCAAAATTCAAGAAGACTTTTTTCGGGGGGGAAGTGGAATTTTTTTTATACCCCCAAGTTTATAGCTCCTGTTTTTTTGGGAATACCACATACTACCTGGACACCGCCTCCTCTCGTTACTTGCGGAACGGTCCAGCTTATCTTTGATTTCTTTTCTCCCGTTTTTTTGTACGAGTAGTTGCACGAAGCTTTCATCATACATACCAGAAGAGGTCCCATCCTGATCGTCTCAGGTTGGCTCATGACATCATTAGCTCAGGGCCGCCCAGCAGCGCCCAGCAGCGCAAGCTCGGCAGCGTACCGTTAGCTCAGCAGCGCAGCGCCGTGCAGTGCGGTTCCCTGGCGTGCCCTGGTGTGCCCTGCCGTGCGGTGCGGTACTGCTGTGCGGCGCTGTGCGGTGTTGTTATTCGAAGTGTCATACCACCGGTACTTCTGCTGTACGTACGAGGTTATCATATGTTGAATAACAAAAAAATGTTCTCACAGCTCAGCTCAGCCCAGTTATAGCTCATCAGCGCGGCGCCGTGCGGTGCCGTACGGTGCCGTGCCTTGTCCTGCGGTACGGTGCCGTGCTGCGCTGTGCTTTCTTTCGAACATACAGCTGTGCCAGGTATCATGCGGTACTATGTACCGACCGGTATATATGTACGTGTGTACTCGTCTTTCTTTCGCTTTCTTCATTTGATTGTCCTCTCTCGGTCCTCCTTTTTTTCGTCTCGAAAATTATACCCATACTGGCGATCAGAAATTGACATCGCCAACCATCATACACCGTACAGCACAGGACAATCAGCTCTACGTACAAAGCAGCTCTTGGCATTATCAAATCGCTATATGCACCAAATCGTGGGCCTCTTCTTGCTGCCGCCTTCACGTTAACTTGTATTCTTCCTTGCGCGAGCGTAGCGGGCGGCGTCAGCCGCCCACGGAGCGGAGCCCTTGCACTTTTTTCACATAATTCGGGGACACCTCAGCTGTCGACAGATCGAGACGTTCGCTGCGAAAGTTCATCCTTACAAGCTTCGTGCGATATTTTTTTTGCCAAAGGTTGGTCTTCATCATCCAATATAGCTCCCCCAACCCCTTTGCGTCTTGTTTTTAATAATCCAATAGAGATCCCCCCAACCTCGTGTAACCCCTTGCCTCATCCCTCCCCCTCCCCCCAATGTACTATTCGTGATGCATGATGCGGGATACAACAAGGAGGAAGCTGCTGAGGTGGACGCTCCTGATCCGAGCAGCGGCGCCTTGGTGTGGGCTATGCGGGTCAAGCAGGGGTTCAAGTGCAAAGTGTACGGAACGCCTGAGTGCGACCATAACGCGGTGAGATTTTGGGTCGCTCAATGAACAAAGCGGAGCCATTTCGTGAGTGAGACAGACTAATAGGGTGTTTGCGAGATTATGAAGCTATGTTGGGATTAAAAAAACGTACCTGGTACAATAAATATGTGACATCGCACACCCACCTCGCCTGCTGCATTTGTAAGATGTATCTCTGTCTTTAAATTGACAACCTCAGAGCCCCACATCGGCAAGGTAAAAATCATGGGCGTGAAATCGTACAGTTGAGACAATAATAATTTGAAAAGGAAGCACAGGCAGATATGTTCAAATTGCGGTAAACCACCTTACCAACCCATTACGTAGGGTATTTCGTACATACCGTCTGCATGATCGCCTCTCGACCTATGCCAAGCGGATTATGACTAACGATGTAACGTAATTGAGCGCGTGTACACCAAGCGTTCCTTAAAAACACTGATGATTCGCATTTCTCCCTTTAGTGCTCAATGGCGGTGACAGCAGTGAATGACCACATCACCTCGCATGTTGTATTTGGCAATACGTATCTTTTTTTTATAATTAGCGATGTCAGAAAATAATGGTAACTACAAGTATTTTAGCTTTCGATCCATGTACAACAGCAAATTATGAGGATTTAACACGATATTTACTACACTTAAACACTGGGTTGCATACTGCACCTAACATCAAACCTTCAAGAATAATAAACATTACCAGGCAGATGATATGAAGGGATGTCTTCTTGCTACAATAGTCAGGTTTGTCCCATTTAAAGATTTATAGTTTCCGCGCACATATTGAAATGTCCCGCCCCCCCCCCCCCCCCCCCCCCTCCCCCTCCCCCGATCCCTTTTGTTCAAAAGCCCCCCACCCCTTCCCCCCCCCCCCCCCTCCCCCGATCCCTCCCCCCCCCCCCCCCCCCCGTTTTTTTTTTTTTTTTTTTCCGCCTAGTTTGTTCAAACGCCCCACTTACAATCGAAATCGGCCAGAGTAATAAACAGTTGATATCACGTCATTATCTTTCTGACCATCCATGACGTAGTTTTCAATTCTTTCCCCCCCCCTCCAACGCCCCCTCTTTTCCCACCACCCGCACGATCGCCTAGACCTAGCACCACGCGTATAACAAACCCCTACATATCTTTGATCTCACAGCCGGAGTGTATTTGAATATTATATGTGACCTAAACCTCCAAAAAAATCTTCCCCCCCTCCTCCCCAACCCTTCTCGCTCTCCTTTGCTCAAACACCCCACCTAATATCGAAATCCGCCAGATTGATAAACACTTCACGCACTGGATATCACCTCATTATCTTTCTAGAGCCATCCACGTCGCTGCTTTCCCCCCCCCCCACCCCCCCACCTCCCCACCCCCCCACCCCATCCCACCCCCACCCCTTCGAACACTCCGCCCTCTACTCACTGATTTACGACTTACCCCAGGACATACATGATAAACTGATGCATTCTTTCCAAAACCGTCACATTTATCCCCTTAAAATAATGTATAGTTTCCACGCACAGATTGAGCTTCCCCACCCGCCCCCCCCCCCGCCCCAACCCCCCCCCCATGATAAACTGGTGTGTGTGTGTGTGTGTGTGTGTTTTTTTTTTTTTCCCAAAACCGTCCGATTTATCCCCTTGAAGGATTTATAGCTTCCACGCACAAATTGCCCGCCCGCCCACCACCCCCGCCGTCGCCCCCCCCCCCCTTTCCCCCCCCCTCCCCCCCTCCCGCCCCCCTTTTGATCAAAATCAGGCCCCCACGTCCTTGAAAACTCCGCCCTCCCCTCACCGGTTATTCGACTTGTAGGATTCACTTGATAAACTGATGCATTTCCTTCCACAGCTGTCAGATTTTGTCCCCCTCAGAAACGGGTTTTATAATTTCCGCGCACAGACTGCCTAACATCACCCTGTTGACCCTGATAGCTGCACTATAGTTGTAAGGTGAGTCGCCGACCTATATCCGTAACGAGGACACACAACCCGTAATACGCGCGATCGGAGTATCACACACAGCTTGCAAATATGAGTTTCGACAAAATCTTCGATCTCACAGCTGGAGTGTATTTTCATTTTTTATTCTCCTAAATAGCGTTGAAACGAACGAGCGTCGTAACTCAAGGCCAACCAATCCACGAACAAATTGCGACGCGTGCTACGACGGAGGTAGGTATATCATTTTTTGGCGAAAATATTTTCTGAATGACGGATGCGCTCCTCAACCCTCCCTAACCGACCTTATCCCAAAAATCGTGTAGGAATGCCGTTTTTTTTGCTTTTTTTTGTTTTGCTTTTGTTGTACTTGCGCCATGAGCCTTATCGTTTTGTTTGCATTTTCATTTTACATAAAAAAAAACATAAATCAGATTTTGGGTAGATTTTGGGTCATTTTTTGGTGGATTTAGAGTAGATTTTGGGTGTGAGGTATGGAACTCTTCAAAGTGTGGAACCTCAGGAACAAAGCTTTTACAAGTATAATAAAAAAGTAGTTACACCTCTATCGTCTTTGCATGAGAAATTATTCCAAAAGGGTACGAAACCACGTTTGCTCAGCTAGCGCGATATTTCGCAGGCTCTTTTTGTGGGTAGGGTTGGCCTTGGTTTGTGGCGACCAAGAACACTTTATCATACTCTACCATACCCCCTTTTCTCCCCTCGTACCGTGCCTGAGCTATCACACTACCATACTGTATATATCATACTCGCACGAGTGACCCCGGACCTTTCTGATCAAAATCCTGGGGGCTGGTTGTATTGGCCTACCGTGCAGCTAACCGTTCCATTGCGGAGTCAGACCGCAAAACACACGACCCAGGCTGGTCGGGGGGGGTTGTGTTGTTTCGCGGGCAAGTTTTGCCGTGGCTCGGGTCACTCGCGCGAGTAACTCCCTTGCTCCTTTACGGTCTTGAGCTTCCGTGCCGCTTTAAGCTTGTAAAATCGATCCGCGCTGAAACGGCAAGCTACGCTGCGACAAACCAACGTGTGAAGTCTTCTAGTTGGCGAGATCGGAGTCGCAACCTCGGTGGAGAAAGGTGGGGTACCCCCGCTACCGTAGCCGTGGTCACACTGAAAGATAACACAGCGCGAGAGCCTTAAGACCGCAAAGGAACAGGGGGGGTCGCTCGATTGAGTGACGCCGAGCCACCGCGACCAAGGACGCCAAAGAGTGACCCCCGCCCTCCCTCCCCACCGTAGGTTTGGTCTGACGTTCGACAGTTTCAATACTAGAATTGTATGCTTTTCGTTTTAAACGTAACTCATATCCCCGCAGAACACCCTACAGACTTGTAACACGACTGTTGCAAAAGAGTCGGCCATTCATTGCCCATTGCGGCCAGATCGTCGCAACACATCAAACATTGCTGTAATGTGCCAACCGGGTAGGTGAGATCGTCGCGAAGACGTCAATGACTGCGGTGAAAATCCCGTAAGATATTATGAACAACCATAGCTGTCAGAATGCGTCGCACTAAGCCAACTCTTAAGGTTAAGCTGTGTCGGAACGCGAAGAACTGACCAAATCTTCGGTAGGGGGTGGGGGTCACCTTTGGGGCCTGTCGTTGCTCTCTTAGTCTTTCGTGATATTTTTAATCTTGCGGGATGAATCCGCAAAGGTGTGGTAACTCAAATGACAACAAAGGCAAGCGCCAAAACGAGTACCCCTCGCCCCCCGCTCTCCTTGCTGTAGCCGCCGGGCTACAATTATACCGTCGAAAAGGTTGACGTGTTGACACAGTGTCACCGCAATGATTGACGGCTTACGATATGCACGCACAGCAAAAAAGGCTGTTTGCCTTGCACACAATCTCAATGAAGCCAATGGTTGACCGAGGCAATGGTTGACCAAGGCAACGGTTGACCAGTGCCCCCCATTTCATCTACTGTGTTTGAGCCACTCGCGCGAGTGACCATCTACACCTCACGGACAACGATAGACTTATGGCGCGTTCTACGATAGAGGCTCACCCCTGTTTTTTCCAATACGACCCCTTGATTTGGGAGCTCAAGACCGCTCCAAGAAACTGATCATTTGGAAAAAAATAAAACTGCTATCATACCGGATGACAAAATCCCATGACCTAGGTACACGACGAGAATCAATCATGCAAAAAAATGGATTCAGTTTCCGACGATACTATTAGTAGCTTAAGGAGCCCCGTCATTCAGGAACAAAAAATTCACCTAAAAAAGGTACACCTCTATCGTAGCACGCGTCTTGCACACGATGGAAATAACAACCCGCACCCTGTTTTTCGCGTGATGTCACGGGTGCCATACCAGCAGAACAAACAAATACAGCTAACCGAAGGCTAAGCGAGTTACTTCGTATTTTGAATCTGGCGTGTGCGCTCTTCGCGGTCGGTGTTCTTCACCAAGAGCTTACGTCTGAGTTGGGTGTTCGTCCAGTTGCGTGAAGAGCTGCCTATCAGATTGGGCTGTTTTGGAAGATCTGTCGAGTCACAACGACCCCATATTTTTGCATTCCCGACGAGGTTTTAGTATTCTGGCCATGCGAAGATGTAAACAGCCTTAATGCCAATCGCAAAGCATGACAAACATCAGGTTAGAGGAACGCGTAGAGCAAATAATTTCTCTCCTTTTTCAATTGCGTACTGGGGGTTTACGAATGCAAGAATGTATCATATCTATGTGAGCTCATGCATGCTTTTTTTGTGTGTGCAACACTAGATGGGGGATATCATGGAATAGAGAATATCCCACTCCCATAGAGATTGTGATGAAACAACACTGAACAACGTCGGGAGAGTAGACATGGTGCACCGTTTATTGCATGACGTCGTTCAGAATACGACTACCAAAACAAGTTGAAGACTCAAATGCATAAGAAATAAATATTGCCTCAGCTACACGTAGTTCGAGAGTCTCTTTAAAACGCCGATGCATATCTTGTGTGCGTTTCAGGTAAACGATGTGATCCCGATGGGCACGATAATCACGCTGTCTACGGACTGGGGAGAAGCTCTCGAAGAGCACCGCTTGCGAGGGGAAGGGCAAGGGAATGTACTCAGGATCATTGATCCACAAGATGGATTCGTTGAGAGGTATGTTGTTGCTGTTGCTGTTGCTATTGCTGTTGCTGTTGCTGTTGCTGTTGCTGTTGCTGTTGCTGTTGCTGTTGCTGTTGCTGTTGCTGTTGCTGTTGCTGTTGCTGTTGCTGTTGCTGTTGCTGTTGCTGTTGCTGTTGCTGTTGCTGTTGCTGTTGCTGTTGCTGTTGCTGTTGCTGTTGCTGTTGCTGTTGCTTTTGCTGTTGCTGCTGCTGTTGCTGTTGCTGTTGCTGTGGCTGTTGCTGCTGTTGTTGTTGTTGCTGAGCTTGCCGTAAGCTCAACCAGGATCAAGATATACAATGCCGACGAATACTGTTGTTGTGCGCTACGTACGGCGGCTTCTCGACGCCGTTAGTTAGTAATCGCCGTCCTCGATTTTACAGCTACAGGGCAGCTTTAGGAAAAACTACTTATTTTATCAAAATTGATAAACGTCAGCTGTGAGTACAACCGATTGAATAGTTGAAACTCAACGTTGCAAGCTGCGTGATACATCTATGTTTCACTAATATACAGTAGTTCAAAAATGAAAACAGTCTGAGATTCACACGAAAATACATCATACATGCAAGACCCTGGTACAAGCTAGTTCTAAGGGAAGCGCCGACTTATATCCTTAAACACACAACCCGTAATACGCGCGATCGGAGTATCACACACAGCTTGCAAAGATGAGTGTAGACGAAATCTTCGATCTCACAGATGTATCGTATTGAAGTTTTTAATATTATATATTATCCCTAACGCCGGCTTTATACAAGTAGAAAACGCAACATTTCTTTTTTCCCCGCGGTGCATGACAGGAGGCCCCTAGAGGAAGTAGCAGCAGGAGGAGCAGAAGCCGGAGCAGCAGCAACAACAGCAACTGCAACAATGCCCGCGGCTTTCACCAACAAGGATCGGCTGGAAGTGATCGGAGAAGCGGCGTCCATGTCTGAGATTCTTCGCACCACCCTTCGCAGAGGGGCGTATTTTAAGGGGGCAGTGGGGGTACACGACAGCGTGGACGTCCACCGCGCTGCGCTCAGGGCCGCCGCCACGCTCATGAGAAAGGTAAATAAACTAGACTACAAACTCGTTTGATGTGGTCGGTGTCGCTTGCGCGCGGTGGCCAGCGGCTGAACATTTTGTTCGCTGGGTTTCAAGAGTAACCCCCCCCGCGCTACGAGATAGAGGCGTTAAGGTATACCAGGTACAATGTTTCGGGGCTAAGCATTTCCCGATTATGGCGGGGCTCCTTAACCCAAAATCGTCGGATTTTCGTGGTTCTTGTTTTCGCAACAGATTTTGTTTTGTACACCTACGAGGACCTAGGCCATGGGCTTGTTCATGGCGTTGCCATTCTAGTTTACTAAAGAAGAAGAACATTTTTTCGTTTGTTTTCTCTTGAGGGGAAAAAAAAAAGGGGAAAAAAATCTTCACCGGGTTACGAGCCTCGGAAAAGAAAGGGTCCACCTCTACGTTATCAACTTGCGACCTTCCCCCCCCCAGGGTTTGGAGCGGGCCACGTCCCGAAGGGTAGCGCTGTACATTTTTTAGGTATCGTTCTGGGCGTACAACTACGGTCCCCGCTGGGGTGGTAACAACAGCAGCACAGCGATCCTTGCATTTCAGCCCCGGGTAGCATTGTATGCACAGGGTTTTGTCCGCATACCTCTGGGCATCTACGTTTGTCCAGCCCCGCGTGAGACCAATTTTCAATTTTTCGAATGCTTCCTCCTTCGAGTTTCGGGTTTTGCGTTTCTAATTTTTTTGTCAGTAACACTGGACCAAGCACTGGATCCAGCGATCAACAGGTGTCGCTGACATGACGACGGTAATAACCTCGAAAGGCGAGAGACCGGACAGGGTTAGAGTTTGTGTTAGAATCATGGTAAAGGATACTGCTCAGGGTTGTAGGTAGTACTTGAAGGGCGCCGTGGGGATGAGCGACAGCTTGGAGGTCCATCGCGCCATCGCGCCACGGCTAGAGCCGCCGCCACGCTCACGAGGAAGACAATGGTTGTGGCGCGAGGTTGGATACGGTTGGGTTCAGGTTTGGGCTCGGGTTTGGGGGACCAAAAGCTAAGACAGGGGGGGCATTTTGGGGGGTGCATTTTATAGTGCAGCGGGTCGGGGTCACAATTCCTCTCCTGTTCCTTTTTGCCTTAGTGCTGCTCAACTTTTACGATGATGAGCGCACAATCACATTTTTAGCTTTGCTGCGCCCCCAAAAAAAACGCCTCAAAGTATTTCTGTCAGTTGTAAGTGACACGTACAGAGTCACTCGTCCTAGCACTTGGCCAACACCCGATAGTTAAATATGGGTACATCGTAACATCCCCCCTACCGCATAGGCTTGGTCTGGGTTAGGACCACGGTAAGAGACACGGTTCAGGGCTGGGGCGTATGCTAAGGGGGCGGTGAGGGTTCCCAACATCGCGTGGAGGTTTCCCGGCGCCGCGTTTAGGTCCACCACCACACTCACGAGGAAGCTGTTGATGCATACCTGGTGCTTTGTCTTTGCTGAAAGAAATTCAAAAGGAATTTTGAAGACCCGCGGTCAACGTGTCGCGCAGCTTGCAGAGCTGCCGTATCGGCCTACTCACGAATCCGTTGAACTCACTGCTGCACGTGCTACTTGGGAATGAAGCGTGCTACTTGGGAATGAAGCCATTTTCGTCTACAATGGACCATTTTTAGTCCGAATGACGGAGTTTCCTTTACCCAAAATCGTCGGATTTTGTTTTGTTTTTGCGTGATTCTCGTTGAATACCCTAGGTCATGGTATCCGTTCATCCGGTATGATAGTAATTTTATTTTTCTCGAGATCAATCTTTGGGTAAAAAAGGGCATGTCTTGAGCTCCGAAAATGAGGGACCTCAGAAAAAAAAAAGTGGTGCCCGTGTATGTATATAGCACACTTTGGCTAGAATTTCCGTTTTTTTCCAGAATGACAGGGCTCCTTAGCCTATTAGTATCTTGGTCGGAATAATATCATCATTTTTCAACACGCTAGCGTTTTTATATAGCACCCGGTTGCCCCGATGGTCTAGTGGTTACCCTGGATTGCTACTATTAATTGGGCTTAAATAAGTTGGTTCTAGAGCTCGAATCTCACGTGGGTCGGATTTTTGGACTTACTTAAAATGTAGGGGAATCAACTGGTGAGAGCGCCTATTAATAGCAGCGTGGGTAGACGCAATGCGATGCGAGTGGACGGGGGTAAAACTGAAGGCACGTACCGTATCGAAGAGGGGAGAGAAGGGGAGAGGGGAAGGAGAAACAGCCGGCTTAATGACCCTGAATCTGAGTTACTTCCCCTCTCTGGGGAGGGGAAAAGAGAAAGGGAAAGCGCGAAGATGGTACCAGGTAGATGGAATGAGCAAAAAGCCAAAAACAAGGAATTTTAGGCCGTGAGTCAGTTCATCAAATCGCGTTTTCGTCGGCTTCCTTAAAAAATCAGGTTTTGGGTGAGGTATACCAACCATTGTTTTATCAAGTCAATAAACCTTGCAGAGAAAAAAAACAAAGGTTGGTGCACTGCTATCGTAGCATGTACCAATCGGAGTCTTTTGTTTGTTTGCCATCCAACGATGTGCATCTTGAGCTTCAAGATGACCACGAAAAAAGCAAAATCCAGAAACACAGACAAATAACGTCGTACCATGACAGAACCAAAAAAATAGAATGGCAAACTTTAGGCCAAACTCAAGGCTGAACGTATCATGCTTTCAAAATAATTTAGTGACATCCTGATAAAAACGCGATGCCCTTTTTTCCGCGTACTGTTGCTTTTGAAACAATTTTATTTTATTGTGTCGACGCTGCGCGATGGCTGCGAAGGACCCGACGTCGAGAGAGGAGCTGCTGGAGTGTGGGGGTATCGAGCTCTTCTCTCTGATCATCACAAAGTGAGAGACCGCGGCGAAATATTTCCACACATCGGACAGAGCGCCGATCCCTATTGATGATCTGTACGTGATCTTTGTCTCTTGGGGCAGAAATATCCCTGCTCTGTATGATCTATGGGTTGTAGATCATATTGACGAATAGGAGCCAGATGATCTGCACGATCTGGCAAATAAATGCTGTTTCCTGGGTTAGACTTGTACAACCCAGATCCTGAACAGCATATCATAACGACAGGTATATGATCGATATGATCTATATGATCTGTACGATCTATATGGCCTATATGATCTATATGATCTATATGATCTACATGATCTATATGGTCTATTTGATCTAGATCATGATCTGTCTGAGGTGTGAAGATAAGACAACGATAAGTCTAGGGTGAATGGATGGTTAAGCCACTGGTGCTGATCGCATCTTATCTCCCATGGCCGACTGTCAGTCCTCCAGCAGCAGCAATAAATGACGCGTATCTGACGCAAACATGTGGTGCCACTTCGCGGCCCACCCCCCACCTATTCCGCGAGGGGGGTAGCTCTTATGGTTGGCCATTTTTTTCTCTGAATGACGTGACTCCTTAACCTCCTTAACCTATTAACCCAAAAACCGTCGAAATGTCATCAATTTTAGTTTCTGCTTAAAATTACTTTTTTTTTGGTACGCCTAGTCTATACGGTATATGTGTATATGTAGGGCATGGGACTGTTCATCGAGTTAGTTTTTTGAAAAATTCATTTTTTTCGCAAAAAAAAGACACAAAATTGAGCTAGGCTAGTCTATAGCCCATGGGATTGTTCATCGAGTTTGTTTTATGAAAATTTCATTTTCTTAGCGAAAAAAAGTACAATTGAGCTAGCCTAGTCTCTATTAAGTCCATGGGATTGTTCATCGAGTTTTTTTTATGACAAGTTCATTTTCTTTCGCATAAAACGAGACAAGAGTTCGAGCGGGGTTTACGTCTCTTTGTTTTGAGGAACGCGAGGAAGACAAGAGGAGGGCCCGCCCCCCCTCCACCGCATTTGTCAATGCTAACCGTCGCTTTTGTCAATGCTAAGCTTTTGTCAATGCCGAAGCTTTTGTCAATGTTCATTTCAAATCGTCAACCCGCTGCCACTTCAACCTTCGTTTTCGATTACTACTACTCATTGAAAGGTTCTGCGAAGAAGATGGTTTTGTTAGCGAGTACGGGTGTTGGGCGGTCGCCGTTTTTGCTGGCGAAGGCAACACGAGTCCCGACAACTTTCGATTTCAACAGGCGGCTGCGGCGGCGGGCGTCCTGGAGGCGCTGGGGGCCGCAGCGGACGCGCACCGCGAGAGTGCGTCCTTGCGCAGGTAACTGCAACTATTTCAGCAGGGTGTATGTGGACGCAACGTACATGCTACGGCACAGACGTGCAGCAAACATTGTTTTTTTTCTTTCTGAGGATGGTGGGCTGGGGGGGGAGCTGTACGTGCCACCCCAAAAAAAATGAGTATGAGATGAAACGAACGTGCAACGCGATGAACAAAACATTCCATGGCCTACAGTAGGCATACTGTTGAAAACACATGGAGCTGCTGAAAAAAGAGTGGCTTTCTGACGATTTGGGGTCAAGGAGGCTTAAGGGAGCCCCGTCGTTCAGAAAGTGTTTTTAGCCAAATACCGGTATACCGTAATACGTTATATAATAAATAATACCTCTACCGTAGCACGCGTCTGTCAATGTATGCGCAATAAGTAGCGTCTGGGTTCGGGGATTTGGGATTTTTTTTTACAGGCGTTACGGTGGAAGGGGAAATAAGGGGTGTATAGCACGTTATTGCTAACATAGTTATGGCTGACGGAGAGTACTCGGCTGAGGAACCACCCAGTATTGTAGCATTTCCATATTACTTAGGGTTAGGGTTAGGGTTCGAAGATTTCGTCGAAACTCTCATCTTTGCAAGCCGTGTGTGATACTCCGATCGCGCGTACTACTGGGTGTGGGTCATCATTAAGGATATAGGTCTGCGACTCCCCTTGGAACTACTACAGCAGTGCAGTGTAGCTTGTACCAGGGTCAACATGGTGATGTTAGTCAGTCTGTGATGTTAGTCAGTCTGTGCGCGGAAACCATAAAACCCGTTTTTGAGGGGGACAAAATATGACAGCTGTGGAAGGAAATGCATCAGTTTATCAACTATATCCTGGAAGTCGTAAAACCGAGGAGGAGAGGGCGGAGATTTTTAGAAACGTGGGGGCCGGGGGGGGGGGGGGGGGAGGTTTGAAAAAGAGGGGGGAGGCGGGGGGGGGGGGGAGGGGGGCGGGAGCAACTCAATCTGTGCGCGAAACTATAAACCCTTTAAGGAGACAAATCTGACGGTTGTGGCAGGAATGCATCAGTTTATCATGTATATCTTGTAAGTCGTACAACCAGTGA
This sequence comes from Undaria pinnatifida, assembly GCA_012845835.1. Taxonomy (NCBI): domain Eukaryota; class Phaeophyceae; order Laminariales; family Alariaceae; genus Undaria; species Undaria pinnatifida. The sequence continues at coordinate 1,429,751 of JABAKD010000022.1, forward strand.
GGAGAGGGCGGAGTGTTCGAAGGGGGGGGGGAAGGGGGGGGGCTCCAACCGCTTTAGGCCGCATATATATATATACCTGGTAGGAATTCACTATACGCGTGGTGCTAGATCTAGGCGATGGTGCGGGTGGCGTGGAAGGAGGGGGCTGGCGGGGGGGGGGCGTACTCATTTGTTGCTTGCCTTAGTCATTTGACCATTGACCATGCATTCCTTTCGAGACGGAGCACCGTTCGTACTTTAAATAGCCTAATATAGACACCTCCAACATTGGGGCGCTCATTACGCTTCTTGACCATATATAAGTACTACATAGAAACTGTTTGCTTATCCTATCCCCGTCCTGTTTCGCCGTCTGCGGCCACCATCTATTTCCTAGGATAGCGATCGCATTCTCGTTACTCTTTAGTCCGCCAAACCCTTCCATGTCACACACGTCTAATTTCCTCATCTTCTCCTCTAACGCATCCCATTCCTTCTTGTGTATTTCACGTTATCCTACCATTTGAGTCCTACTCTCTATTGTTGTGCCACACGGGCACATATTTGATTCCAGGCCCTCCTCCTCCTCCCGACTACTGTTAGATCTCTTTCTTCTTTCTGGTAGGTCCAGGTCCCCTACACGAAATCGCAGTTTCAGCTTTATCGCGTAGTCCATTGGGCCGTGCAGATACGTTTTCATTGCTATGTCTTCCCTCAACCGAGGGGGCGGGCGGTAGGAGGAATAGTAAATGAATTGGAGCCACAACATGGATGGCTGGAAAGTTACTGAGGTGATATCACCTGTCTGGTACCAGGTAGTGTTTATTTCTCTAGCAGATTTGATTTTAGGTGGGGCGGCGGGGGCAGGGGAGGGGGGGGGTGTTTTTTGTGCGCGTGTGTGTCGGGGGGGGGCGGGGGGGCGGGAGGGGGGAAGGTGTGTGTGGTGGTGGTGATGGTGGCGGGGAACGGAAATGGATGATAGCAAAATATTCTACCTGCGTGTTACATGTAGATGCCCAATATGTTAAAGATAAACTATGAGGTAGATGGGAGGAACATTGTGATGACGTGATGTTTTTACTTTGATGCTTTTTGAACGAGCAGGGCTTTCTGATTATGGTATAACATAAGACGAGTACTACTTCGGCAGGTACTTACGGTATGCTCTATATGTCCTTTATAAATGTACCCTGGTATGACCTAATTTAAGGTAGTCTATTAGCATATGACTATACGATGGTGTCATCTGAGCTATAGACAACCATTAGGGACCTTGGCCGTTTTGAGACCTGCCGTATATTCCAACAACCAAGCCCGGCTATATGTGTGGTAAGTATACGAATAGAAGACAACTACTTGAAACAACCATTATTGTATTATTGTATTATTGTATCATATGAAGTTTATTTGTATTAAAGTGCTACAGTAGTATTATATGATTATAGTCTACAGTATCATAATGAGGTTTGTTCGTATTATAGTATATATAATCATCGTATTATTTGATTAATTACGTTATGAAACTAAGGAAGAAATTGGTACTCCTCTTTAACTAAAAGCTTGACGGTTCATTTTTTGTTTTGTTTTCGCTGTTCTGCATCAGGCACGTTCTCGGAGCCTTGGCAGCAATGGTCGACGGTAACGGCCCCGCTTCAGAAAAGCTCCTTTCACTAAACCTACACGTAGACGTCGCGGAAGATTCTATCCGGCGATGGCCCAACGACGCCGAGCTAAGCTGTTTGTCGTGCTGGGTGCTGCAATCGGTGATAGAAGGACCTCCGCGGCTTAACTCGCGGTACAAACCCGCCGGGGGCGTTTTACCCGGGGAGGCGGGGGACGATCATAGCTGGGACGATGAAGAAAGCGCCAGTACCACATTCCACGAAAACACGCCCTCGGCTGGGCGGGGGGGTTGGGGCGAGCTTGTGCTGCCAAGTGGAGGGGAAGGTGGAAGCAGCGCAAAGAGTTTTATTGACGATGGCGGCGGCGTGAGGGATAGTAGCGCTTTCGAAAATGTAAATAGAGGGGCTAACGATGGCAGGTACATCACGGTTGTTAGGAGTTCAACAAGTGCAGACAGAGGGGTATTTAAGGCGAGGGATGATACAACCAGCGACGTTCTCATAGGCCTGGATGTTGTTAACGAGCCGCCGGATGCCGGCGACGCCAAGCGTTTAGAACTCGGAGAAGAATACGTCAACAACGTCACCTCCCACCCAAAAGAGTCTGCGGAGCGTTTGGTTGAAACCACCCGACCGGACAGCTACGCCGTGAGAGGAGGAGAGGGGGAAAACTACGGAGACGCGACGGTCAGTGCCTTGAACGGGGACGAAGTAAATGAACGGGGGGACGAGGTGATTCGAGGTGCCGACAGAGCTTCCACCGCGCAACAACACGCTACAGGCCTTCGAAAAGGAGAAGAGGTTGACGACGAAGAGGGTTGTTTGGGTCCGGGAGGGTTTCGAGGAGAAGAGGATGAGGAGGTGCTTGAGAGGCTCCTTCAGCTGGCCGAGACTACTAAGGTGAGAGGGCGTTGTGCAATGGAGGGGGGGGGGTGAGGGACGCAGGGGGGGGTGAGGTGAGGAGCAGGAGGAACGGGAAGGGGGGGTAGGGGCAAGTGAGGCGGCGGCGGCGGCGGGGGGGCAGGGGTTGACGGGGGGAGAGGAGGTAGGACGAGGGAGAGAGAATGGTCGGCGGGGGAGTAAGGGGAAGGGGGTGAAGAGGTGGAAGCGGAGGGGGAGAGGGGGGGAGGGGCGGGGGGGGGGGGGGCAGTCGGGAGGGGGGGGGGGGGAGGGAGGGGATGCCTTAACCCCCCACTGGAATAAAGCTGTTGCACTCCCATTACGGGGGAGAAAATGCTAAACTGACGCAAAGGCATCATGTGGTATTGATAGTAAATATTGATTGTGATTGAAGCTCGAAACGAAAAAATGGGTAATCCGACATGCACGCAACGGCGGCTTTCTCACCCCCCCAACTTACTACACCCGCAAGAAGCCCAGACGAGATTGACACAAAGGCTAAGGTGCTTGGGCACTTATTTTTCAGCGCTTGGCTCGTAGCCACTCGCGCGAGTGACCCCTCTGTGTTCCTTTGCAGCGCCAAGTTTTCGCGCTGCTTGAATTTTGCGACATGAATCCGTAACGGACTGGTTAGCTACGCTGTGCCAAACACATTACCCACATAGTTTTGTCAGTGGGGTATAGGGTCACTTGTGCGAGGGGTGAATAAACTGCTTCTAACTCGGTAGTGAAAAATAGGGTATATCATAACATCATCATCATAATATCATCATAGCATCATGATAACATCATCATCATAATATCATCGTGGTATCATCATAACAACATCATCATAATATCATCATAAGATCATCGCAACATCATCATAACATCATCATAACATCATCGTGGTATCGTCATAATATCATAACATCATCATCATAATATCATCATAACATCATCGTAACATCATCATAACATCATCGTGGTATCATCACAACATCATCATAACATCATTATAACATCATCACAGCATCATCATAACACCGTCGTAACATCCCCCCCAGTACTACCTTACCGTTATACTCTTGGTCCTAGAGAGTCCTGCCACGGTAGGGGTGCAGCAGAAGAAGTTTCTTGTCCTTAGCTCCTAACGCGGCAAGGTCAATTTCTCGCCCGAAACATGACTTCGAAGACATTCATTCGCGCAACCCGACCAACACTTCCATGCGCCAATAATAGTCTACAATACTTGACACTAAAACAAACATGCTCGTAAAGATATCGTACTAACCCACGTTAGGGGTGGTGCAGCAGAAGTTTCTAAGAAGTTTCTGAGCTCTCCTCAAATGAGGACGTCATTATCTCACCTGATTCTACATGACTTCGAAGGCATTCGTTCGCACAACCCGACCACGCGTCTATGCCTTAGTCCTAAAACAACATATACACTCACCCGTGAAATGACTTGATCAATGACTAAACTGGTAGTTCCTCACTTGAGGAGCTCAATAGGACAGGTGCATTATTAGTTAATCCAACAACTGTAACCTCTACCATGGAATGACTCACCTCATGCACCCAAAAACATTAGGAAACCCCAAAACAGCAAAACCCGCCACCACCGTGAGACGAGTCTTAAACCGAATGCGCGACAGCGGGTGATAATGGCGTCGGTCGACGCAGCTATGAAACCGTTTTTACCTAGTTGTTGCGTCGTTCTTGTCACCGAGCAGACACCAGGCGCCACCACGTCGGTACGACATAAGCCTAGCTATGCCTGTATTGTGAGTATTAACACTATATACCTTGGCTGTGTGTCACACAGAGAGTTTCGTCGAAACGCATCTCTGCTGCATACTTACTCGCTTCGAAGTATTTGCATTTTACGAAATAGCTTCAAGCACCCCAGCTGTGGCGTTCGGGCCAATGGAGTAGCACTAGTCGATTTGCGCCATAAACCCTTGTATACACGCAGTAGTATCATACTTCGAAGTATACCATACCCCCGTGCCGCCATTGCCCCGCATTTCCATCGATGACCAACCAACCAACCAAAAAGCCAACCAACCGACCAACCAACCAACCAACCAACCAACCAACCAACCAACCAAGAAGCCAACCAACCAACCGACCAACCAACGTTTGCGTTTCGAACGTGCGGCACGCTGACAGGTTCGAAATCACGACAACGAAAGCACCCGCAAAGCCGCGGAAAAGCTAGTAAAAGCCCTCTTACGCCAGCTCGAAACCGGCTACACTGCCAGCACCAGGCGGCGAAGACGGGCTAGCAGGGGCAGAGTTGCCCGGGCCCTGAGAGTAGGCCAAGCCTTGGGTTCGTTGTAAGACCACCCCAGACCGTGGCTAAGGTGCGGCCGGGAAATAAGTATTTTTTTGGGCCTTTTTCTGCGGCGGCTCGGAGGTACTCGCGCGAGTGACGCCCTTCTTCATTTTGCGGCCGTAACGCCTTTACAACTGGAAACTCTTTTTTTCAAATTTACTTGAGTTTAGTACAGGGAGAGATTTTGGGGCTTCAACGTCGTGCTTTTTTTTTTTTTCGTTTTTGCCGTATTGTATGAAATCGCCATGGAATGGTTTGCTACGCCGCGTTTAAAACAATTACGTACCTAAAGTATTTTTAGTCATCGAGGTACACAGAGTCACTCGGGCGAGTGGCTCAAATCCAGCCGTGAAGAAGGGGATACCGCCCCCCACCGTAGCCAAGGTCGCCGGCAGGGGTAAGCGAAGGGGGTGTACTCATTTGACCCACAAGAGGAATACCTGCTGACTTTTAAGCCTTCCATTACGACTGGCCATGCATACCCTGTTTTCGTTACACGATCTAACTTTTGTGCGTTTTTCGCGATGTGCACGCACACGCGCGCGCGGGATGGACTTGTTTTTTCTTACACCTCTCGCAAACAAAACTGGTAACGGCTTCGTTTTATGCACGAGGTGTAGGGCCACTCACGCGACCGCCCTACACCGAAAAAAATTATCGTTTCAAAGGTTGGCGGGTGCCATGATAGGGGAATCGTTTTTCGCGGCCTAGAAGCCATTTTCTGATTGTGACGGAGGGGATCCTTGACCCAAAATTGGCTTTTGCAAAATGATTGTTTTTGAATACCTACTATTAACAGGCCACGGGCTTGTTCATTCAGGAAAGAAGCACGCTCAGTGTCAGTGTCCTCAAATCCAGGTTTTGGGTGAGAGGTGTACTTCTTCTCAAGCGAACGTCCTCAGAAGGGAAAGCAATGGCGCACCTATACCGTAGCTTGTGCCGAATCGTCACCGACCACACCGAGCAACCCGGGCCGTTGGGGGTAAGGGACGTGTCCGAACCAGAACTGCAATGTAGGGGCTGTAGGAGCTGTAGGAGCTGTGCCACGCACATCCAGCATGGGAATGTTACCATCGATAGTACTGCGCTTGCACGATCCCTGTGTGCTTGGTAATATGTGCACACCTCGAGACAGATCACGGCCTACTATAGACCATCTGTCTACAGTAGCCCTCCCTAAGCGCTTTATAAGATCAGCACATCTTGCACAGATCACGATCTAGATACACACCTCGAGACAGAGCACGATCTAGATGTACACCTCGAGACAGATCACGATCTACTAGATAATCTGTCTCCATAGATACTGTAGCTGCCTGGGGCCGTGAGATGCGGTGAAGCATCTACCTACATATAGTGGAGTACAGATCCAAGCGCGGAAGCATGTGCCATACAAGTGGATCATACAGATCGTACAGATCATGCAGATCGTACGGCTTCCACCCGGCAACATGAGCTAGACCACATAGATATTCCCTGAAATATCTAGATCATCAAGTGGGGATATATCATGATATATCATATGTCCGACGTGTGGAAATATTGCAATATCGTCGTTTTTTGGAGGTAGGTATCGTACTAATCTAAAGGATACGTGGTCCCACAAAGGGTAACAAACAACATAATAAGTCAAACCATAAACAAAAAAAATAATATAAAACACTGCCGCTGCGACTGCTACGCAGAGAAGCTACGCAGGGAGGGTACTGGACGATGCCTCAACACCGCCACCACTCCAAGTAAAGAAGGGTGCTCGGGGATGCCTCAATGCCTCACCTGCTGTTGTGCAGTTGTTGTTCTCACGTTCACTCATTGCCACTATCAAGTCCGCGGTCACAGCACAAGCTCAAAGCAAACTCTGGGGTCGAAAATACGAGCGATTGTCACGGGTCATAACCCGACCCGCGGTTCGGGTCACGAGGTTCCCAAACCCTCGCTGGTCGAGTCAGATCGGGTAAGGAGGTGTTCGAAATCTAACAGGTCCGGCTCGGGTCGGTTCTGGTCAGGAGGTTTTCAAATCTAACGGGCCGGGTCGGGTCGGGCCCACCAGAGCCGACCGATCCGCGAAAAAGAAACCCGGACCGTGAAAAGCTCTGGAACATAGCCATCTCAGGAAAACACACACAAAATAATGCACGTGACTCGGGCCAATCGTAACGCCCCCCTCAGACCAGGAAAAAAAACTCACCATGCACAGGACACCATCGTACAGTGGGGGACTCGATATAAGAGCGCGTCCGAACAGGCCAGCGTTACCTACCTTCTTACGGATATCCATTTATCAATAGTAGGATTACTTGTCAAACAAAAAAGGGGGCAAAAAATTCAAAACTCTTTGTTTAAGAGCGTTTGACTCAAGTTTATTTTGCTGGCTGGTTCTGCCAGGCATACAGAGCCTCAATCGAACACAGTCGTAGCGTAGGAGAGCTCGCTTAAAAGGTGGCGATGCTTTTCTTTTTCGTGTGTGGTTTCATCCTGTTACCATATGGATCTCCGTAATACCTCCGTGCCGCATATATCTCAGATTGCATCTTATAAATAGAGTTTTCTTGAGTACAGGCGTCACAAGGCGTGACAAGCCAATTTGACCGCCAATAAGTCCGTTTTCCCTTATTACACAACGGACCCTCTTAAATCGTGTACCCTGCTGTACTAAGAAAACGAGCACCGCGAAAACTACGCTAAGAATAACACTAGATCACGAAACTCGGCAGAGCATATCAAGAAACATAGTGCAAAATGCAGAACGTAACCTTTCCCAAATAAGAAATGAAGCCTAGACCAGCTTCCCGGTTTCTTACTAGAATACAAAATCAGGGAGTGGTTGTACTTTATTTAGCGCAAAAGGCGATCATTCTCCAAAAACGAATCCAGTCTGAGTCGGCTTTCGTGTTCCTTACTGCGTAAGATTGGTCAAGCTTTTAGGCTGGCAATTTTGATTTGATGGCATCACAAGGCAAAGCAACGCTAATCAAAAGAAGAAAGAAGCAAAAGCAATGTCAACATACGCAAGGAAGCACAAGGCAAAGTAGCACGCCAAAGCAAGGCAGAGCAGCACTAACCAAGGGAAGCAGAAAGCAAAGCCAACAAAGCTAAAGGCAACAACGAGACAAAGCAACACCAGCGTTTGCGCTTAATCAGCGCAAGTCGAAGCCAGCAAAAAGAAAAGCAACGCAAGGCGCAGCGCAGCTCAAAGGGGCTTACTTCGTGGTACCCTCCCCGCTACCACACCGCCTCTGAACACTTGCACCCAGCTACCCTTCCACCATCCAACGGTACGATGGCTCGTCGACCTAAACTCCCCGACTGAAGGCACCCACATAACTACTTGTTCCTTACGGCAGGCAACAACGACTCGTCCTGAACCCTTGTTACGGTGTGCCGTCTGTACGCGATATTTGTATAAGCAATGGACCAACCTTATATCCTTGTTGGAATAGTATACATTTCGTAATTTAGCAGGAAAACGGGTATCTAGACCAGGATGTCAGTAGTGTCTGATTTGCTGTGCTTCGTACGTGCGTGCACTCAACGTCAACCAGCGCTATACCGTCGCAAACGGGAACCTTTAGAGTAGCGGTGACGCCCTCCATGATGCACCGGGCTTTCAAGTCGGTGACATGTCGAGTGATGCACTAGAATGTTTGAAAATACCTGTGAGAGCCGGTTCATGCAGTTCGGTCATGTTTCGCCCTCGTCCCCACCTGTTCACTATCACACTTCATCTCCTCAAGGAAGTCTTCCACGGTTCTAATAAGGGACTTCTAGAGTATCAATTTCATGTCACGGGACTGGCGGTGGTCAAAGCGGTAGATACAGCTGTGTCTCGTATTCTTCATTAGATCGTACACCAGGGAGGCTGGGCAGCTCGTTCATAACCTCCCGCCATAAATAGAACCAGCCACAAACATATCTACCAATCCTTTAGGGAGGGCTACAACGACTCGTCCTAAAAATCAATGAAATGTACCGAGGCTCCGACTGTGTGATAAGAGCTGCAGAGGTGGCACCCAAATGTCTGTTAGGATCACTTGTGGTGGAGAAGAAAAATAACATAGTTTGTAAAGTGGCGTTTATTAAACCAAAAAAAGGAAACTAAGATAAGGAGGGAAGAAGTAAAAGAAGTATCAAGGAGTGATTGACGGGGGGGAAATTCACCTCATCACGCGATTTCGATAAAGATACGGCCAGGTACGCTCTACACCAGCCGGTCCTGTTTCCTGCAACGATCTATGTGACGTCTTCGCAATGCTGTAAGTACCGTTCTTTGTAATGCTCTTCTGCTAGTTATGGTGGTAAGCTGATTGACCTGTACTACGATCAACTTCCCGGTACACGTAGGTTGATTCATATTCAGCATGCCGGTTAGACAGAACAAACTCTTATGTCTTTCGCATCATTTGTATTTATCGCATCTAGAACAATGATGATCAGTTTACTCAAGGTAGTGACTACTGATCAAATTGATGCCATTGGATTGCAGAGTCTATATTCCAATACGTCTCCGTTTGATGATAGTTCAGTAGCTAGATGAACGTGATATTCTTAATATTAAAACAAACGGTACACCATATTTAGACCTCTGTGTGTGAACAGCGGTAATGTGCAGTTCACCATGTCACTTAAGAGAATCAAAACACGAATGGAACAATCAATATGTCAGATCTGTTGCATGAACAGCTTAAGTACAGACAAAGTCATGTCACAACATACTACACGTGGTGTAATTACCAACGAGAAACACCCTAGATAAGGAGCGCAAACCAGTCTGCTGGTTGTTCAACACGCCCCCTGAATAAATACATAGAGCTGCATGAAACCGAACAAAATAGAAAACTGTGGACGCTGATCCAGTCCAACAGTAAAAAAGCGTACTATTCAGTTTTATACAGGTACGTACGTGCTTGAAAGAACATCTGCGAATACAGGTAGCACGGAAATCGACTATGAGTATAGTCGTATCACAAAAGCTGTACTCGTGATGCTGCTTTGACGATTAGCGAGTTGTATCACAACAGCTATACTCGTGATGCTGTTTTGATAATCAACGAGTTATATCCTAGAAAAAAAAAGCGGAAGAAAGAATCTTGCACGTTTACCGCGCCGTCTTAATTTAGCCTAGAACACGTAAGAAATCTAAGAAATGGACAACAAACTATGGACGTGTAAGCTTAGTCCAGTGTTGCACGTAAAAGTGTACCACGTTCAGTTCGCGAGCTTGTATGCATGATACACACTTGAAAGAAAGCTATATAACAGAGGGAAAAAGCCACACACTCAAAAACATGGTACCTTGTAGACGTAAGTCAGTAGAGCAGTATAAATGTGTACTTACCAGTCAGTTGTATAAGCTTGTATGATGCTTGTACTCAAACGTACGAGTACTACACAGCAGAGCCAATCAAGAAACCTCAAAGGCAACAAATACCCCCCCCCCGAGAAAAGCGAATGAGGAAAACCTGTAAAACAAAAACGATCTACTGGTACTGTAGCTTGATGTGTTTTCCTGGTGAGCTGATGTGCTGTACACGAAGTAGTGATGATCTTCGTGCCTGCTGCTGTTGGTGCCGAAAATGATCGTCGTGTTTTTGTCTTCTTAGCTGTAGAACCAGCGTATCATAGAAAAAAATATCGTGTAGATATCGACAATGCCTCTGATGATGACTTAATGGCCCAACCAGAAACCAGATCGATTACACAGCACGAAAAATGCGACGCAATACAAATCTTCATCCCCATACATAGAAGAATGAAACAAGACCCTGTGGAACACCCAATATTTATCATTTTCCCGAAGCCGATTAGCCCATGAACATGTACTTTGATGTTATGACCAGATCTCAAGAAGTACGTGGCAGGTCCATGATGTGGTTGAAATCTTAGTGATCATGTGCATGATGAAGGCGTTGGTGCTGGTGTCGCTTGGCTGGCTGTTGTTGAGTAAGTAGATGACCATATGCTCCGCGTTGATCGTGGTAGACTATTTGTTATGCATCCCGAAGCTTGTGCTTGGAGATTTCCCGGTCTACACGGAAATCTGAGAGGAACGCCTGTGTCGAGCTTGGCCGATGTAATGATGTGGTAGGTGGAGTTATAGCCTGTATTGTAGATGGCGATTAACTCCTTCCGTGGTAAATACTGCTGTTGTACGAGTAGTCGCTGATGAAACTGATGTTGTTGTCCCAGCTGTTGTGGTAGTCTTGAGTACTACTACTGTGGTTGCAGATGATGCTGCGATGGACGAGAAATAATCGTGCAGATGGAGCCGCTGCAGGTGCTGCTGTTGTTGGCTTTAGTCGATGGTGGAGCAGTTGCAGCTGGGCGGTATGCACCCATCAGTGTGATGTTGACGTGTTGTCGATGTGGAGTTGGCCATGGCGGAAGTGACGGCGAGCACCGTGTTTCATCTCCCCCAAGTGAACCGTTGCTGCATAAGTTCGTGCTATGCAGGTTGCACCGAGATCTCTTGTGTGCAAGGAAAGCTAGTTTCCTCGTCGATCTGTTCCGGGCAAAGTAAGTTTGAACTCGATGACCTGACTCGGCAGTGCGATCAGGTCGCAGCAGCTCTACAAACAAGCAGTACCCGTACATCGCCACTTGGTATTGAACAAAGGCCCGTAATTACGCTTGATGTTGAGAGTATTGTTTCTTCGGAGTCTGAATACGTGCCTTGCGCGGGCAAGCGTGAGAGCAGCTGTTGCTGAAAGAAAAATACTCCGCTCCTCTGAGTCTGACACTAGTAGATTTAAGCGTGAAAGCGTAGAAAACAGTTGCTGGAGGTGAATGCCCCGTGTAGACGCATAGGTCCCGTACGGGCAGAAAGATATTTTCCAGATGCTCTGTATAGGCGTAAAACCCCGTATAGGCAGGAGGTGATGATCCCGATGCCACGTGGAGTAGCTGATTCGTCAACAACCTGACTGCTGGTTGCAGCGCGTATATATCTATTCGTCGTGTTATATTGAATCGCACGAGGAATAGTTCATTTTACGTATTTCGCGCGTGATAGCGGGAACATACGATTTTGATAACGATTTCGCACGTCTTAATAGGGAGAAACCGGACTCCTTGCCTGTTACACGCGTGATAGCGCGAACCGTCTCCTCACCCGCGCGCTTGATAGCGTGGGTGCAGTCTTCTCTCTCGAATATCCTCGATGTGCTTGGAGTACACGCAGATGCGATGTCTCGATGTCGAGGCTGATCTTGTTTTTTTACGAAAACTACTCAGCACTGCAGAAAGTGGGGACCGTTCTTCGCACTTCTTGGAAAAGCTTGGCGAACTCAGCGGGACGACGTTAAATTGTGCTAGTGGATAGGTAGATCAAAGGCGACGAGGCTCATAACCTGAAGGGAATATGTGTACCGAGGCTCCGACTCTCTAATGTTAGCTGAAGAGGTGGCACCGAAGTGTCTGTTAGGATCATTTGTGGTGGAGAAGAAAAATGACATAGTTTGGAAAGTGGCGCTCATGTGGCCAAAAGGAGGAAACTAAGAGAAGAAGAGAAGAAGTAAAAGGAGTAGGAAGGAGTGATCGAGGTGAGGGATCCCTTCACCTGATCAGGGAATTATGCCCAAGCTACGGGCAGGTGCACTCTACGGCAGCCCGTCCAGCTCCCTGCAACGTTCTATGTAACGTCCTTGTAATGTTTTAAGTAGCGTTCTCCGTGACGTTCTTCTGCTAGTTATGGTGGTAAGTTGATTGACCTGTACTACCATCAACTTCCCGATGCAGGTAGATTAATTCTTGAACAGTATGCCGGCTAGAAAGAACAAACTTCTATATGTGTCGCATCATTTGTACTTATCCGCATCTAGAACTTTGATCCTCAGTTTACTCAAGATAGTGACTTCAGTGATGACCAAATATTATCTTACTGAACATTAGAATCCACATTCCTATATCCTAGACCCTTTCACCATAGATAGTAGGCAGCAACGAAAAAAAAGCTGTCGGGACGTCCGGGCAGGCTATCATACGATGACTCGTCTTAGAACTTACCAGGCGGAGGCAGACACGAAGGGAGCTGTCGTTTCGGGCAGGATACAACGACTCGTCCTTGACCATTCCGCGGTTGATGAGAGCCGGCGACATTATATCTGACCCTTCGGGCAGGCTACAACTTATAGAAAGGAGATATATGGCGCCGTGGTGCAGCAGTGATGTGGTGCTATGTGCGCCATTCATTGTGGAGGCAAGGGACATGTGCAAGACGAGGGAAAACAAATACCTCGTACCCTGCTGGTATGGTAGACTAGAAATGCGACACAAACGCCGACGTCTCGAGTCCTAGCATTCTGTCATTCCCTCTGCTGCCGTATTCCACTGGCACGATGATTTATTGTTGACTGACCGAAACTAACTGCTGTGATGGCCAAAGGACGGCCCGTTAATTTTGAAAGGACTCTGCGATCATTGCGCAAGTTGACACTCAGGGGCCATTGATAACACTGGCCTGCTGCTGTCTCTGCTACTCGTAGGTTTTGCTGATGACGTGAATGAATGTGAAGCGCGAATTGGGAAACCCGTGCGTTGAAACACATGTTGACTGTCCACCTCTTTGCCCAGTACCATCCTGCCAGTGCCACGCATGGCTGCTTCGTAGGGGTTGGACGTCGACAATCGAAGGTTGATGCATTACTCCATGATGAATTGATGAGTTGCTCAATGAGGTGAGGTGTTCATCAATTTATTGGTTCTAGCGTGTTGCGTGTGGAGTGTGGACTGAGGGAATGTTGAATGTTCATGTTTTGCGGCGAGATAATTCCGTGAACCGGAACGAAAAAGTGCGGCGGGACTACACGACGACAGTCACGTGCAATGTTTTCCTCGTATGATATCGTTGAAAGCTTGGACACCGCACAAGCTCGCACGCTCGCACACACTTTCTGCCCAGCCTTCTGCCCGACAATCTGACAAGTCCGCCACGCGAGTAGACAGCCACCTGCAACGACAGCCCATTGCGAAGCGATCACGCACAACTAGCACTTACGAACCTGTCTTGCAGTCAGTACGTGCCTCGTGCTTTCTTCTCGCGCAAGCGTGTACGGGCTGAGAGAGCTTCGCGTTGTTGGACCTACAATATCCAGCAGATAGATTCAACGGTGCTCTCGGCAACACCTCGGTGCAGCCATGGCGGCCATTGTGAGTGCTCCCACCGCCTCCAATGTGACGACATGACATGGCATACCATGTCATCATGACATGACACGACCTACTGTACGTAGGCCGACGAGAACGATGTGTGATGCGGCATGAAGAAGGGGTAGGAACTATTTCAGGAGGAAATGTGCAGTCATCATAGCATGACACCTGTTGCTTGCATTGGAGAAGACTCACGTATCGCCCATTTCTTGGCTAGGACGCGAGCGCGTCGTGTCCGCTGCAGTTCAACGCAAGAAGTCGTGCTACACACAAGAACTGCATGATTTCGCTCGAGTATTGCTTTACGCTCGCAGTGCCGGTAGGAACAGACGATTGGCAGAACCAAACTCACCATTTTATCTTGTCCACCATCTCTTCCTTTTTCGCAACCTTCATGTCATAGTTTTGCGGACAATATTACGCTGCTGCGTTATCATCATGACAACGTTCTCATTCCCATCCCTCGTTTGTTGCGATGCTGAGTTGTAGGGCGACCTGTTTTCTTTCATACGTCAATTCGTCGACAAGCGCACAAGGGTGATCTTGGAGATCATCAAACACGCCACGACGCAGTGGATGACGTGGTCGGTGAGATCACGACTGCGCAATATTTTTTTCCAAACTGTGCTGTGACAATCACCAATCCCTACTTCTGTTGTACTTGGTATGTAGCAGCACTCTGCAGTAGCAATGTAGGCACTCCACACAGAGCGCTGTGCGTCGCGTGGGAATGAAACCACGATCGCTTTTCTGTTTAAGGAAGAGTTACAGTGCGGGACGTTTACTTACTCATTAGACACAGGGTGGTAAGAAAGGCAGGGTGAGATTTACTGGAAAGTGTGGATGTTGGGGAACTTTTCGTACTGCAGTTAGCGTAGGGCGCACCCCCTTTCAAGTAAAAAAACCCCACCCCGGATCCGTAGTACTGTTGTTTATCGGGTGCCCGCTGCTTATGCTGTTATTAATCCCTACGAGGTGTTTGTTGCCTCCCCTAGGTGCAACTACGGACTGTAGCTGTAGTAGGTCAAGCCAATGTTGTAGCATGACAGCAACGGGGTCACAATCCAAACGCTATTCGAATCAGATGCTTAGAAAGGTCTGTATGGAGCAGTCTCGATCGTCAATTCTTGATGTTGATTTCCATGTCAACCAGAAAGAAGGTGTATTAACGGTGCTTGCTTTACCGCCCAGCATCACCCCTCGTAGCACTACACCACTGGAAACAGCGTTCGGTTTCCGCTTCTTTGTGACGGCTTTCAGGCTGGCGTGATGAACGCGGTGAACGAGTTCTGGCAGCAAAGTCAGGCGTCATCCGAACCCCCCGAGAACGTCGTTGAAGGCCTGCCGAGCAGAGTTCGGGAGGATAGAGTCATCGTTTTCAACGACAAGGAGGAAGCCTCAACTAAAGAGGAGGAGATCAAAGAAGTGGAGGAGGACGACGAGGTAAGGGACAGAGACTGTACGTTGTTCCCGGGCTCCCGTGCGGAGGGGGTAGGGTAGGTCACGACTTTCGTACAGAATACGAAATCCTTATCACATCACGCTGGCGTTTGCTGGCACCATGAAGGCGTTTGCTCGAAGTGTCTTTTCCGACCCGACATCGGACGGCGGTCCGGTTTCACCGTTTTCCGTAGTCAATAGTTCCAACTGGGTGCAATAGCTTAGCCGTGAATCGTGAGAAAGCGGACACTATTTTTGCCATTATCGTTAACCACGGCATTTATAGAAACAACTTGCCAGGTGCTACGGTAGGATGAAGGCGCCGAGTTTATGCTCTACGTGTAAGTTAAACGCGGTACTTGCATGACCTCTGTCTGGCATGCTGTATCATATATCGGATTCCATTTTCAAGTTGATCGTGCGCGGCGAAAATAAACTAATCCCGAACCGCCAAGCCGGGCTCGACGATTGACGCATGCCACGGTCGTATAGGTTGCACGTGGTGCGCTGTTATCTGAGGAGCCGTGGTTGCTTGAAAGAGGTTATATACCTACCCCCAAACACATAAACTGACAAAAAAGAAAGTGCGCGGGTCCCTGATGGATAAACCCATGTTCTAGGTATAGACTACAGGGGCTGATACTTGAAATAAGCAATGGCATTCTGACGATAATAATGGGTTAAGGAGCCCAGTTGCTCGGAAAACACTTTACCCAAGAAGTGCCACCCCTACACCTCTAGTAAAAGGCTTTTTCAACAATATTTCTGTTGTTCAGGTGGCTAAGGAGGTGTTCGTCCCAATACCGAAGAGCAGCAAAGCCAAGAAGGCCCACAATGGGGTGCGCCGGAGCTCCAAAAAGAAGGGCGCGAAGAGCCGCGCGGCGTACAGCCTCAGGGGTGTTAGCGGAGACGTACAATAGTCGCGCCTTCTGGATTAATATCGGCGAGTACTTGGTCGCGATACATCGGCGCAAGCGATATTACATGGCGCTTGTTGTGCGGTTTGGACATGGTTCGAGGGCCATTTTGAGCGAGCTACGTTCGTGCTCTCCTTGGACCACAAGGTGTGACTTCTGCGTGTTGCGTGCGGCTTCGGCATGATTGGCAGGCCTTGCTGGGTGACGTCCCCACTGTGCTCTGTATTGGTTGCTGAGTGTATGTGCAGCTGTTGGTGGGGAGCATTGTTCCCTATGCGGTTTGCTGAGGCACCTACAATAGAAGCAGGAGTATCGACCACCAGCATACGAACTGCTGCTGCTGGTGGTGCTGCTTCTGCTGTTGCTGCTACAGCTGTTTCCGTACTCTGCCATGTATTCTGTAGAATGTACCTCGTCATCGTTTGCATACACACTGCCAATGATGAACCTTCCTGATCTATTGTTCAACGAGATATTATCGATGCAATTTCTTCAGCTGGTGCGGGAGATACCTCGTCATCATTAGCGCAGACTGCCCAGGACGAGCCACATAGAGTATTTGCCCAACGCAATACTGTCCTACTATGTTGCATCCTCACGTCGTGCAGTTGTGTAGTGTTTAGGTATTGTCGGACAGAAAGGTGAAGCCGTTTTTCTCATACGGCTGGCGGAAGCTGGGCAACTTTATCGTTGGGAAAGGATTTGATATCGTGATGATTGATGCTGTCTGTCGTCGACATGTTCCGAATATTTTTGTTGTTGGGTAGCTGGGTCGATAGGATAGGGTTCGATACCGATACTGACTATCGTCGGCATGCATGGTCTCTGCGTGTCTAAGGAGGAGCTTTTGCTGAGTCTGCTGCCCCCACTGACTTGCAGGTCATGCCGAAAGACTCATCACGCCAGCAAATTGTTGATTTAGTTTTGGGAATCTTTCGACACGAGTACGTTGGGGAACGGGAAAATATCACACAAGTTTAGACGTCGTAGTAGCAGGACGTAAACAGACGCTGTACCCGGGTTGCGGCTGTTGGGCGGCAAAATCGACGCGTTATGGTGTGATGGTATTAAATGAACAGCCATCCACAACTATTTGCAGCGTGGGTATTAATGATCTTGTCTCCGTGGTCTCCCGTTTGACACGGTATAAGAGCGATCTAAGAGTATGCTACGGACGGGCAGACCCCGCTGCATGACTATCATACAAATACCTAAACGTCGTTCGATATCTAGTTAGAAATCACTGAAATATTAATAGTAGCAGGGAGAAAGACGTTTCTGTACGGGTTGCGGCCATTGGGCGGCTGTATCGATACTCGATAAGGGTTTAGATTGATAAGGGCGCCTTTATGACCTCTCGTTTGAGGCGGTAGAGCCATCGCCAAGTCTGCTACCCCCACTGGCGGGCACATCCTGCTGCACCACTATTCTGTCAAAACTGGTTGACATATTTATCGAAACCATTTATTTTGGACGGTTACCAATTGGTGTAGGGCGTAGTTTCACACCATACTGGACGCCGTAGTGGCAGTGACAAAGCGGATGCTGTACCGGTCGCAGCTGTTGGGTGGCTCAATCGATGCAGTATGTGTTGATGACATTGTTCCATTTACCATCCGACATGTTGCAGGGAGAGTACTGATTTTCGACACCTTCATGGTCTCTCGTTTGATACTGTAGTGTCATCGGCGAGTCTGCCATTTCCCTTGGAGGGCAGACGTTTAGAAATGGCTAGACTACGGTTAAGCAGAGGGGGCCCATAGCACGGAAAAGCGAGAGAGCTTCGATAAGATGGGGGGAACACTTTGCCACATGACTGCTTTGCAATTTGACGGTAGCGTAGGGCAACGTTGCAGAGCGTGAAAGCGATAGAGCTCTCTGATGGAATTTCAAAGGAGGCGGTTACGCCGCTGTAGATGATTCGCCCGCTTCAACGCCGGCAGGTAGTGAGACGTCCTACGTGCCCTGTACACAACTTTATTCCAAACAAATAGGTACACCATTCAGTTTGGTGTTTTTTTGTCAGGGTGGGTCCAATCTGTGCTTCATTGGTTTTCGCTTTCCTCGGTTGGGAGCGTAGAACAACTCGATAGGAAGACCTATCACCCAATGTTGGGGGTGATCAGGTGATCGTTTTGCTTGGGTTAGTTACTTTTTTGTTTTTCGCTCGTTTGTCACGAACGCCCTTCCCTGTACAGATAAAAGTAAGTTTGTACACAACTGACTTATTATTCTTTTCCCGGGAGACAGGTCTATGTCTAAATATTTTCATTCTCCTGAGCGTGGAGAGCCTAGCAGCGGTCGATATGCAGGAAGACGTATCACTCCGCAAAATGTTGTACCTGGCTTATGTTGCTCGAATCTTTCGTGCTTTGCTCGTCTCTTGACTGTAGACGAAAAGCGATAAAATCACAGCATCAAATAGTATTTCCCTTAAGAATTGTTCATGCACGGCACATTGTCGGAAGGCAAACGGATACTAACAATGTGAAGCTGTTCTTGGGCAAGTGGGGTCGGGTCATCTAAACCAACAATCGGGAGGCAGCCTGAGCGCCATCCGAGCACCCGCGTGTGTTGGTTAAGGAAAAATGACCCCGTGGACAAAATAAATCATCACCTAATATTCGCGAACGTGGCGGGTTCGTTGATACGGTACGCCAGCGCCTGTACGTTTTTAAACCATGCAATCCTCACTGGCGGAGCTCCTGATCTAGCGAACAACCAAAAGTGTTTGGATCCGTGATTCGATGTGATATTTGCGCTAATATTCGGAAGACACTCATGACAGCACTGCTTCATCGATTTTGTGTCGGTCCTTGCTTGTAACTCTTCCCAACATCGATATCTGCTGTCGGGTGAGGTATGTCATTCCTCAAGTGGGCGTGCATCCCCAGAAGTCGTTGCTGCCACTCCTCCAACCGTAGCACGCGTCTAACGAAGTCGCCAAGAAACGTTACGGAACCGAAACACCACAAAACATCTTCAATCACTTGAACATTCCAGTTCGACTCGTGGGAACTCTGCTTCTTACCCTTAACGGCCTTCTGGACAAGACAAGACCGTGGTCACAGCCGTTTTTCCATCCCTCCCACGGGGCAACAATTTTCTGTCGCCTTATATCGAGCCTAAAAATAGCAGTTCCACTGGTCGTTGTTGTTGTTTTTTTCACGAAGTCGAGCATTCGAACGTTCGGCGATTGAGACGCATGCTACGAGTGGGGTATGCTACTGTAGCACCACTCGTTCCTGAGGCTCTTCCCTCTAAAAGAGTTCTGAAACATCCTACTACGGTAGAGTTCTTTCGAAGGCTCTCCGCATGAGGACCTTTACACACAACCAAAAACAACCACCTCATACTATACTTGCACTTCCTGAGAGACTTTCCGCGATACGTCCCGCGGAACTCCACGACCAATACCGCGGAACTCAACAACAAATCCCGCTGGACGTTTCCACCACCGCCACAGCTACCGCCAGCTCCTTCGTGGTCCTAAGGCCCGCCCCGTCCTTCCGGTCGAGCCCGAATGTAAGCAAGTCCTCCAGAAGCCACCCACCCCGACCTTTCTCCCCCTCGTGCCCCTAACCTCTTCTGTCGACATATATTCACGCGCCCGACTTCGAAAATGCTTCGAGTTCTAGTACCACTTGTCCCAAAGCAGGCTATATTTGTGTTTCGTTTGGTTTTACTTTATTTTGGGATTTCGCTTCTTGCTGGACATGAGCAAATGCATAACGCTATCGTTTAATGTGTTTTTTCGTTCCAGAAAATGTTTGGAGCACACTACTAATACGAGTATACAAGGTGTTGAACGCCACCACCACCACCACCACCACCACCCATCTCAGCCACCAGCGTAAATCGCGGCAAGACAGGGATAACATTATCCCCAGCTGTTTCCAGCTTCTGGGGAACTTCTTCCACTCTTCCCGGACAAGACCACTTGCCGCGAGAACCCCACCCCACCGTCCGTAATTCTTGTACACTGCAGATCCGACCCAACATTATAATCATGTACAGTAGATTGTATCCAAAAACGGCGGCGAGTGCAACTGCAAAGGAATACCGCTTTGGGGCTTGAGAGGTAAAAAGTGCCGCGATAAATGACGGTTACAACACCGATCATACCAAGCAGCCCAAGCCGCTCAGGTAGGGTATGCGTTCGAACGCCAATCCAAGGAGCTCTGCGACACGCGTGAAACATGGTGATGCAGTGGAGACATCCCTCTAGTGCCGGTTGAACAGTGCCTATTTTCGGTGTACTGCTGGTGAAGAAATCGCTTGGCACAACTGGACCACGCCATTAGAAAAGGAGTGAATACCAGAATTTCATTAGTGCCAGTGTCCGGTATAGCGCCAATACTATTGACTAGCACATAGCGGCACTATAGGATACCAGGTTGTTTTGCTGTCCGTAACCGCCAATATATCAAACTTGTTTCTACTGTTGCGTCGGCGGTTGATAACGGTTGAATATACCACACAATCTATTTTTTATCGTCACTCTTGGGTGAATAATTCTGTTGGTTGTCCTCGTTAACACGACGGTTACGATCCATCTTATATCAGGGAGTTCCATATATTGGCAAGGAAATCGTGTATGATGTATAAAGCGACACTGGACGGAATGGATGGGGGTTGTTTTGCCGTGCGATTTCCTTCATGAAGCGCCATGAGCTGTCACTCGTTGGTTAGCTCCATAGGTGACCGAATCAGGCTCGACGGCTCGATAGCACGAGCGAGAGTTTTGTGTCACCGTCTTGGGTCACCACCGTGCCTTCCCGCGCCAGCTGCGTGTACACCTTTAAAAGACTATCAACAGACTCACCGTCACCATCGACTAGTAGGAGAGGAGTGCAGAGCCAAAACCCATAGGCCATAGACTCAACCTACCCGGAAAAATATGATTGACAAATATGAAACGTTTCAAGGGTTCGTTTAATTGGGTATGTGTTCTAGGATACCTCGGGAACCACATCTGACCACGTCTGCTCGTGAGTGGTGATGCTCAGGTATGTGCGAGCACTCGCAAAGTGCATACCCTACCAACACGTACCTTGGTGAGTTTTACAGGTTCACGCTTAGCCGGAAAATAAAAAAAGGTCAAGCCAACACCGAAACATACTGACTATAAGCGTGGTCTTACGCAACAGCAAATACAAAACCCATAAATGCGGCAGGGTGGCAGGGCGGGAGGGGGGAGAGAAATAGATAATGCTAGCGAAAGTAAGAAATTAAACCAACGACGTCAACGAATAAACACCGCTAGCGGACGAAACAACACGAGGAAAGGAAAGGTTAAAAACCGTAAACCGTCAACAAACGAAAGTACGTTCAGCAAAACAATCAAAAACGTAACACAATGAGGCGAATATAATCGGGGTGAAACAATCCAAAGTGAATCGGGCGACACGTGCTCTTAAGCACGCGTTACAAAGTGCTCCTTAACTAAACAAAATCAGCCGCGCACATGTCCTAGAACAGCAGAAACCGAAGCTAACCAAATGAAGCAAAACCTAAGCAATGGAAAGCAACGCGATGTATTTGTTTGCACAAATACCGAGGTCTCCTGGCAAGGCATCACAAGGCAAAGCCAAAAGAGCAAAAACAATTTCAACAAAAACAAGGAAGCACAAGGCAAAGTAGACGCCAAAGCAAGGCAGAGCAACGATAACCAAGGGAAGCAGAAAGCAAAGCCAACAAAGCTAAAGGCAACAGCGAGAAACAGCAATACCAGCGCTTGCGCTAAATCAGCGCAAGTCAAATCCAGCGAAAAGAAAAGCAACGCAAGGATCAGCGCAGCTCAAAGCGGCTTACTTCGTGGTACCCTCCCCGCTGCCATAACGCCTCTGAACACTCACACCCAGCTACCCTTCCAACAACCAACGGTACGATGGCTCGTCGACCTAGACCCCCCGACTGAAGGCGTCCACATAACTACCTGTCCCTTACGGCAGGCTACAACGACTTGTCTTGGACCCTTGTTACGGTGTGCCGTCTGTACGCGATATTTGTGTAAGCAATAGACCAACCGAATATCCTTGTTGGAATAGTATACATTTCGTAATTTAGCAGGAAAACGGGTATCCAGACCAGAATATCAGTAGTGTTCAGTAGTGTCTGATTTGCTGTGCTTCGTACGTGCGTGCCCTCAACGTCAAGCAGCGCTAAAGCGTCGCAAACGGGAACCTTTAGAGTAGCGGTGACGCACTCCATGATGCACCGGGCTTCAAGTCGGTGACATGTCGAGTGATGCACTAGAATGTTTGAAAGTACCTGTGAGAGCCGGTTCATGCAGCTCGGTCATGTTTCGCCCCCGTCCCCACCTGTTCACTGTCGCACTTCATCTCCTCAAGGAAGTCTTCCACGATTCTAATAAGGGACTTTTAAGATATCAATTTCATTTCACGGGACTGGCGGTGGTCAAATCGGTAGATACAGCTGTGTCTCGTATTCTTCATTAGATCGTACACCAGGGAGGCTGGGCAGCTCGTTCATAACCTCCCGCCATAAATAGAACCAGCCACAAACATATCTACCAATCTTTCAGGGAGGGCTACAACGACTCGTCCTAAAAATCAATGAAATGTACCGAGGCTCCGACTCTGTGATAAGAACTGCAGAGGTGGCACCGAAGTGTCTGTTAGGATCACTTGTGGTGGAGAAGAAAAAATAACCTAGTTTGTAAAGTGGTGGGTACGTGGCCAAAAGGAAGAACCTAAGAGAAGAAGGGAAGAAGTAAAAGAAGTAGCAAGAAGTGATCGACGGGGGGGTATCTTTACCTGATCACGGGATTTTGTCAAAGCTACGGGCAGGTACACTCAACGGCAGCCGGTCCTGTTTCCTACAACGATCTATGTAACGTCCTCGTAATGCTATAAGTAACGTTCTCTGTAACGCTTTTCTGCTAGTTATGGTGATAAGCTGATTGACCTGTACAACGATCAACTTCCCGATACAGATAGGATGATTCTTATTCAGTATGCCGGCTGGACAGAACAAACTAATATGTCTTTCGCATCATTTCTATTCATCCGCATCTAGAACAATGATGCTTAGTTTACTCAAGATAGTGACTACTAATCAACTTGGTGCCATTGGACTGCAGAATCTATATTCCAATACGCCCCTGTTTGATGATAATTCAGTAGCTAGATGAACTTGATACTCTAAACAATAAGTACAAACGGTACACCATATTTAGACCTCTGTGTGTAAACAGCGGTAGTATGGAGTTCACCTATGTCACTCAAGAAAATGAAAATACGAATAGAACAATATATCAGATCTGTTGTATGAACAGCTTATGCATGGACGAAGTCATGTCACACCATACTACACGTGGTGTAATTACCAACGAGAAACACCCTAGATAAGGAGCGCAAACCAATCTGCTGGTTGTTAAACACGCCCCCTGAATTACAACATAGAGCTGCATGAAATCGAAGAAAATAGAAAACTTTGGACCCTGATCCAGAAAAATAGTGAAAATGCGTACTATTCAGTTTTATACAGGTACGTACGTACTTGAAAGAAAATCTGCGAATGTAGGTAGCACGGAAATAGACTATGAGTATAGTCGTACCACAAAAGCTGTACTCGTGATGCTGCTTTGATGATCAGCAAGTTGTATCACAAAAGCTATAGACTATTCGTGATGCTGTTTTGATGATCAACGAGTTATATCCTAGAAAAAAATAGGTGAAGAAAGAATCTTGTACGTTTACCGCGCCCGCTTAACTTAACCTAGAACACGTAAGAAATCTAGGAAATGGACACCAAACTGTGGACGTGTAAACGTAGTCCAGTGTTGCATGTAAAAGTGTACCACGTTCAGTTCGCGAGCTTGTATGCATGATACACACTCGAAAGAAAGCAATAAAACAGAGAAAAAAAAACACACACTCAAAAACATGGTACGTCGTAGACGTAAGTCAGTAAAGCAGTAAAAATATTTACTTACCAGTCAGTTGTATGAGCTTGTATGAGACTTATACTCAAACGTACGGGTACTGTACAGCAGAGCCAATTAAGAAACCTCAGTGGTCACAAATACCCCCCCGCCCCCCCGAGGAAAGCGAATAAGGAAAACCTGTAAACAAAAAACGATCTACTGGTACTGTAGTTCGATGTGCTTTCCTGGTGAGCTGATGTGTTGTACATGAAGTAGTGATGATCTTCGTGCCTGCGCTGCTGCGTGGATGTGATGGATGATGTGCTCGTGCATAGAGGTATGCTCGTGAAGTGATGCTGCTGCTGATATTATTGATGACGAAATGAAGAAGTGATGATCTTCTTGCCTGTTGCTGTTAGTGCTGAAAAGGCTCGCCCTGCTCTTGTCTTCATAGATGTAGAACCAGCGTATCATAGAAGAAACAAACGCGTAGATATCGACAATGCTGTTGCAAATGATGACTTCATGGCCCAATATAAAAACAGATCGATTGCACAGCACGAAAAATGCGGCGCAAGGTAAATCTTCATCCCCATAGAAGAACGAAAAACCCTGTGGAACACCCAATATTTGGCATTTTCCCGAAGCCGATGGGCCGATGAACATGTTTATCTCATGTCACGGCCAGACCTCAAGAAGTACGTGGCAGGTCCATGGTTTGGTGGAGATGTTGGTGGCTAAAGTCGATGATGGAGCAGTTGCAGCTGGGCGGTATGCACCCATCAGTGTCTTGTCGATGTGGTGTTGGCCGAATTGACCATGGCAGAAGTGACGGCGAGCACCGTGTTTCATCTCCCCCCAATGAAACGTTACGATGTTAGTCCGTGCTATGCAATTTGTATCAAGATTTCTTGTGTGCAAGAAAAGCTAGTTCCCTCGTCGATCCATTGCGTGCAAAGAAAGTTTGAACTCGATGACCTGACTCGGCAGTACGATCAGGTCGCAGCTGCTCTACAAACAAGCAGCAAACGTATATCGCCCCTTCGTATTGAACAAAGGGCCGTAATTTCCCTTGATGTTGAGAGTATTGTTCCTTCGGTGTCTCAATATGTGTCTCGCGCGTGCAAGCGTAAGGGCAGTTGCTGGAAGAAAAATACTTTGCTCCACCAAGTCTGACACTAGTAGGTTTAGGCGTGAAAGCGTTGGAAGAAGGTGCTGGAGGTGAATGCCCCGAATAGACGTATATATCCCGTATAGGCAGGAAGGGATTTCCGAGATGCCCCGTATAGGCGTAAAACCTCGTAAAGGCAGGAGGGGATGCTCCCGATGCTACGTGGAGTAGCTGATTCGTCAACAACCTGACTGCGTGTTGCAGCGCGTACAGATCTACTCGTCGTATTTTATTAAGATGCACGAGGAATGATTCATGTTACGTATTTCGCGTCTGATAGCGGGAAAATACGATTTTGATACCGCCTTTGCGCGTCTTAATAACGAGAAACCGGACTCATTGCCTGCTACACGCGTGATAGCGCGAACAGCCTCCTTACCTGCTTTGCACGTGATAGCGTGGGAGCAGGGTCCCTTCTCGAATATCCCTGATGTGCTTGGCGTACATAAAGATGCGATGCCTCGATGTCAAGGCTGATCTTGATCCTTGAAGAAAAATACCCCGCACAGCAGAAAGTGGGGACCGTTCTTCGCACTCGTTGGAAAGCTCATCAATGTCAGCGGGACGTCGTTGGATGGTGCCAGACGATAGGTACATCAAAGGCGACGAGGCTCGCAACATGAAGGGAATATGTGTACCGAGGCTCCGACTCTGTGATAAGAGCTGCAGAGGTGGCACCGAAGTGTCTGTTAGGATCATTTGTGGCGGAGGAGAAAAATGACATAGTTTGGAAAGTGGCGCTTAATGTGGCCAAAAGGAGGAAACTAAGGGAAGATGAGAACAAAATAAAGGAGTAGGAAGGAGTGATCGAGGTGAGAGATGCTTTCACCTGATCAGGGGATTATGCCCAAGCTCCGGGCAGGTGCACTCTGCTCCAGCCCGTCCTGTTCCCTGCAACGTTCTATGTAACGTCCTTGCAATGTTTCAAGTTACGTTCTCTGTAATGTTCTTCTGATATTAATAGTTATGGCGGTAAGCTGACTACCCCGTACTACGATCAACTT
The DNA here is from genome assembly GCA_012845835.1 of Undaria pinnatifida. Classification (NCBI taxonomy): domain Eukaryota; class Phaeophyceae; order Laminariales; family Alariaceae; genus Undaria; species Undaria pinnatifida. Next base: position 1,456,139 of record JABAKD010000022.1, read on the forward strand.
CCCGATGCAGGTAGGTTGATTCGTGTACAGTATGCCAACTAGAAAGAACAAACTTCTATGTATGTCGCATCATTTTTATTTTGTCCGCGCCTAGAACTTTGATGCTCAGTTTACTCAAGATAGTGACTTCAGTGATAACCAAATAGATCTTATTGGACATTAGAATCCACATTCCAATATCCTAGACCCTCTCACCATAAATAGTAGGCAGCAACGAAAAAGAAGCTATCGGGACGTCCGGGCAGGCTATCATACGATGACTCGTCTTAGAAATTACCAGGCGGAGGCAGACACTAAAGGAGCTGTCGTTTCGGGCAGCATACAACGACTCATCCTAGACTCTCCCGCGGTTGATCAGGGCCGGCGAAATTATGTCTGGCCCTTCGGGCAGGCTGCAACTTATAGAAAGGAGATATGGCGCCGTGATACAGCAGTGATATCGTGCTATGTGCGCCTTTCATTGTGGAGGCAAGGGACATGTGCAAGACGAGGGAAAACAAATACCTCGTACCAGGTACCCTGCTGGTATGATAGACTAAAAATGCGACACAAACGCTGACGTCTCGAGTACTCGCATTCTGTCATTCCCTCTGCCGCCGTAGTCCACTGGCACGATGATTGGTGACTGACTGAAACTAACTGCTGTGATGGCCAGAGGACGGCCCGTTAACTTTGAAAGGACTCTGCGATCTTTGCGCAAGTTGACACTCAGGGGCCATGGATAACACTGGCCTGCTCCGGTTTCTGCTACTCGTAGGTTTTGCTGATGACGTGAATGAATGTGAAGCGCGAATTGAGAAACCCGTGCGTTGAAGCACAAGTTGGCTGTCCACCTCTTCGCCCAGTACCATCCTGCCAGTGCCACGCATGGCTGCTTCGTAGGGGTTGGACGTCGACAATCGAAGGTTGACGCATTGCTCCATGATGAATTGATGTGTTGCTCAATGATGTGAGGTGTTCATCAATTCATTGGTACAGCGTGTTTGCGTGTGGAGTGTGGACTGAGGGAATGTTGAATGTTCATGTTTTGCGGCGAGATAATTCCGTGAACCGGAACGAAAAAGTGCGGCGGGATTACACGACGACAGTCACGTGCAATGTTTTCCTCGCACGTATGATATCGTTGAAAGCTCGCACACCGCACAAGTTCGCACGCTCGCACACACTTTCTGCCCAGCCTTCTGCCCGACAATCTGACAAGTCCGCCACGCGAGTAGACAGCCACCTGCAACGACAGCCCATCGCGAAGCGATCACGCACAGCTAGCACTTACGAACCTGTCTTGCAGTCAGCACGTGCCTCGTGCTTTCTTCGCACGCAAGCGTTTACGGGCTGAGAAAGCTTCGCGTTGTTGGACCTACAATATTCAGCAGATAGATTCAACGGTGCTCTCGGCAATAATTACGGACTGCGGAGGAGGTTCTTCGGTGCAGCCATGGCGGCCATTGTGAGTGCTCCCACCGCCCCCGATGTGACGACATGACATGGCATACCATGTCATCATGACACGACACGACCTACTGTACGTAGGCCGACGAGAACGATGTGTGATGCGGCATAAAGAGGGGATAGGAACTATTGCAGGAGGAAATGTGCCGGCATCATAACATGACACCTGTTGCTTGCGTTGGAGAAGACTCACGTATCGCCCATTTCTCGGTTGGGACGCGAGCACGTCGTGTCCGCCGCAGTTCAACGCAAGAAGTCGTGCTACACACAAGAACTGCATGATCTCGCTCGAGTATTGCTTCACGCTCGCAGCGCCGGTAGGAACAGACGATTGGCAGAACCAAACTCACCATTTTATCTTGTCCCTATCTCTTCCTTTTTCGCAACCTTCATGGTTTTGCGGACAATATTACGCTGCTGCATTATCATCATGACAACGTTTTCATTCCCATCCCTCGTTTGCCTCGATGCTGACTTGTAGGGCGACCTGTTTTCTTTCATACGTCAATTCGTCGACAAGCGCACGAGGGTGATCTTGGAGATCATCAAACACGCCACGACGCAGTGGATGATGTGGTCGGTGAGATCACGGCAGCGCAATATTTGTTTCCAAACTGTGCTGTGACAATAACCAATCACTTCTATTTCTTTCTGTACCTGGTATGTAGCAGCACTCTGCAGCAGCAATGTAAGCACTCCACACAGAGCGCTGTGCGTCGCGTGGGAATGAAACCACGATCGCTTTTCTGTTTAAGGAAGAGTTACAGTGCGGGACGTTTACTTACTCATTAGACACAGGGTGGTAAGAAAGGCAGGGTGAGGTTTACTGGAAAGTGTGAGTGTTGGGGACCTTTTTGCACTGCAGTTAGTGTAGGGCGCACCCCCTTCCAAATAAGAAACCCCACCCCGGGTCCGTATTACTGTTGCTTATCGGGTGCCCGCTGCTAATAAATCTGGCATTACCTCCTACGAGGTGTTTGTTGCCTTCTATGTGCAGCTTCAGACTGTAGTAGGTCTAGCCAATGTTGTGGCATGACAGCAACGGGGGCACAATCCAAACGTTGTTCGAATCAGATGCTTAGGAAGGTCTGCACGGAGTATGTCTAGAGTGTATTTTTTCAACACTGCTATGATAGCAGTCTCGATCGTCAATTCTTGATAGTGGTTCCCATGTCAACCAGAAAGAAGGTGAATTAACGGCGCTTGCTTTACCGCCCAGCACCACCCCTCGTAGCACTACCCAACCGGAAATGTCGTATGTTTTCCGCTTCTTTGTGACGACTTTCAGGCTGGCGTGATGAACGCGGTGAACGAGTTCTGGCAGCAAAGTCAGGCGTCATCCGGACCCCCCGAGAACGTCGTTGAAGGCCTACCGAGCAGAGTTCGGGAGGATAGAGTCATCGTTGTCAACGACAAGGAGGAGGCCTCAACTAAAGAGGAGGAGACCAAAGAAGTGGAGGAGGACGACGAGGTAAGGGACAGAGACTGTACGTTGTTCCCGGGCTCCCGTGCGGAGGGGGTAGGGTAGGTCACGACTTTCGTACAGAATACGAAATCCTTGCCACATCACGCTGGCTTTTGTTGGCACCATGAGGGCGTTTGCTCGAAATGTCTTTCCGACCCGACATCGGACGACGGTCCGGTTTCACCGTTTTCCGTAGTCAATAGTTCCAACTGGGTGCAATAGCTTCGCCGTGAATCGTGAGAAAGCGGACACTATTTTTGCCATTATCGTTAACCACGGCATTTATAGAAACAACTTGCCAGGTGCTACGGTAGGATGAAGCGCCGAGTTTATGCTCTACGTGTGAGTTAAGCACGGTACTCGCATGACCTCTGTCTGGCATGCTGTATCATATATCGGATTCCATTTTCAAGTTGACCGTGAGCGGCGAAAAACATCTAATCCCGAACCGCCAAGCCGGGCTCGACGGTTGACGCATGCTACGGTCGTAGAGGTTGCACGTGGTGCGCTGTTATCTGAGGAGCCGTGGTTGCTTAAAAGAGGTTATGTACCTACCGCCGAACACATGAACTAACAAAAAAGAAAGTGCGCCTGTCCACGATGGATAAACCCATGCTCTAGGTATAGACTACAGGGGCTGATACTGGAAAAAATGCAATGGCATTCTGACGATAATAGGTTAAGGAGACCAGTTTCTCAGAAAATACTTTATCCAAGAAATGCCACCCCTACACCTCTACTGAGTCGCTTTTTCAACAATATTTATGTTGTTCAGGTGGCTAAGGAGGTGTTCGTCCCAATACCGAAGAGAAGCAAGGACAAGAAGGCCCACAATGGGGTGCGCCGGAGCTCCAAAAAGAAGGGCGCGAAGAGCCGCGCAGCGTACAGCCTCAGGGGTGTTAGCGGAGAAGTACAGTAGTCGCGCCTCCTGGAGTAATGGCGGCAAGTACTTGATCGCAATACATCGGCGCAAGCGATGTTACATGGCGCTTGTTGTGCGGTTTGGACATGGTTCGAGGGCCATTTTGGGCGAGCTACGTTTCGTGCTCTTCTTGGACCACAAGGTGTGACTTCTGCGTGTTGCGTGCGGCTTCGGCATGGTTGGAAGGTCTTGCTGAGCGACGTCCCCACTGTGCTTTGTACCGTTTGCTGAGTGTTTGTGCAGCTTTTGGTGGGGAGCTTTGTTCCCTGTGGGGTTCGCTGAGGCACCTACAGTAGAAGAAGCAGAAGTATCGACCACCAGCATACGAACTGCTGATGCTGTTGCTGCTGCTTCTGCTGTTGTTGCTGCTGCAGCTTTTCCTGTACTCTTGCCATGTATTCTGTAGGATATATCTCGTCACGGTTTGCATACGCTGCCAATGATGAACCTTCCTAATCTATTGTTCAACGAAATATCATCTATGCAGTTTCTTTAGCTGGTGCGGGAGATACCTCGTCATCATTAGCGCAACCTGCCTAGCACGAGCCACATGGAGTATTTGCCCAACGCAATACTGTTTAACTATTTGTAGTGTTTAGGCATTGTCGGACAGAAAGGTGGAGCCATTTTTCTCATACGGCTGGCGGAAGCTGGGCAGCTGTATCGTTAGGAAAGGGTTTGATATCGTGATGATTGATGCTGTCTGTCGTCGACATGTTCCCAATATTTTTGTTGTTGGGTAGCTGTGTCGATAGGATAGGGTTCGATACCGATACTGACTATCGTCGGCATGCATGGTCTCTACGTGTCTAAGGAGGAGCTTTTGCTGAGCCTGCTGCCCTCACTGACTTGCAGGTCATGCCGAAAGACTCATCACGCCAGCAAATTGTCTATTTGTTTTGGGAATCTTTCGACACGAACGAGTAAATTGGGGAACGGAAAAATATCACAAAAGTTTAGACGTCGTAGTAGAAGGACGGAAACAGGCGCTGTACCCGGGTCGCGGCTGTTGCGCGGCGATATCGACGCGATATGGTGTCATGGTTTTAATTTAATAGCCATCTACAACTATGTACAGCGTGGGTATTGATGCTGTTGGCTCCGTGGTCTCCCGTTTGACACGGTATAAGAGCGATCTAAGAGTCTGCTACGGATGGAAAGACCCTGCTGCATGACTATCATACAAATACATAATCGTCGGTCGATATCTAGTTAGAAATCTCTGACGTATTAATGGTGGCAGGGAAAAAGACGTTTCTGTACGGGTTGCGGCCATTGGGCGGCTGTATCGATATTCGATAAAGGTTGAGATTGATATGGACGCCTTTATGGCCTCTGGTTTGAGACGGTATAGCCATCGCCAAGTCTGCTACCCCCACTGGCGGGCGCATCCTGATGCACCACTATTCTACCAAACCCGGTTGACATATTTATCGAAACACTTTTGTTTGGACGGTTACCAGTTGGTGTAGGGCGTGGTTTCACACCATACCGGACGCCGTAGCAGCAGTGACGAAGCGGTTGCTGTACCGGTCGCAGCGGTTGGATGGCTCAATCGATGCAGTATGTGTTGATGACTTTGTTCGATTTACCATCCGATATGTTGCAGCGAGAGTATTGATCTTCGACACCTTCATGGTCTCTCGTTTGATACTGTAGTGTCACCGGCGAGTCTGCAATGTCCCTTGAAGGGCAGACGCTTATAAATGGCTAGACTATGGTTAAGCAGAGGGGGCCCATAGCACGGAAAAGCGAGAGAGCTTCGATAAGATGGGGGGAACTTTTTGCCACATGACTGATTTGTAATTCGACGGCAGCGTAAGGCAACATTGCAGGGTGTGAAAGCGATAGAACTCTGATGGAATTTCAAAGGTGGCGGTCACGCCGCTGTAGATGATTCGCCCGCTTCAACGCCGGCAGGTAGTAAGGCGTCCTACGTGCCCTGTACACAACTTTATAGCAAACAAATAGGTACGTCATTAAGTTTGGTGTTCTTTTCTTAGGGTGGGTCCAATCTGTGCTTCATTGGTTTTCGCTTTCCTCGGTTGGGAGCGTAGAACAACTAGATAGGAAGACCTATCACCCAATGTTGGGGGTGATCGGGTGATCGTTTTACTTGGATTAGTTACCTTCTCGTTTTTCCCTCGTTTGTCACTGCAGACGAACGTCTTGCCCTGTGCCCTGTACGGATAAAGTAAGTTTATACAACTGACTTAGTTTTCTTTTCTCGGGAGAGGGGATTGATCTGTGTCTATTTGTTGTCGCTGTCCTTAGCGTGGAGAGCCTAACACAGGTCGATATGCAGGAAGACGTATCACTCGGCAAAATGTTGTACCTGGCTTATGTTGCTCGAATCTTTCGTACTTTGCTCGTCTCTTGACTGCCGACGACCAAGCGATTACATCACAGCATTAACCAGCTTTTCATTAAAATCATTTATGCACGGCACAGTGTCGCAAGGCAAACGGGTACTAATAATGTGAAGCTGTTCTTGGGCAAGTGGGGTCGGGTCATCTAAACCAACAATCTGGAGGCAGCCTGAGCGCTCTCCGAGCACACGCGTGTGTTGGTTAAGGAAAAATGGCCGAGTGGACAAAGTAAATCATTACCTAATATTCGCGAACGTGGCGGGTTCGTTGCTACGGTACGGCAGCGCTTGTACGTTTTTAAACCAAGCATTCCTCACTGGACAGAGCTCCTGATCTAGCGAACAACCGAAAATGGATCCATGATCCGATGCGATTTTTGCATTAGTATTCGTAAGACGCCTATGACAGCACAGCTTATTCGATTTTGTGTCCGGCTTTGCTAGTAACTCTTTCCAACATATATATCTGCTGTCGGGTGAGGTATAAAATATCTCCTCAAGTGGGCGTGCATCCCCAGAAATCGTTGCTGCCACTCCAACCGTAGCACGCGTCTCAGGAAGTCGCCAAAGGAACGTTACAAAAAACCGGAACACCGCAAAACATCTTCAATCACTTGAACACTCCAGTTCGACTCGTGGGAACTCTGCTTTTTACCCGTGACGGCCATCTGGAGAAGGCAAGACCGTGGTCACAGCTGTTTTCCCGTCCCTCCCACAGGGCAACAGTTCCCTTTCGTCTTAGATCACGCCTACAATTCAGCAGTTCCACTGGTCGTTGTTGTTGTTTTCATCGATTTCACAAACTCGAGCATTTGAACTTTTGGCGATTGAGACGCATGCTACGAATGGGGTGTGCTACTGCAGCACCATTCGTTTCTGAGGCTCCTGCTTCGAAGATGGTTCTGACACATCCTACGGCAGAGTTCTTCCGAAGGCTCTCCGCGTGAGGACCTCTACACACCACCAAAAAGAAACACCTCATACTATACTCGCACTTCCCGAGGGACGTTCCACGATGAGTCCCGCGGGGCTCCACGACCAATACCGCGGAGCTCAACAACAAATCCCACGGGACGTTTCCACCACTGCCACGGCTACCGCCAGCTCTTCCGTGATCCTAAGGCCCACCCCGTCTTCCGGTCAAGCCCGCAAGTAAGCAAGTGAACCCTCCAGACGATACATACCGCGGAACTCAACAACAAATCCCACGGGACGTTTCCACCACTGCCACGGCTACCGCCAGCTCTTCCGTGATCCTAAGGCCCACCCCGTCCTTCCGGTCAAGCCCGCAAGTAAGCAAGTGAACCCTCCAGAAGTCACCTACCCCGATCCTTCTCCCCCTCGTGCCCCTACCTTCTTCTCTCTACATATACTCGCGCCCCCGACTTCGAAAGTGCTTCGAGTTCCAGTACCACTCGTCCCAAGATCAGGCCATGTTTGTATTTCTTTTGGTGTTACTTTAGTTTGGGATTTTTCGCTTGTTGCTGAACATAAGCAATGCATGACGTTATCGTTCAATGTGTTTCTTCGTTCCAGAATATACACTACTAACATGGGTATATAAGGTGTTGAACGCCACCACCACCACCACCACCACCACCACCACCATCTCCACTACCAGCGTAAATCGCGGCAAGACAGGGATAACATTATCCCCAGCTGTTTCCAGCTTCTGGGGAACTTCTTCCACTCTTCCCGGACAAGACCACTTGCCGCGAGAACCCCACCCTACCGTCCGTAATCCTTGTATACTGCAGATCCGACCCAACATTATAATAATGTACAGTAGATTGTATCCAAAAACGGCGGCGAGTACAACTGCAAAGGAACACCGATTTGGGGCTTGAGAGGGAAAACGTGCCGCGATAAATGACGATTACAACCTTGATTACACCAAGCTGCCCAAGCCGCTCGGGAATGGTATGCGTTCGAACTCCAGTCCAAGGAGCTCTGCGACACGCGTGAAACATGGTGATGCAGTGGAGAGATCCCTCTAGTGCCGGTTGAACAGTGCCTATTGTCTGTGTACTGGTGAAGAAATCGCTTGGCACAACTGGACCACGCCATTAGGAAAGGAGTGAATACCAGAATTTCAATAGTGCCAGTGTCCGGTATAGTGCTGGCAATACTATTGATGAGCACATAGCCACACTATAGGATGCCAGGTGTTTCTCCTGTCCGTAACCGCTAATGAACCAAACTCGTTTCTACTGTTGCGTCGGCGGTTGATGTTGCAATATGTTTTCCTAAAAACAATTGAATTTACCACAAAATTGTTTTTTATCGTTATACTTGGATTATTGGACCTGTTGGTTGTCCTCATGAACACGACGGTTACGATCCATCTTATATCAGGGAGTTCCATATATTGGTGAGGAAATCGTGTATGATGTATAAAGCGACACTGGACGGAATGGATGGGGGTTGTTTTGCCGTGCGATTTCCTTCATGAATCGCCATGAGCTGCCACTTGTTGTTTAGCTCCATAGGAGACCGAGTCAGGCTCGACGGCTGGATAATACAAGCGAGAATTCTGTGTCACCGTCTTGAGTCACCACCGTGCCTTCCCGCGCCAGCTGCGTGTACACCTCTAAAAGACTATCAACAGACTCACCGTCACCATCGACTAGTAGGAGAGGAGTGCAGAGCCAATCGCCATAGGCCATAGACTCAACCTACCCGGAAAAATATGGTTGGCAAATCTGAAAGGTTTCAAGGGTTCGTTTAATTGGGTATGTGGTCTAGGTTACCTCGGGAACCACATCTGACCACGTCTGCTCGTTAGCGGTGATGCTCAGGTATGTGCGAGCATTCGCAAAGTACATACCTTACCACGCATACCTTGGTGAGTTTTACAGGTTCACGCTTAGCCGGAAAATCAAAGAAGGTCGATCAAAAACCGAAACATACTGACTATGAGCGTGGTCTAACGCAACAGCAAATACACAACCCAAAAATGCGGCAGGGTGGCAGGGCGGGAGGGGGGAGAGAAATATAAAATGCCAGCGAAAGGAAGAAACTAAACCAACGACGTCAACGAATAAACACCGCTAGCGGACGAAACAACACGAGGAAAGGAAAAGGTTAAAAACCGTAAACTGTCAGTAAACGAAAGTACGTTCAGCAAAACAATCAAAAACGTGACAAAATGCGGCGAATATGATTAAGGTGAAACAATCCACAGTGAATCGGGCGACACGTGCTCTTAAGCACGCGTTACAAAGTGCTCCTTATCTAAAAACAATCAGCCGCGCACATGTCCTAGAACAGCAAAAACCGAAGCTAACCAAATGAAGCAAAACCTAAGCAATGGAAAGCAACGCGATGCATTTGTTTGCACAAATACCGAGGTCTCCCGCTGGTAAAGCATCACAAGGCAAAGCCAAAAAAGCAAAACCAATTTCAACAAACACAAGGAAGCACAAGGCAAAGTAGACGCCAAAGCAAGGCAGAGCAACGATAGCCAAGGGAAGCGGAAAGCAAAGCCAACAAAGCTAAAGGCAACAGCGAGAAACAGCAATACCAGCGCTTGCGCTAAATCAGCGCAAGTCAAAATCAGCGAAAAGAAAAGCAACGCAAGGATCAGCGCAGCTCAAAGCGGCTTACTTCGTCATACCCTCCCCGCTGCCACAACGCCTCTGAACACTCACACCCAGCTACCCTTCCAACAACCAACGGTACGATGGCTCGTCGACCTAGACCCCCCGACTGAAGACATCCACATAACCACTTGTTCCTTACGGGAGGCTACAACGACTCGTCCTGGACCCTTGTTACGGTGTGCCGTCTGTACGCGATATTTGTATAAGCAATAGACCAACCATATATCCTTGTTGGAATAATATACCTTTCTTAATTTAGCAGGAAAACGGGTATCCAGACCAGAATGTCAGTAGTGTTCAGTAGTGTCTGATTTGCTGTGCTTCGTACGTGCGTGCACTCAACGTCAAGCAGCGCTATACCGTCGCAAACGGGAACCTTTAGAGTAGCGGTGCTGCACTCTATGATGCACCGGGCTTTCAAGTCGGTGACATGTCGAGTGATGCACTAGAATTTTTGACAGTGCCTATGAGAGCCGGTTCATGCAGCTCGGTCATGTTTCGCCCCTGTCCCCACCTGCTCACTGTCGCACTTCATCTCCTCAAGGAAGTCTTCCACGGTTCTAATAAGGGACTTCTAGAGTATCAATTTCATGTCACGGGACTGGCGGTGGTCAAAGCGGTAGATACGGCTGTGTCTCGTATTCTTCATTAGATCGTACACCAGGGAGGCTGGGCAGCTCTTTCATAACCTCCCGCCATAAATAGAACCAGCCACAAACATACCTACCAATCCTTCAGGGAGGGCTACAACGACTCGTCCTAAAAGTCAATGAATGTACCGAGGCTCCGACTCTGTGATAAGAACTGCAGAGGTGGCACCGAAGTGTCTCTTAGGATCACTTGTGGTGGAGAAGAAAAAATAACTTAGTTTGTAAAGTGGCGTTTACGTGGCCGAAAGGAGGAAACTAAGAGAAGAAGGGAAGAAGTAAAAGAAGTAGAAAGGAGAGATCGACGGGGGGGTATCTTTACCTGATCACGGGATTTTGCCAAAGCTACGGGCAGGTATACTCTACGGCAGCCGGTCCTGTTTCCTGCAACGATCTATGTAACGTCCTCGTAATGCTATAAGTAACGTTCTCTGTAACGCTTTTCTGCTAGTTATGGTGGTAAGCTGATTGACCTGTACTACGATCAACTTCCCGATACAGATAGGATAATTCTTATTCAGTATGCCGGCTGGACAGAACAAACTAGTATGTCTTTCGCATCATTTCTGTTCATCCGCATCTTCTAGAACAATGATGCTTAGTCTACTCAAGATAGTGACTACTAATCAACTTGGTGCCATTGGACTGCAGAATCCACATTCCAATACGCCCCTGCTTGATGGTAATTCAGTAGCTAGATGAACTTGATACTCTAAACAATAAATACAAACGGCACACCATATTTAGACCTCTGTGTGTAAACAGCGGTAGTAGTATGGAGTTCACCATGTCACTCAAGAAAATGAAATCACGAATAGAACAATATATCACATCTGTTGTATGAACAACTTATTATGCATGGACGAAGTCATGTCACACCATACTACACGTGGTGTAATTACCAACGAGAAACACCCTAGATAAGGAGCGCAAACCAATCTGCAGGTTGTTAAACACGCCCCCTGAATTAATACCTAGAGCTGCATGAAACCGAAGAACATAGAAAACTGTGGACGCTTATTCAGTCAACAGTGAAAATGCGTACTATTCAGTTTTATATAGGCACGTACGTACTTGAATAAAAATCTGCGAATGCAGGTAGCACGGAAATAGACAGAGTACAGGCGTATCACAAAAGCTGTACTCGTGATGCTGCTTTGATGATCAGCGAGTTGTATCACAAACGCTGTACTCGTGATGCTGATTTTAATGATCAGCGAGTTAAATCCTAGAAAAGGAGAGCGGAAGAAAGAATCTTATACGTTTACCACGCCCTCTTAATTTAACCTAGAACACGTAAGAAATCTAAAACATCGACAGCAAACTGTGGACGCGTAAACTTAGTCCAGTGATGCACGTAACAGTTTACCATGTTCAGTTCGCGAGCTTGTATGCATGATACACACTCGAAAGAAAACCAAAAAACGGAGAAAAAAAGCCACACACTCAAAAACATGGTACCTCGTAGACGTAAGTCAGTAAAGCAGTATAAATGGGTACTTACCAGTCACTTGTATGAGCTTGTATGAGACTTGTACTCATACGTACGAGTATTGTACAGCAGAGCCAATCAATAAACCTCAAAGGTAACAAACACCCCCCCCCCCCCCCGCTCGAGAAAAGCGACTAAGGAAAACCTGTAAAACAAAAAACGATCTACTGGTACTGTAGCTTGATGTGCTTTCCTGGTGAGTTGATGTGTTGTACATGAAGTAGTGATGATCTTCGTGCCTGCGCTGCTGCGTGGATATGATGGATGATGTACTCGTACATAGAGGTATGCTCGTGAAGTGATGCTGCTGCTGCTGATATTGATGACGAAATAAAGATGTGATGAACTTCTTGCCTGCTGCTGTTGGTGCTGAAAAGGCTCGTCCTGCTCTCGTCTTCAAATCTGTAGAACCAGCGTATAGAAATAAACACGTAGTGATCGACATTGCTGTTGCAAATGATCACTTCATGGCCCAATAAAAAAACAGATCGATTGCACAGCACGAAAAATGCGGCGCAAGGTAAATCTTCATCCCCATAGAAGAACGAAAGACCCTGTGGAACACCCAATATTTGGCATTTTCCCGAAGCCGATGAGCCGATGAACACGTTTTTTATTCCATGCCAGACCTCAAGAAGTACGTGGCAGGTCCAGGGTTTGGTTGAGATGTTGGTGGCCATGTGCATGATGAAGGCGTTGGTGCTGGTGTCGATTGGCTGGCTGTTGTTGAACATGTAGATGACTTTATGCTCCGCGTTGATCGTGCCATGAATGCTATGGTGGACTATTTGTTATGCATCGTCAAGCTTGTGCTTGGAGGTTTCCCGGTCTTCACGGATAACTGAGAGGGAAGCCCGTGTCGAGCGTTGCCGATGTAATGATGTGGTCGGTGAAGTGTTAGCCTGTGTTGTAGATGGCGTTACTCCCTCCGTGGCAAGTACTACTGCTGTTGTACGAGTAGTCGCTGATGAAACTGATGTGGTTGTCCCAGCTGTTTTGTAGTAGTCGTGAGTACTACTGTGGTTGCAGATGGTGCTTCGATGGAGGAGAAGTACACGTGCAGATGAAGTCGCTGCAGGTGCTGCTGTTGTTAGCTTAAGTCGATGATGGAGCAGTTGCAGCTGGGCGGTATGCACCCATCAGTGTGATGTTGACGTGTTGTCGATGTGGCGTTGGCCGAATTGACCATGGCGGAAGTGACGGCGAGCACCGTGTTTCATGTCTCCCCCAGTGAGCCGTTGCGGTGTAAGTCCGTGCTATGCAATTTGTATAAAGATTTCTTGCGTGCAAGGAAAGCTAGTTCCCTCGTCGTTCCATTGCGTGCAAAGAAAGTTTGAACTCGATTACCTGCCTCGGCAGTGCGATCAGGTCGCAGCTGCTCTACAAACAAGCAGCAATTTTGTATCGCCCCTTCGTATTGAACAAAGGCCCGTAACTACGCTTAATGTTGAGAGTATTATTCCTTCGGTGTCTGAATATGTGTGTCGCGCGTGCAAGCGTAAGGGCAGTTGCTGGAAGAAAAATGCTTTGCTCCTCCGAGTCTGAAACTAGTAGGTTAAGGCGTGAAAGCGTTGGAAGAATTTGCTGTGAGAGGTGAATGCCCTGAATAGACGTATAGACTATGGCCCGTATAGGCAGGAAGGGATTTCCGAGATGCCCCGTATAGGCGTAAAACCTCGTAGAGGCAGGAGGTGATGTCCCGATGCTACGTGGGGTAGCTGATTCGTCAACAACCTGACTGCGTGTTGCAGCGCGTACAGATCTACTCGTCGTATTGTATTAAGATGCACGAGGAATGATTCATTTTACGTATTTCGCGTCTGATAGCGGGAAAATACGATTTTGATACCGCCTTTGCGCGTCTCAATAGCGAGAAACCGGACTCTTTGCCTGCTACACGCGTGATAGCGCGGACCTCCTTCTTATCTGCTTCGCACGTGATAGCATGGGAGCAGTCCCCTCTCTCGAATATCCCTGATGTGCTTGGCGCACATGTAGATGCGATGCCTCGATGTCGAGGCTGATCGTGATCTTTGAAGAAAATACTCCGCACAGCAGAAAGTGGGGACCGTTCTTCGCACTTCTTGGAAAGCTTATCGACGTCAGCGGGACGCCGTTGGATGGTGCCAGACGATAGGTAAACCAAAGGCGACGAGGCTCGCAACATGAAGGGAATATGTGTACCGAGGCTCCGACTCTGTAATAAGAGCTGCAGAGAGGTGGCACCGAAGTGCCTGTCTGGATCATTTGTGGTGGAGAAGAAAAATAACATAGTTTGGAAAGTGGCGCTTTTATGGCCAAGAGGAGGAAACTAATAAAAGAAGAGAAAAATTAAAAGGAGTAGGAAGGAGTGATCGAGGTGGGGGATGATCACGGGACTATGCCCAAGCTACGATTAGGTGCACTCTACGGCAGCCCGTCCTGATCCCTGCAACGTTCTATGTAACCTCCTTGCAATGTTTTAATATACGTTCTCTGTAATGCTCTTCTGATAGTTATGGTGGTAAGCTGACTACCCTGTACTACGATCGACTTCCCGATGCAGGTAGGTTGATCCGTGTACAGTATGCCGGCTAGAAAGAACAAGCTGCTATGTATGTCGCATCATTTGTATTTTATCCGCGCCTAGAACTTTGATGCTCAGTTTACTCAAGATAGTGCCTTCAGTGATAACCAAATACCTGGTAGATCTTATTGGACATTAGAATCCACACTCCAATATCCTAGACCCTTTCACCATAGATAGTAGGCAGCAACAAAAAAAAAGCTATCGGGACGTCCGGGCAGGCTATCATACGATGACTCGTCTTAGCACTTACCAGGCGGAGGCAGACACGAAGGGAGCTGTCGTTTCGGGCAGCATACAACGACTCATCCTAGACCCTCCCGCGGTTGATGAGAGCCGGCGAAATTTTATCTGACCCTTCGGGCAGGCTTCAACTTTTACCGAAGAGGTATGGCGCCGTGGTACAGCAGTAATGTCGTGCTATGAGCGCCATTCATTGTGGAGGCAAGGGACATGTACAAGACGAGGGAAAACAAGTACCTGGTACCGGGTACCCTGCTGGTATGATAAACCGAAAATGCGACACAAACGCTGACGTCTCGAGTACTCGCATTCTGCATTCCCTCTGCTGCCGTAATCCACTGGCACGATGGTTGGTGACTGACTGAAACTAACTGCTGTGATGGCCAGAGGACGGCCCGTTAGTTTTGAAAGGACTCTGCGATTATTGCGCAAGTTGACACTCAGGGGCCATGGATAACACTGGCCTGCTGCTGTCTCTGCTACTCGTAGGTTTTGCTGATGACGTGAATGAATGTGAAGCGCGAATTGGGAAACCCGTGCGTTGAAGCACAAGTTGACTGTCCACCTCTTTGCCCAGTACCATCCTGCCAGTGCCACGCATGGCTGCTTCGTAGGGGTTGGACGTCGACAATCGAAGGTTTGACGCATTGCCCCATGATGTATTGATGTGTTGCTCAATGATGTGAGGTGTTCATCAATTTATTGGTTCCAGCGTGTTGTGTGTGGAGTGTGAACGGTCGGATTGTTGAATGTTCAGGTTTTGCGGCGAGATAATTCCGTGAACCGGAACGAAAAAGTGCGGCGGGATTAAACGATGACAGTCACGTGAAATGTTTTCCTCGTACGTATGATATCGTTGAAAGCTCGCACACCGCACAAGCTCGCACGCTCGCACACACTTTCTGCCCAGCCTTCTGCCCGACAATCTGACAAATCCGCCACGCGAGTAGACAGCCACCTGCAACGACAGCCCATCGCGAAGCGATCACGTACAGCCAGCACTTACGAACCTGTCTTGCAGTCAGCACGTGCCTCGTGCTTTCTTCGTACGCAAGCGTTTACGGGCTGAGAAAGCTTCGCGTTGTTGGACCTACAATATTCAGCAGATAGATTCAACGGTGCTCTCGGCGATAATTACGGACTCCGCAGGAGGTTATTCGGTGCAGCAATGGCGACCATTGTGAGTGCTCCCACCGCCCCCGATGTGACGACATGACATGGCATACCATGTCATCATGACACGACACGACCTACTGTACGTAGGCCGACGAGAACGATGTGTGATGCGGCATAAAGAGGGGATAGGAACTATTGCAGGAGGAAATGTGCCGGCATCATAGCATGGCACCTGTAGCTTGCGTTGGAGAAGACTCACGTATCGCCCATTTCTCGGCTGGGACGCGAGCACGTCGTGTCCGCCGCAGTTCAACGCAAGAAGTCGTGCTACACACAAGAACTGCATGATCTCGCTCGAGTATTGCTTCACGCTCGCAGCGCCGGTAGGAGCAGAAAATTGGCAGAACCAAACTCACCATTTTATCTTGTCCCCATCTCTTCCTTTTTCGCAACCTTCATGTAATAGTTTTGCGGACAATATTACGCTGCTGCGTTATCATCATGACAACGTTCTCATTCCCATCCCTCGTTTGTTGCGATGCTGACTTGTAGGGCGACCTGTTTTCTTTCATACGTCAATTCGTCGACAAGCGCACAAGGGTGATCTTGGAGATCATCAAACACGCCACGACGCAGTGGATGACGTGGTCGGTGAGATCACGACTGCGCAATATTTGTTTCCAAACTGTGCTGTGACAATCACCAATCCATACTATTTATTTCTGTACCTCGTATGTAGCAGCACTCTGCATCAGCAATGTAGGCACTCCACACAGAGCGCTGTGCGTCGCGTGGGAATGAAACCACGATCGCTTTTCTGTTTAAGGAAGAGTTACAGTGCGGGACGTTTACTTACTCATTAGACACAGGGTGGTAAGAAAGGCAGGGTGAGGTTTACTGGAAAGTGTGAGTGTTGGGGACCTTTTTGTACTGCAGTTAGTGTAGGGCGCACCCCCTTCCAAATAAGAAACCCCACCCCGGGTCCGTATTACTGTTGCTTATCGGGTGCCCGCTGCTAATAAATCTGGCATTACCTCCTACGAGGTGTTTGTTGCCTTCTATGTGCAGCTTCAGACTGCACTAGGTCAAGCCAATGTTGTGGCATGACAGCAACGGGGGCACAATCCAAACGTTGTTCGAATCAGATGCTTAGGAAGGTCTGCACGGAGTGAGTGTATTTTTTCAACACTGCTATGATAGCAGTCTCGATCGTCAGTTCTTGATAGTGGTTCCCATGTCAACCAGAAAGAAGGTGAATTAACGGCGCTTGCTTTACCGCCCAGCACCACCCCTCGTAGCACTACCCAACCGGAAATGGCGTATGTTTTCCGCTTCTTTGTGACGACTTTCAGGCTGGCGTGATGAACGCGGTGAACGAGTTCTGGCAGCAAAGTCAGGCGTCATCCGGACCCCCCGAGAACGTCGTTGAAGGCCTACCGAGCAGAGTTCGGGAGGATAGAGTCATCGTTTTCAACGACAAGGAGGAGGCCTCAACTAAAGAGGAGGAGACCAAAGAAGTGGAGGAGGACGACGAGGTACGGGACAGAGACTGTACGTTGTTCCCGGGCTCCCGTGCGGAGGGGGTAGGGTAGGTCACGACTTTCGTACAGAATACGAAATCCTTGTTACTTCACGCTGGCCTTTGCTGGCCTTATGAGGGCGTTCGCTCAAAGTGTCTTTTCCGACCCGACATCGGACGACGGTCCGGTTTCACCGTTTTCAGTAGCCAATAGTTCCAACTGGGGGCAATAGCTTCGCCGTGAATCGTGAGAAAGCGGACACTATTTTTGCCATTATCGCTAACCACGGCATTTATAGAAACAACTTGCCAGGTGCTACGGTAGGATGAAGGCGCCGAGTTGTATGCTCTACGTGTGAGTTGAACGCGGTACTCGCATGACCTCTGTCTGGCATGCTGTATCATCGTTCGCCTGCTATTTTCAAGTTGACCGTGAGCGGCGAAAAACATCTAATCCCGAACCGCCAAGCCGGGCTCGACGGTTGACGCATGCTGCGGTCGTAGAGGTTGCACGTGGTGCGCTGTTATCTGAGGAGCCGTGGTTGCTTGAAAGAGGTTATGTACCTACCGCCGAACACATGAACTGACAAAAAAGAAAGTGCGCCTGTCCCTGATGGATAAACCCATGTTCTAGGTATAGACTACAGGGGCTGATACTGGAAAGAAAGCAATGGCATTCTGACGATAATAGGTTAAGGAGACCAGTTTCTCAGAAAGTACTTTTTCCAAGAATTGCCACACCTACACCTCTAATGAGTTGCTTTTTCAACAATATTTCTGTTGTTCAGGTGGCTAAGGAGGTGTTCGTCCCAATACCGAAGAGCAGCAAGGACAAGAAGGCCCACAATGGGGTGCGCCGGAGCTCCAAAAAGAAGGGAGCGAAGAGCCGCGCGGCGTACAGCCTCAGGGGTGTTAGCGGAGACGTACAGTAGTCGCGCCTCCTGGAGTAATGGCGGCAAGTACTTGATCGCAATACATCGGCGCAAGCGATGTTACATGGCGCTTGTTGTGCGGTTTGGACATGGTTCGAGGGCCATTTTGAGCGAGCTACGTTTCGTGCTCTTCTTGGACCACAAGGTGTGACTTCTGCGTGCTGCGTGCGGCTTCGGCATGGTTGGAAGGTCTTGCTGAGCGACGTCCCCACTGTGCTTTGTACCGTTTGCTGAGTGTTTGTGCAGCTTTTGGTGGGGAGCTTTGTTCCCTGTGGGGTTCGCTGAGGCACCTACAGTAGAAGAAGCAGAAGTATCGACCACCAGCATACGAACTGCTGATGCTGTTGCTGCTGCTTCTGCTGTTGCTGCTGCAGCTGTTTCCGTACCCTGCCATGTATTCTGTAGGATATACCTCGTCACGGTTTGCATACACTGCCAATGATGAACCTTTCTAATCTATTGTTCAACGAGATATTATCTATGCAGTTTCTTCAGCTCGTGCGGGAGATACCTCGTCATCATTAGCGCAGACTGCCCAGGACGAGCCACATAGAGTATTTGCCCAACGCAATAATGTCTAACTATTTGTAGTGTTCAGGCATTGTCGGACAGAAAGGTGAAGCCGTTTTTCTCATACGGCTGGCGGAAGCTGGGCAGCTGTATCGTTAGGAAAGGGTTTGATATCGTGATGATTGATGCTGTCTGTCGTCGACATGTTCCCAATATTTTTGCTGTTGGGTAGCTGTGTCGATAGGATAGGGTTCGATTCCGATACTGACTATCGTCGGCGTGCATGGTCTCTACGTGTCTAGGGAGGAGCTTTTGCTGAGTCTGCTGCCCTCACTGACTTGCAGGACATGCCGAAAGACTCATCACGCCAGCAAATTGTCTATTTGTTTTGGGAATCTTTCGACACGAGTAAATTGGGGAACGGGAAAATATCACACAAGTTTAAAAGTCGTAGTAGCAGGACGGAAACAGGCGCTGTACCCGGGTCGCGGCTGTTGCGCGGCGATATCGACGCGATATGGTGTCATGGTTTTAATTTAATAGCCATCTACAACTATGTACAGCGTGGGTATTGATGCTGTTGGCTCTGTGGTTTCCCGTTTGACACGGTATAAGAGCGATCTAAGAGTCTGCTACGGATGGAAAGACCCTGCTGCATGACTATCATACAAATACATAATCGTCGGTCGATATCTAGTTAGAAATCTCTGACGTATTAATGGTGGCAGGGAAAAAGACGTTTCTGTACGGGTTGCGGCCATTGGGCGGCTGTATCGATACTCGATAAAGGTTGAGATTGATATGGACGCCTTTATGGCCTCTGGTTTGATACGGTATAGCCATCGCCAAGTCTGCTACCCCCACTGGCGGGCACATCCTGATGCACCACTATTCTACCAAACCCGGTTGACATATTTATCGAAACACTTTTGTTTGGACGGTTACCAGTTGGTGTAGGGCGTGGTTTCACACCATACCGGACGCCGTAGTAGCAGTGACGAAGCGGTTGCTGTACCGGTCGCAGCTGTTGGGTGGCTCAATCGATGCAGTATGTGTTGATGACTTTGTTCCATTTACCATCCGATATGTTGCAGGGAGAGTATTGATCTTCGACACCTTGATGGTCTCTCGTTTAATACTGTAATGTCATTGGCGAGTCTGCAATGTTCCTTGGAGGGAAGACGCTTGTAAATGGCTAGACTATGGTTAAGCAGAGGGGGCCCGTAGCACGGAAAAGCGAGAGAGCTTCGATAAGATGGGGGGAACACTTTGCCACATGACTGCTTTGTAGTTTGACGGTAGCGTAAGGCAACATTGCAGGGTGAAAAAGCGATAGAGCTCTGATGGAATTTTGAAGGTGGCGGTCACGCCGCTGTAGATGATTCGCCCGCTTCAACGCCGGCAGGTAGTAAGGCGTCCTACGTGCCCTGTACACAACTTTATGGCAAACAAATAGGTACAGCATTCAGTTTGGTGTTCTTTTCTTAGGGTGGGTCCAATCTGTGCTTCATTGGTTTTCGCTTTCCTCGGTTGGGAGCGTAGAACAACTAGATAGGAAGACCTATCACCCAATGTTGGGGGTGATCGGGTGATCGTTTTACTTGGATTAGTTACCTTCTTGTTTTTCCCTCGTTTGTCACTACAGACGAACGTGGTGCCGTGTACAGATAAAATTAAGTTTTTTACGGCTATCTAATTTTTCTTTTCTCGGGAGAGGGGATTAATCTGTGTCTATATATTTTTGCTTTCCTTAGCGTTGAGAGCCTAACACAGGTACAGGAAAACGTATCACTCCGCAAAATGTTGTACCTGGCTTATGTTGCTCGAATCTTTCGTGCTCTGCTCGTCTCTTGACTGCCGACGACAAAGCGATGAACCAGCTTTTCAGTTGAAATGTTTTATCCACGGCACAGTGTCGCAAGACAAACGGATACTATCAATGTGAAGCTGTTCTTGGGCAAGTGGGGTCGGGTCATGTTAACCAACAATCGGGGGGCAGCCTGAGCGCCCTCCGAGCACACGCGTTTGTTGGTGAAGGGACAATGGCCGCGTGGATAAAATAAGTCATTACCTAATATTCGCGAACGTGGCGGGTTCGTTAATACGGTACGGCAGCGCTTGTACGCTTTTAAACCAAGCATTCGTCACTGACCGAGCTCCTGATCTAGAGAACAACCAAAAGTGTTTGGATCGATGATCCGATGCGATTTTTGCATTAGTATTCGTAAGACGCCTATGACAGCACAGCTTATTCGATTTTGTGTCCGGCTTTGCTTGTAACTCTTTCCAACATATATATCTGCGGTCGGGTGAGGTATAAAATAACTCCTCGAGTGGGCGTGCATCCCCAGAAATCGTTGCTGCCACTCCCCCCACCGTAGCACGGTCTAAGGAAGTCGACAAAGGAACGTTACAAAAAACCGGAACACCGCAAAACATCTTCAATCACTTGAACACTCCAGTTCGACTCGTGGGAACTCTGCTTTTTACCCGTGACGGCCATCTGGAGAAGGCAAGACCGTGGTCACAGCTGTTTTCCCGTCCCTCCCACAGGTCAACAATTTCCTTTCGTCTTAGATCACGCCTACAATTCAGCAGTTCCACTGGTCGTTGTTGTTGTTTTCATCGATTTCACAAACTCGAGCATTTGAACTTTCGGCGATTGAGACGCATGCTACGAGGGGGGTGTGCTACTGCAGCACCACTCGTTTCTGAGGCTCCTGCTTCGAAGAGGGTTCTGACACATCCTACGGCAGAGTTCTTCCGAAGGCTCTCCGCGTGAGGACCTCTACACACCACCAAGAAGAACCACCCCATACTATACTCGCACTTCCCGAGGGACGTTCCACGATGAGTCCCGCGGGGCTCCACAACCAATACCGCGGAACTCAACAACAAATCCCACGGGACGTTTCCACCACTGCCACGGCTACCGCCAGCTCTTCCGTGATCCTAAGGCCCACCCCGTCCTTCCGGTCAAGCCCGCAAGTAAGCAAGTGAACCCTCCAGAAGTCACCTACCCCGATCCTTCTCCCCCTCGTGCCCCTACCCTCTTCTCTCTACATATACTCACGCCCCCGACTTCGAAAGTGCTTCGAGTTCCAGTACTACTCGTCCCAAGATCAGGCCATGTTTGTATTTCTTTTGGTGTTACTTTTTATTGGGATTTTTCGCTTGTTGCTGAACATAAGCAATGCATGACGTTATCGTTTAATGTGTTTCTTCGTTCCAGAATATGTTTTGGAGCACACTACTAACACGGGGATATAAGGTGTTGAACGCCACCACCACCACGACCACCACCATCACCATCTCCGCCACCAGCGTAGATCGCGGCCAGAGAGAGATAACTATATTCATAGCTGTTTCAGCTTGTGGGGAACTTCTTCACCTCTTCCAGGACAAGACCACTTGCCGCGAGAACCCCACCCCAGCGTCCGTAATCCCTGTATACTGCAAAACCGACCCAACAATATAACTATGTACAGTAGATTGTATCCAAAAACGCGGGCGGGTACCACTGCCTTGGAACACCGCCTTGTAGCTTGAGAGGGAAAACGTGCCGCGATAAATGACGATTACAACACCGATTACACCAAGCTGCCCAAGCCGCTCAGGTAGGGTGTGTGTTCGAACGGCAATCCAAGGAGCTCTGCGACACGCGTGAAACATGGTGATGCAGTGGAGAGATCCCTCTAGTGCCGGTTGAACAGTGCCTATTGTCGGTGTACTGTCGATGAAGAAATCGCTTGGCACAACTGGACCACGCCATTAGGAAAGGAGTGAATACCAGAATTTCAATAGGGCCAGTGTCCGGTATAGTGCCGATACTATTGACTAGCACATAGCGGCACTATAGGATGCCAGGTGTTTCTCCTGTCCGTAACCGCTAATGAACTAAACTTGTTTCTACTGTTGCGTCGGCGGTTGATGTTGCAATATGTTTTCCTAAAACCAATTGAATTTACCACAAAATTGTTTTATTATCGTTATACTTGGGTGAATGATTCTGTTGGTTGGCCTCATGAACACGACGGTTACCTTCCATCTTATATCAGGGAGTTCCATGTATTGGTAAGGAATTCGTGTATAATGTGTAAAGCGACACTCCACGGAATAGATGGCGGTTGTTTTGCCGTACGATTTCCTTCATGAATCGCCATGAGCTGTCACCGGTTGTTTAGCTCCATAGGAGACCGAGTCAGGCTCGACGGCTGGATAATACAAGCGAGAATCCTGTGTCGCCGTCTTGAGTCACCACCATGCCTTCCCGCGCCAGCTGCGTCTACACCTTTAGAAGACTATCAACAGACTCACCGTCGCCATCGACTAGTAGGCGAGGAGTGCAGAGCCAAAAGCCATAGCCCATACACTCAACCCGCCCGGAAAAATATGGTTGGCAAACCTGAAAGGTTTCAAGGGTTCGTTCAATTGGTTATGTGTTCTAGGATACCTCGGGCACCACATCTGACCACGTCTGCTCGCTAGTGGTGATACTCAGGTATGTGCGAGCACTCACAAAGTGCATACCCTACCATACATACCTTGTTGAGTTCTACAGGTTCACGCTTAGCCGGAAAATCGAAGAAGGTCAAGCCAAAACCAAAACATACTGACTATACGCGTGGTCTAACGCAACAGCAAATACAAAACCCTAAAGTGCGGCAGGGTGGCAGGGCGGGAGAGGGGAGAGAAAAATAAAATGCTAGCAAAAAGAAGAAATAAAGCCAACGACGTCAACAAATAAACACCGCTAGCGGACGAAACAACACGAGGAAAGAAAAAGGTTGAAAACCGTAAACCGCCAGCAAACGAAAGTACGTTCAGCAAAAAAAAAAAAAATGTAACAAAATGCGGCGAATATAATCGGGGTAAAACAATTCACAGTGAACCGAGCGACAAGTGCTCTCAAGCACGCGTTACAAAGTGCTCCTTATCTAGACGAAATCAGCCGCGCAGATGTCCTAGAACAGCAAATACCGAAGCCAACGAACAGAAGCCAAAACTAAGCAATGAAATGCAACGTGATGTATTTGTTTGCACAAATACCAAGGTCTCTCGCTAGCAAGGCATCACAAGGCAAAGCAACGCTAATCAAAAGAAGCGAAAGCAATGTCAACGAAGGCAAGGAAGCACAAGGCAAAGTAGCACGCCAAAGCAAGGCAGAACAACACTAACCAAGGGAAGCAGAAAGCAAAGCAAACAGAGCTAAAGCCAACAGCGAGACACAGCAATACCAGCGCTTGCGCTACATCAGCGCAAGTCAAAGCCAGCGAAAAGAAAAGCAACGCAAGGCGCAGCGCAGCTCAAAGTGGCTTACTTCGTCGTACGCTTCCCGCTACCACACCGCCTCTGAACACTTGCACCCAGTTACCCTTCCACCTATCAACGGTGCGATGGCTCGTCGACCTAGACCCCCCGACTGAAGGCATGCTCAGAATTACCTGTCTATTACGGCAGGCTATAACGACTCGTCCTGAACCCTTGTTACGGCGTGCCGTCTGTACGCGATATTTGTATAAGCAATAGACCAACCATATATCCTTGTTGGGATAGTATACATTTCGTAATTTAGCAGGAAAACAGGTATCCAGACCAGAATTCAGTCGTGTCTGATTTGCTGTGCTTCGTACGTGCGTGCACTCAACGCAAAGCAGCGCTATATCGTCCCAAATGGGAGCCTTTAGAGTAGCGGTGACGCCCTCCATGATGCACCGGGCTTTCAAGTCGGTGACATGTCGAGTGATGCACTAGAATATTTGACAGCACCTATGAGAGCCGGTTCATGCAGCTCGGCCATGTTTCGCCCCCGTCCCCACCTGTTCACTGTCGCACTTCATCTCCTTAGGGAAGTCTTCCACGATTCTAATAAGGGACGTCCAAGATATCAATTTAATGTTACGGGACTGGCGGTGGTCAAAGCGGTAGATAGACCTGTGCCTCGTATTCTTCTTTAGATCGTACACCAGGGAGGCTGGGCAGCTCTTTCATAACCTCCCGCCATAAATAGAACCAGCCACAAACACATCTACCTGTTTTTTAGGGAGGGTTACAACGACTCGTTCTAAAAAACAATGAAATGTACCGAGGCTCCGACTCTGTGATAAGAACTGCAGAGGTGGCACCGAAGTGTCTGTTAGGATCACTTGTGGTGGAGAAGAAAAAATAACTTAGTTTGTAAAGTGGCGTTTACGTGGCCAAAAGGAGGAAACTAAGAGAAGAAGGGAAGAAGTAAAAGAAGTAGAAAGGAGTGATCGACGGGGGGGTATCTTTGCCTGATTACGGGATTTTGCCAAAGCTACGGGCAAGTAAACTCTACGGCAGCCGGTCCTGTTTCCGGCAACGATCTATGTAACGTCCTCGTAATGCTATAAGTAACGTTCTCTGTAACGCTCTTCTGCTAGTTATGGTGGTAAGCTGATTGACCTGTACTACGATCAACTTCCCGATACAGATAGGATAATTCTTATTCAGTATGCCGGCTGGACAGAACAAACTAGTATGTCTTTCGCATCATTTCTATTCATCCGCATCTTCTAGAACAATGATGCTTAGTTTACTCAAGATAGTGACTACTAATCAACTTGGTGCCATTGGACTGCAGAATCCATATTCCAATACGCCCCTGTTTGATGGTAATTCAGTAGCTAGATGAACTTGATACTCTAAACAATAAATACAAACGGTACACCATATTTCGACCTCTGTGTGTAAACAGCGGTAGTAGTATGGAGTTCACCATGTCACTCAAGAAAATGAAAATACGAATAGAACAACATATCAGATCTGTTGTATGAACAGCTTATGCATGGACGAAGTCATGTCACACCATACTACACGTGGTGTAATTATCAACGAGAAACACCCTAGATAAGGAGCGCAAACCAATCTGCTGGTTGTTAAACACGCGCCCAGAATTATTACCTGCATGAAACGGAAGAAGATAGAAAACTGTGAACGCTGATCCAGTACAACAGTGAAAAAGCGTACTATTCAGTCTGATGCAGGTACGTACGCACTTGAAAGGAAATTTACGAATACAGGTAGCACGGAAATAGATTATGAGTATAGTCGTATCACAAAAGCTGTACTCGTGATGCTGCTTTGATGATCAGCGAGTTGTATTACGAAAACTATACTCGTGATGCTGTTTTGATGATCAACGAGGTATATCCTAGAAAAAGAAAGCGGAAGGAAGAATCTGGTACGTTTACCGCGCCCGCTTAACTTAACCTAGAACACGTAAGAAATCTAGGAAATGGACACCAAACTGTGGACGTGTAAACGTAGTCCAGTGTTGCATGTAAAAGTGTACGACGTTCAGTTCGCCAGCTTGTATGCATGATACACACTCGAAAGAAAGCTATATAACAGAGGGAAAAAGCCACACACTCAAAAACATGGTACCTTGTAGACGTAAGTCAGTAGAGCAGTATAAATGTGTACTTACCAGTCAGTTGTATGAGCTTGTATGAGACTTGTACTCAAACGTACGGGTACTGTACAGCAGAGCCACTTAAGAAACCTCATAGGTCACAAATACCCCCCCCCCCCCGAGGAAAGCGAATCAGAAAAACCTGTAAACAAGAAACGATCTACTAGTACTGTAGCTTGATGTGCTTTCCTGGTGAGCTGGTGTTTTGTACATGAAGTGGTGATGATCTTCGTGCCTGCGCTGCTGCGTAGATACGATGAATGATGTGCTCGTACATAGATGTATGCTTGTGAAGTGATGCTGCTGCTGATATTGATGACGAAATGAAGAAGGGATGATCTTCTTGCCTGCTGGTGTTGGTGCTGGAAAGGCTCGTCTTGCTCTTGTCTTCATAACTGTAGAACCAGCGTATCATAGAAGAACATTTCGTGTAATTATCGGCAATGCTGTTGCAAATGATGACTTCATGGCGCAACAACACAACAGATCGATTGCACAGCGCGAAAAATGCGGCTCAAGGCAAATTTTCATCTCCATAAAAGAATGAAACAAGACCCTGCGGAACACCCAATATTTGGCATTCCCGAAGCCGATGAGCCGATGAACATGTTTATCTCATGTCACGGCCATACCTCAAGAAGTACGTGGCAGGTCTATGTGGTTTGGTGGAGATGTTGGTGGCCATGTGCATGATGAAGGCGTTGGTGCTGGTGTCGCTTGGCTGGCTGTTGTTGAATATGTAGATGACCATATGCTCCGCGTTGATCGTGTCGTGAATGCTATGGTGGACTATTTGTTATGCATCCTGAAGCTTGTGCTTGGAGGTTTCTCGGTCTATACACAGATACCTGAGAGGGAAGCCTGTGTCGAGCGTGGCCGATGTAATGATGTGGTCGGTGAAGTGTTACCCTGTGTTGTAGATGGCGTTACTCCTTCCGTGGCAAGTACTACTGCTGTTGTACAAGTAGTCGCTGATGAAACTGATGTTGTTGTCACAGCTGGTGTAGTAGTCGTGAGTACTACTGTGGTTGCAGATAGATGGTGCTTCGATGGAGGAGAAGTACGCGTGCAGATGTAGTCGCTTCAATTTGCTGCTGTTGTTGCCCATAGTCGATGATGGAGCAGTTGCAGCTGGGCGGTATGCACCCATCAGTGTGATGTTGACGTGTTGTCGATGTGGTGTTGGCCGAATTAACCATGGCGGAAGTGACGGCGGGCACCGTGTTTCATCTCCTCCCCAGTAAACCGTTGCCGTGTAAGTCCGTGCTATGCAATCTGTATAAAGATTTGTTTTGTGCAAAGAAAGCGAGTTCCCTCGCCGATATATTGAGTGCAAAGAAAGTTTGAACTCGATTACCTGCCTCGGCAGTGCGATCGGGTCGCAGCTGCTCTACAAACAAGCAGCAAACGTGTATCGCCCCTTCGTATTGAACAAAGGCCCGTAATTACGCTTGATGTTGAGAGTATTATTCCTTTGGAGTCTGAATATGTGTCTCGCGCGTGCAAGTGTAAGGGCAGTTGCTGGACAAAAAATAATTCGATCCTCCGAGTCTGACACTAGTAGGTTTAAGCGTGAAAGCTGGAGGTTAATCCCCCGAATAGACGTATATGTGCCGTATAGGCAAGAAGGGATTTCCCAGACGCCCCGTATAGGCGTCAAACCCCGTATGGGCAGGAGGTGACGCCCCCGATGCTACGTGGATCAGCTGATTCGTCAACAACCTGATTGCGTGTTGCAGCGCGTATAGATCTACTCGTCGTATTATATTAAAATGCACGCAGAATTATTCATTTTACGTATTTCGCGTCTGATAGCGGGAAAACACGATTTTGATAATGACTTTGTGCGTCTTAATAGCGAGAAACCGGACTCCTTGCCTGCTGCACGCGTGATAGCGCGAACAGCCTCTCTACCTGCTTCGCACGTGATAGCGTGGGAGCAGTCTCCTCTCTCGAATATCCCTGATGTGCTTGGCGTACATGTTGATGCGATGCCTAGATGTCGAAACTGATCTTGATTTTTAAAGAAAAATACCCCGCACTGCAGAAAGTGGGGACGGTTCTTCGTGTTGATAAACTCGCGGCTTCTGGGGAAAAGATGTTGTATTATTGAGCGATTGCCCTTCTGAGACAGGTAGGCAAGGTGGAGTGAGCAGGGTGGGGGCGCACAACCTCACCCTCCGTACCACAAACAATACCCCTAACATGACAATACCCTGATAGTCAGACCTACAGCAACAATGCCTGAACCTTTCTACTGGATAAGTGTCCAATGTACCACATACCAATGTACCGACACACACCTACGGTCCATTGTATAGCTCGTACTTGTGTACAACCTACCGAAGTACCACAAAGAATATTCCCAGAATATCCAGCATCAACTTACTACAATTGACAATTCAATATTCAAATTATCCAATCAGATGATCTACAGCAGCTCGGCCGATACACACTGCCGCTATCACCAACAATCTCCCTAGGGGCTGTTGTATCTACCAGACCCACAACGTGCAGTATGACGAACAAAAAAAAATCAGACTCCTACTTCCTAGAGCCCAATGCAAAGTCACGGTGAACTTCAAAATACTTCTCGGCAGAGCCTTCGTGAGGATGTCCGCATGTTGTTTTTCGCTGGGAACATGCGTGATCTCAATCACACCCTCCTCGGTCAGATTTCTAAGAAAGTGATGCCTCACGTCGATGTGCTTACTCCTGCTCGAGCTAAGTGGATTCTCTGCAAGCGCAATCGCTCCCTCGTTGTCCTCAAGGACGTCAACTTTACGAGGCTCTACACTAGGCCTCAAGAACCGAACCATTCCGTTCACAAGCAGAGACTCCTTCACACCATCGCCCATCGCATGATACTCTGCCTCAGAAGTGGACTGCGAAACGCATTTCTGCGTCCAAGAAAGCCAAGCTACAAGACAGGCAGCCACAATAACTAGTGCTCCCGAAACTGATCTACGGTCAGTGGCCTTGCTGGCAAAGTCTGCATCTACGTACACCAACGTGCCTACGTCATCAACCGTACTGTCTCTCTTGTACTTCAGAGTTAGATGTGCCGTTTCCAGAAGATAGTTCAGAATCTTCTGAGATGCCTTGCAATCTCTCTTCTTTGGCTCATGAGAGTGCCTCGCCACCGCCCGCACAGCATTCGAGATGTCGGGCCTTGTCCCATTGGCGACCCACATCAGGCACCCCACCACCTCTCGGAACGGCACATCTCCTGCCTCCTCATCCTCCATCACGGACCTGTTATCGTTAGCAGGGGAAGCAGGGATCGGGCTGGTGCGACAAATTTTGAATCTCTCAAGCACACTCCTGATGTAACTCTCCTGAGGAATCTCAATCGTGCCAGCCTCGCGGTCGCGAATAAATGCGCAACCAAGAAAGAACTTGACCTCACATAAATTCTTCGTAGGAAGAGAATCGCCTAGAGCATCTACAACCACCTTGGCAAGACTCTTAGTTCCTGCATACAGGATGTCATCCACGTGAATCGCGACCATCCCTATCACCTCGCCTCCCATCATGAAGCGCAGCACACAGGGGTCACACAGAGACTGCTCGAAACCAATCCTCTTTAGATCCGATACTAGCCTCTTGTAAAATGTTCTAGATGCCTGCTTCAATCCGTACAAACTCGTGTTCAGACGGACAACCTTTTCTAACATCGAACCACAGCCAGGAGGCAACTTCATGAACACCTCGTGATCCAACTTCGACTGAACAAACGCCTGCTCAATGTCCCAGTGGAGTAATTCCAAATCATACTTGCACGCCAATGCTACCAACAATCGAATTGATGCAGGATTTGCAGTTAGCGAGAACGTCTCAAGATAGTCTACACCATACTTCTGCCTGAAGCCCTTCGCGACAAGCCTAGCCTTGGCCTTCACTATATTTCCTGTTTCGTCTGCTTTCTATTTGAAAACCCATCTAGCATCTATCACGTTACAGCCTATTGGGATCTTTACCGCTAACGTGAACGTTCCTGCCCTTATCAAGCCTTCAACTTCTGCAGACATAGCTCCATCCCAAATCGTGGCGTACTTCGATTGCCGGGCTTCTTGATAGCTATCAGGCTCAGACTCTACGTCCTGCACTAGTTCTTTCGGCAATTCCGCTGCGTCACCTACTCTCTGCTCCGCCAACAGCGCATATATTATCTCTGTTGCGCAGACGGGCCCTAGAGTGGCCACAAGGCCAGATACATTTTGCCGGTCAACTGCACGGGTTTGCGCGCGAGTTCTACCTTCTCTTACTTCATCATTCTCACGCGCAGGGTTGTTGAAATAAGCTAGCTCAACTACATGCCGCGGACGACGAGCAACTGGAGGAGATGCCTCTGCCTCTGCCTCCTGCCCTCCCGGCCCTACAGACTCTGTATCCTGCTCTTCAGGACCCACCGACTCTAGTTACCCCACATCTTGCCCTCCCTGCCCCTCACCATCGGTGAGCTCAGGTGCTGGAGAGGACACAGAGGGAACGGGCGAAGATGGCACAGAGGGGGCAAACGGCGATCGACCTACACTCTCTGCGTCAACACTTTCAACCACATCAAGTGTTTCACCAGGGGGAACCACTATCTCGTTCGTTGCTGCACCAGAGGGGACCACTGCCGCGTTTGTTTGCTACAGTGTGTGGGCAACTCCCCTCCCTACAAGCGGCCATACCTTGGCTTCTACATCGTTGTCACTTCCCTCCCCTCCCTCCTCCGCGATCTCTATCGGCAACGGAGGTTGCGGTGGGCGGAGTTGTGACGGCAACGCCTCCCACGTTACATCCCTCGTTTCCTGAATAGTCCCAGCCCTCGTAAGTACTCTATGACAATCGCGCTGGTGGTCTCTCGAAGGACCGACATAAAAGCAACTCTCACCCTTCGGAAACAGCTTCGACAGTCGCTGCCACTTGCAGTACGCCGGTTTCAAAAATTGATAAGGTTTAGCAGGACGAGCTTCCCCATACCACATTTCATACGGCGACTTGGAATCGGGGTTAGCAGAACAAGCCGTGTGATTAAGTGCCTCGCAAGCCCAGTGCATTGCCGCAGCCCAGAGTCTGTCAGTCTTAGGTAACTGTACATGCCCAAAAAGAACTTTCGCCTGAACACGAGCCGCCATTGCGGCCTCCTCTATCAATCCCAAGCCACGCTATGCAACACCGTTGTATTGAGGACTGTAAGCTGGGGTGAACTCTTGCTTAATCAAGAGCTCATTGCACACAGATGCAAATTCTCCACCAAAAAACTCACCTCCATTGTCAGATCTAACAACCTCAACCAATGATGGGATTCCATCAGCACGCACACTAGCAAGAAAACTCCGGAAAGCACTCGCAGCGTCTGATTTACTTCTCAGGAAATAGATCCATGCACGCCTTGTGAAATCATCCTTCACAATCATGGGGTAATACTCTCCCCCTATGGACACAACGGCCTTCTTCCCTCCCAGGTCAACATAAACTCTCCCTAACTTTTTATCTGATCTACATTTAGTTTCACGAGCAATCCCTTTTCTAATTGCCTTCGACATCGAACATCCCGTACAAGCATCTAGGCTACCAGTCAACTTCATACCCAGTCGCTTTGCAGTAATACGAAGCAGCCCTTCATGTGAGTGAGCATAAATGTTATGAAAGTCATTCACATCCATACTCGTTTCGTGCTCGGGGTTTGAAGGAGTGAGGGCAGCCAACACGGATCCAATAGAGTCACCACCCACACGATACGCAGTCGCAACAAGCATGCCATCGAAATTCTCAAGAGTCACATGTCCGTGGAAAACAGTCATCACACCACGAGGACCACCAAGACCATTCCATGACTCGCCATCAAATTCTGCGCCGGGGGAAAAAAGGTTGTACCCCAACTTGGGACAGTACAGCACATTCTTCAACTCTACCAAAAACTCGCTGTCAGCAGACACGAACACCAATTCCAGAGTTCCTGAAAGAGCTATCTCACAAGTTACGCCACCAATTCCCTTCACATTCTTGTGGCAAGGCTTCACATCCTTCATACACGAGAGAGAATCTGTCATGTGGAAAGCGGTACCTGTGTCTGCATACCAATCTTCGAAACACCTCTTCTTGGTGAGAGTGGCATATTCACGAATAGAAACACGAATAACACGATCACTACCGACATAGTTCCTTATCCTGTCCGCCACTTCACTATACAGCGTTGGAATATCAGCACCATAAGAATTCACCCAATTCACCAATACAGAGTCATACCACGATGCAAGATACGTGTCATCACTCCAATCGTTTGAGAGATTTTGGGCATGGTATCATTCCAGGTATCCCTCAGGTCCGAGTCAGTTTGGGACAGAAGCACTTACAACTCAGACATCTCACCGTTTTCATTCTTGGCGTCCTTGGATGATCCGGTCTGGGAGGGATGAGCGATCACACGAGCCAGACAGTCCTTCTTCACGTGACCGACCTCCCCACACTTGAAACACTTCCCTTGAAATGCCGTTTTCTTAGATGAATCAGACTCGGAGTTAGGCCTTGACTTGTAGTTCTGCTTCTTCGCACTTTTCTTCTCAGGCCTAGACATCAGAGCAACACTGTGTTTCTTCGGACCACCTTGAGTCTGCAAGTCGAGGTACCGTTCACACACTTTAGTCTATGAACGACGGGTCATTCGGGCAGAACACCACCAGAGTTTTACGCAGAGTATTATATTCATGCGACAGCCCCTCGAGCATCAGGTTGCACACCTCTCTGTCATCTTTCTTGACTTCCAGCATTTGAAGCACACCAAGCGTCTCTCTCACAGATGCAAAGAAGATCGAGGGATTCTCATTCGAACGCATGCGCAGTGATTTGAGTTTCCCCTCCTGCACACGAATCTGACTCTGGCTCAACGGCAGAAAACGATCTTTCAGCACTCGAAAACCCTTGCTGGAAGAACCAGCGTGGCGAACCATAGTTTTCAGACTGTCCTTCTTCAAGCAGTCGAACAGAAACCACCATGCCATCTCAGCCTGACGTAGCTCACCCACACTGAATCCTTTCTCTACCCAGGGGGTCAAGTCGAAACCAATGTCAGCAATCGGAATCTCAGTATTGGAAACAAACGCCTCATACAGATTGTTGTGCCGGGCACTTAGCAGAAAATTCTGCGACCATGAGGGGTAAGACACGTCTGTCCCATCGAAAACAGAAGCCTTGGGAACTTTGAAAGGACCCCCACCCAACTTCTCTCCTGTATCAGTAATGCCGGCCCCAGGAATCAGATTGTTTCCACTGGCGACACTTTCCCACCACCTGCTCGACGGGGTAGGTTCGGGAGGAACAGAGGACTGGCTTCCGAGAGCCCTACCTACAGTCCCGGGAACGAAAGACTGGCTACCTACAGCCCCACTTCCAATCCCAATCGAACCAAAGCTTGCAGCACCAGCAGAGGAACGATTAACAGCGAATACATTAAGGTTCAAGCCTGAGCCAGCAAGGCTACTACTCCCAACCCCATGCTGGACACGCCAAGGCTTTGGGCATTGCCGCCCGTACCTCCCGCGGTCCTGCCCGTAGCATCATCGGTAGAATGCGTACCACCAGCATACTCTGTTCCGCCGCCTCCCGGCGCGACAGCAGACACAGAGGACTCCACTTGCTCCTTCTGTTGATCAACAAGCGACGTGACTAGAGTCGTAAGTTGGGACAACTGCGTCTCTAAGGAAACCATCCTCTCACTAACATCCTGCGGATTACTCTAAACTCGGCCACCCGCAGGTGTCCCCGGTTTAGCCATGATGAGACAGGTTGATCAGGCCTCTCTCGTACAGCAGTCTAATGTAGTCCAAGGGGACGACGGAGCAGTAGACACCTTTGACGCTATACCGTGTTGATAAACTCGTGGCTTCTGGGGAAAATATGTTGTATTATTGAGCGATTGCCCTTCTGAGACAGGTAGGCAAGGTGGAGTGAGCAGGGTGGGGGCGCACAACCTCACCCTCCGTACCACAAACAATACCCCTAACATGGAAATACCCTGATAGACCTACAGCAACAATGCCTGAACCTTCCTACTGGATAAGTGTCCAATGTACCACATACCAATGTACCGACACACACACCTACGGTCCATTGTATAGCTCGTACTTGTGTACAACCTACCGAAGTACCACAAAGGTTATTCCCAGAATATCCAGCATCAACTTACTACAATTGACAATTCAATATTCAAATTATCCAATCAGATGATCTACAGCAGCTCGGCCGATACACACTGCCGCTATCACCAACACTTCGCACTTATGAGAAAAGCTTGGCGATGTCAGCGGGACGCCGTTGGATGGTGGCAGACGATAGGCAAACCAAAGGCGACGAGGGTCACAACCGGAAGGGGATATGTGTACCGAGGCTCCGACTCTGTGATAAGAGCTGCAGCGGTGGCACCGAAGTGTCTGTTAGGATCATTTGTGGCGGAGAAGAAAAACACATACTTCGGAAAGTGGCGCTTATGTGGCCAAAAGGAGGAAACTAAGAGAAGAAGAGAAGAAGTAAAAGGAGTAGGAAGGAGTGATCGAGGTGGGGGATGCCTTCACCTGATCAGGGGATTATGTCCAAGCTACGGGCAGGTGCACTCTACGGCAGCCCGTCCTGTTCCTTGCAACGTTCTATGTAACGTCCTTGCAATGTTTCAAGTTACGTTCTCTGTAATGTTCTTCTGATAGTTATGGTGGTAAGCTGACTACCCTTTACTACGATCAACTTCCCGATACAGGTAGGCTGATTCGTGTACAGTATGCCGGCTAGAAGGAACAATCTCCTACGTATGTCGCATCATTTCTATTTATCCGCATCTAGAACTTTGATGCTCAGTTTACTCAAGATAGTGACTTCAGTGATAACGAAAATTTTATCCTACTGAACATTGGAATCAACATTCCAATATCCTAGACCCTTTCACCATAGACAGTAGGCAGCAACGAAAAAAAAGCTGTCGGGACATCCGGGCAGGCTATCATACGATGACTCGTCTTAGAACTTACCAGGCGGAGGCAGACACGAAGGGAGCTGTCGTTTCGGGCAGCATACAATGACTCGTCCTTGACCCTCCCGCGGTTGATGAGAGCCGGCGACATTTTATCTGACCCTTCGGGCAGGCTACAACTTATAGAAAGGAGATATGGCGCCGTGGTGCAGCAGTGATGTGCTATGTGCGCCATTCATTGCGGAGGCAAGGGACATGTACAAGACGAGGGAAAACATATACCTGGTACCCTGCTGGTATAGACTAAAAATGCGACACAAACGCCGGCGTTTCGAGTGCTCGCATTCTGTCATTCCCTCTGCTGCCGTATTCCACAGTCACGATGATTTATTGTTGACTGACTGAAACTAACTGCTGGGATGGCCAGAGTACGGCCCGTTAACTTTGAAAGGACTCTGCGATCTATGCGCAAGTTGACACTCAGGGGCCATGGATAACACTGGCCTGCTGCGGTTTCTGCTGCTCGTATTTTTTGCTGATGACGTGAATGAATGTGAAGCGCGAATTTGGGAACCAGTGCGTTGAAGCACATGTTGACTGTCCACCTCTTTGCCCAGTACCATCCTGCCAGTGCCACGCATGGCTGCTCTGTAGGGGTTGGACGTCGACAATCGAAGGTTGAGGCATTGCTCCATGATGAATTGATGTGTTGCTCAATGAGGTGAGGTGTTCATCAATTCATTGGTATAGTCTAGACTAGAGTGTTGCGTGTGGAGTGTGGAGTATCGGAATGTTGAATGTTCATGTTTTGCGGCGAGATTATTCCGTGAACCGGAACGAAAAGGTGCGGCGGGATTATACGACGACAGTCACGTGCAATGTTTTCCTCGTATGATATCGTTGAAAGCTCGCACACCGCACAAGCTCGCACGCTCGCACATACTTTCTGCCCAGCCTTCTGCCCGACAATCTGACACGTCCGCCACGCGAGTAGACCGCTACCTGCAACGACAGCCCATCGCGAAGCGATCAAGCACAGCCAGCACTTACGAACCTGTCTTGCAGTCAGCACGTGCCTCGTGCTTTCTTCGCACGCAAGCGTTTACGGGCTGAGAGAGCTTCGCGCTGTTGGACCTACAATATTCAGCAGATAGATCCAACGGTGCTCTCGGCGATAATTACGGACTCCAGAGGAGGTTGTTCGGTGCAGCCATGGCGGCCATTGTGAGTGCTCCCACCGCCCCCGATGTGACGACATGACATGGCATACCATGTCATCATAACACGACACGACCTACTGCTGTACGTAGGCCGACGAGAACGATGTGTGATGCGGCATGAAGAAGGGGAAGGAACTATTGCAGGAGGAAATGTGCAGTCATCATAACATGGCACCTGTTTCTTGCGTTGGAGAAGACTCACGTATCGCCCACTTCTCGGTTGGGACGCGAGCACGTCGTGTCCGCCGCAGTTCAACGCAAGAAGTCGTGCTACACACAAGAACTGCATGATTTCGCTCGAGTATTGCTTTACGCTCGCAGCGCCGGTAGGAGCAGAAAATTGGCAGAATCAAACTCAACATTTTATCTTGTCCCAATCTCTTCTTTTTTCGCGACCTCCATATCATAGATTTGCGGACAATATTATGTTGCTGCGTTACCATCATGACAACGTTCTCATTCCCATCCCTCGTTTGTTGCGATGCTTACTTGCAGGGCGACCTGTTTTCTTTCATACGTCAATTCGTCGACAAGCGCACAAGGGTGATCTTGGAGATCATCAAACACGCCACGTCGCAGTGGATGACGTGGTCGGTGAGATCACGACTGCGCAATATTTGTTTCCAAACTGTGCTGTGACAATCACCAATCCCTACTACTTCTTTCTGTACCTCGTATGTAGCAGCACTCTGCAGCAGCAATGTAGGCACTCCACACAGAGCGCTGTGCGTCGCGTGGGAATGAAACCATGATCGCTTTTCTGTTTAAAGAAGATTTACAGTGCGGGACGTTTACTTACTCATTAGACACAGGGTGGTAAGGAAGACAGGGTGAGATTTACTGGAAAGTGTGAGTGTTGGGGACCTTTTCGTACTGCAGTTAGTGTAGGGCGCACCCCCTTCCAAATAAGAAACCCCACCCCGGGTCAGTATTACTGTTGCTTATCGGGTGCCCGCTGCTAATAAAGCTGGTATTACCTCCTGCGAGGTGTTTATTGCCTCCTATGTGCAGCTTCAGACTGTACTAGGTCAAGCCAATGATGTGGCATGACAACAACGAAAGCACAATCCAAACGTTGCTCGAATCAGATGCTTAGGAAGGTCTGCACGGAGTATGCCTAGAGTGTATGATTTCAACACGGCTATGATAGCAGTCTCGATCGTCAATTCTTGATGGTGGTTCCCATGTCAACCAGAAAGAAGGTGCATTAACGGCGCTTGCTTTACCGCCCGGCACCACCCTTCGTAGCACTACCCAACCGGAAATGGCGTATGTTTTCCGCTTCTTTGTGACGACTTTCAGGCTGGCGTGATGAACGCGGTGAACGAGTTCTGGCAGCAAAGTCAGCCGTCATCCGGACCCCCCGAGAACGTCGTTGAAGGCCTACCGAGCAGAGTTCGGGAGGATAGAGTCATCGTTTTCAACGACAAGGAGGAGGCCTCAACTAAAGAGGAGGAGACCAAAGAAGTGGACGAGGACGACGAGGTACGGGACAGAGACTGAACGTTGTTCCCGGGCTCCCGTGCGGAGGGGGTGGGGTAGGTCACGACTTTCGTACATTGTACGAAATCCTTGCTACTTCACGCTGGCCTTTGTTGGCACCATGAGGGCGTTTGCTCGAAGTGTCTTGTCCGACCCGCCATCGGACGGCGGTCCGGTTTCACCGTTTTCCGTAGTCAATAGTTCCAACTGGGTGCAATAGCTTCGCCGTGAATCGTGAGAAAGCGGACACTATTTTTGCCATTATCGCTAACCACGGCATTGATAGAAACAACTTGCCAGGTGCTACGGTAGGATGAAGGCGCGCCGAGTTTATGCTCTACGTGTGAGTTAAACACGGTACTCGCATGACCTCTGTCTGGCATGCTGTATCATCTTTCGCATGCAATTGTCAAGTTGACCGTGAGCGGCGAAAAAAAAAAGAACGTCGAACCGCCAAGCCGGGCTCGACGGTTGACGCATGCTACGGTCGTAGAGGTTGCACGTGGTGCGCTGCTATCTGAGGAGCCGTGGTTGCTTAAAAGGTTATGTACCTACCGCCGAACACATAAACTAACAAAAAAGAAAGTGCGCGGGTCCCTGATGGATAAACCCATGTTTTTAGGTATAGACTACAGGGGCTGATACTGGAAAGAAAGCAATGGCATTCTGACGATAATAGGTTAAGGAGACCAGTTTATCAGAAAGTACTTTTTCCAAGAAGTGCCACACCTACACCTCTAATGAATTGCTTTATCAACGATATTTCTGTTGTTCAGGTGGCTAAGGAGGTGTTCGTCCCAATACCGAAGAGCAGCAAGGCCAAGAAGGCCCACAATGGGGTTCGCCGGAGCTCCAAAAAGAAGGGCGCGAAGAGCCGCGCAGCGTACAGCCTCAGGGGTGTTAGCGGAGACGTACAGTAGTCGCGCCTCCTGGAGTAATGGCGGCGAGTACTTGATCGCGATACATCGGCGCAAGAGATGTTACATGGCGCTTGTTGTGCGGTTTGGACATGGTTCGCAGCTCATTTTGATCGAGCTACGTTTCGTGCTCTTCTTGAACCACAAGGTGTGACTTCTGCGTGTTGCGTGCAGCTTCGCCATGATTGGCAGGTCTTGCTGAGCGACGTCCCCACTGTGCTCTGTACCGTTTGCTGAGTGTTTGTGCAGCTTTTGGTGGGGAGCTTTGTTCCCTGTGGGGTTCGCGGAGGCACCTACAATAGAAGCAGGAGTATCGACCGCCAGCATACGAACAGCTGATGCTGTTGCTGCTGCTTCTGCTGTTGCTGCGGCAGCTTTTTCCGTACCCTGTCATGTATTCTGTACGATATACCTCGTCATGGTTTGCATACACACTGCCAATGATGAATTTTCCTTATTTATTGTTCAACGAAATATCATCTATGCAGTTTCTTCAGCTGGTGCGGGAGATACCTCGTCATCATTAGCGCAGACAGCCCAGGACGAGCCACATAGAGTATTTGCCCAACGCCATACTGTCCAATTATGTAGCATCGTCACGTCGTGCAGTTGTGTAGTGTTTAGGCATTGTCAGACAAAAAGGTGAAGCCGTTTTTCTCATACGGCTGGCGGAAGCTGGGCAGCTGTATCGTTAGGAAAGAGTTTGATATCGTGATGATTGATGCTGTCTGTCGTCGACATGTTCCGAATATTTTTGTTGTTGAGTAGCTGGGTCGATAGGATAGGGTTCGATACCGATACTGACTATCGTCGGCATGCATGGTCTCTACGTGTCTAAGGAGGAGCTTTTGCTGAGTCTGCTGCCCCCACTGACTTGCAGGTCATGCCGAAAGAGTCATCACGCCAGAAAATAGTCGATTTGTTTTGGGAATCTTTCGACACGAGTAAATTGGGGAACGGGAAAATGTCACCCAAGTTTAAACGTCGTAGTAGCAGGACGGAAACAGGCGCTGTACCCGGATCGCGGCTGTTGGGCGGCGATATCGACGCGGTATGGTGTGATGATCTTAATTTAATAGTAGTCCACAACTATGTG
This sequence comes from Undaria pinnatifida, assembly GCA_012845835.1. Lineage (NCBI taxonomy): Eukaryota > Phaeophyceae > Laminariales > Alariaceae > Undaria > Undaria pinnatifida. The sequence continues at coordinate 1,496,070 of JABAKD010000022.1, forward strand.
CAGCGTGGGTTTTCATGATCTTGTCGCCGTGGTCTCCCGTTTGACACGGTATAAGAGCGATCTAAGAGTCTGCTACCGACGGGCAGACCCTGCTGCAAGACTATCATTGCAGGGTGTGAAAGCGATAGAGCTCTCTGATGGAATTTTGAAGGTGGCGGTCACGCCGCTGTAGATGATTCGCCCGCTTCAACGCCGGCACGCCGCTGTAGATGATTCGCCCGCTTCAACGCCGGCAGGTAGTAAGGCGTCCTACGTGCCCTGTACACAACTTTATGGCAAACAAATAGGTACATCATTCAGTTTGGTGTTCTTTTCCTAGGGTGGGTCCAATCTGTGCTTCATTGGTTTTCGCTTTCCTCGGTTGGAGCGTAGAACAACTCGATAGGAAGACCTATCACCCAATGTTGGAGGTGATCAGGTGATCGTTTTGCTTGGATTAGTTACCTTCTTGTTTTTCGCTCGCTTTTCACTGGAGACGAACGCCCTGCCCTGTACAGACAAAGCAAGTTTTATACAACTGACTTATTTTTCTTTTCCCGGGAGACAGGTCTGTGTCTAATTTTCTCATCTCCTGAGCGTGGAGAGCCTAGCACAGGTCGATATGCAGGATCACGTATCACTCCGCAAAATGTTGTACCTGGCTTATGTTTCTCGAATATTTCGTGTTCTGCTCGTCTCTTGACTGCCGACGACCAAGCGATTACATCACAGCATTAACCAGCTTTTCATTTAAAATCATTTATGCACGGCACAGTGCCGCAAGGCAAACGGGTACTAATAATATGAAGCTGTTCTTGGGCAAGTGGGGTCGGGTCATCTAAACCAACAATCTGGAGGCAGCCTGAGCGCTCTCCGAGCACACGCGTGTGTTGGTTAAGGGAAAATGGCCGAGTGGACAAAGTAAATCATTACCTAATATTCGCGAAGGTGGCGGGTTCGTTGCTACGGTACGGCAGCGCTTGTACGTTTTTAAACCAAGCATTCCTCACTGGACAGAGCTTTTGATCTAGCGAACAACCGAACATGGATCCATGATCCGATGCGATTTTTGCCTTAGTATTCGTAAGACGCCTATGACAGCACATCTTATTCGATTTTGTGTCCGGCTTTGCTTGTAACTCTTTCCAACATATATATCTGCTGTCGGGTGAGGTATAAAATATCTCCTCGAGTGGGCGTGCATCCCCAGAAATCATTGCTGCCACTCCCCCCACCGTAGCACGCGTCTAACGAAGTCGACAAGGGAACGTTACAAAAAACCGGAACACCGCAAAACATCTTCAATCACTTGAACACTCCAGTTCGACTCGTGGGAACTCTGCTTTTTACCCGTGACGGCCATCTGGAGAAGGCAAGACCGTGGTCACAGCTGTTTTCCCGTCCCTCCCACAGGGCAACAGTTTCCTTTCGTCTTAGATCACGCCTACAATTCAGCAGTTCCACTGGTCGTTGTTGTTGTTTTCATCGATTTCACAAACTCGAGCATTTGAACTTTCGGCGATTGAGACGCATGCTACGAGTGGGGTGTGCTACTGCAGCACCACTCGTTTCTGAGGCTCCTGCTTCGAAGAGGGTTCTGACACATCCTACGGCAGAGTTCTTCCGAAGGCTCTCCGCGTGAGGATCTCTACACACCACCAAAAAGAAACACCTCATACTATACTCGCACTTCCCGAGGGACGTTCCACGATGAGTCCCGCGGGGCTCCACGACCAATACCGCGGAGCTCAACAACAAATCCCACGGGACGTTTCCACCACTGCCACGGCTACCGCCAGCTCTTCCGTGATCCTAAGGCCCACCCCGTCCTTCCGGTCAAGCCCGCAAGTAAGCAAGTGAACCCTCCAGAAGTCACCTACCCCGATCCTTCTCCCCCTCGTGCCCCTACCCTCTTCTCTCTACATATACTCACGCCCCCGACGTCGAAAGTGCTTCGAGTTTCAGTACCACTCGTCCCAAGATCAGGCCATGTTTGTATTTCTTTTGGTGTTACTTTATTTTGGGATTTTTCGCTTGTGGTTGAACATAAGCAATGCATGACGTTATCGTTTAATGTGTTTCTTCGTTCCAGAATATGTTTTGGAGCACACTACTAACACGGGGATATAAGGTGTTGAACGCCACCACCACCACGACCACCATCAACACCATCTCCGCCACAAGCGTAGATCGCGGCCAGAGAGGGATGACTACATCCACAGCTGTTTCCAGCTTGTGGGGAACTTCTTCACCTCTTCCAGGACAAGACCACCTGCCGCGAGAACCCCACCCCACCGTATGTAATCCTTGTATACTGCAGAACCGACCCAACAATATAACCATGTACAGTAGATTGTATCCAAAAACGTGGGGGGGTACCACTGCTTTGGAATAC